>CM039449.1:35360670-35948308 GCA_022388445.1 Zophobas atratus
ACAGTCAGAACATTGAAATAGAAATATTACGTATTATTTAACTAAACTGATACTTCTATTATTTCTATATCATATTTGGATTCAAAGTGAATTGAGGGCTTTAGGAAATCCCGAAAAGAAATTTTCGAAGTTAAAATATAAAATTCTGTGTGATCGAAATGTTTTTGAAGCTTTTATTTCGTGAGTATTAAGAATTATAAAATCCAGTAATTCTGGTTTTATCAAAAAAACTATTCTAAAGCTATACATGTGTACCTATAGAAAAGCACAATAAATTTAATAGGTCAGTCTTGGTTCATAAATAAATTTTGCAAAATTTCGTAACATTCCTTTTTTGGAAGTCCAAAAGAAACTGTAGGATTGCATTTTACTATATCTTTTTGCAAAACCCGTAACAAAATTTTAAGGTCGAATTTCGGTAGGAACGAATGACAAATCTTGATTAGCATTTAACCATTCAGATTCTTGGAATGAACAGACGCATTTTGGTTAACAGCTAACAGTAATCTGTTCATAAGTATCGAATATTGCTTATCTAATGAAATTGCTAATAGAAAAGTGACAGACAACAGACAGACGGCAACGAAGACGTAATTTTTCATCTTTTTAAGTTATGAAACGTCGAGAATACATTAAATTAGCTCCTGTTACAATATTCCTTTCATTTAAACTCGAAAGCAAAACACTAGACGTAAAAAAGTTGTGCTTACACATTAAGTTGTTTTTATTTTTTTCCCTTTTTGCACATTAAAATGAAATGCCCAGCACAATTCGGGTCCAAAGTTCATCAGTTACCATAAAATTTGCAAAATCCATCCCGTAAATAATCGAATCCCTTATTCGAAAAACCTTTGATTGACAAAGAAATTTCGAATGATGTCAACCGAATAAAAGCGTCGGACATAATAGAGGAGCAACAATGGTCAGCCAACATCCCGGGGCAATTTGTCTGTTGCTTGTTCCTCGTTCGATCCAACATTGGATGCATTTTATTATTAACAAAAGGGGTCGGTGGTCAGACCCGTGTCAGCGACGTGAAGAGGGGGTCCTGAAGGAACCTGAGGTTCCCGCGTAAAGCAATTAGGGTCGCTAATGTCTTGTCCGGCACGGCCCACACTTCGCCAGTACTTTCGGCCTAAGCGCCTAATGATGTTAGAGTATATCGGACGACAAATTACTGCACTAATGTGTTCTCGGTGTAGTTTTGCCCGGTGTTAGTCAACCCACTACTTTGGACCGTCGGTTCGCTCTGAAAGTATAATGAAGTCGACGGGCAACCCGCGTCACCTTAAATTTTTGATGGAATCTAAACTTTCGACTAACTCCGGCACATGACATATTTAGCGAAACTTAAATTACGCTCAAATACATCCCGCCCAGATCCATGCCGAATCATTATTCATGCAAACCCTGTCGTTGCCGATAACGGTTCCAAGAATTTTTTTTTTGAGAAAAATGAAGGTGTTGGAAACTTGTATTTTATTTAAATAATATTACGTAAAATTGAAATATAAGGAAAGCTCCGCAGTTTTTTAAGCATTACATCTTAGAACTTAACATCAACCTTTAAGGGGGAACGCTAGACGAGAGACAAGTTTGAATAGGGCGCCATTTGTTGCCTTAAACGCAACCAGCAATTCTTCTTTTAATCTACCTTACGCGCTGGGATAGACGACTACCGGACGTGGGTAATAAAAGTATCGTAAGCCGATAATGAAAAATAATGATAATTTATGACCCACAACATACCTTCAGCACAGAATAATCATTTCTCGTATTCTTTTGACATATTAATTTTAATATTCGAGATAATTATTATATTATTCAAACACAATTTAGACACTGTAGAGCAAACAAGGCTTATCAAGCCCGTCTATTAGTTTATTCGCCTAAATGTATTATTAATACCGTTTTCAAATTACACCAAAATTGAAAAATCGAAAACATAATAATTGAAAAATTGAAACATTTTAAATGAAAAAAATCGGTAAACCGAAAAATTGAAAAATTTATAAATCGAGAAATTGAACAATCTAAAAATTAAACAATTTAAAAATCGAAACATCAAGGAAAACAAAAAATTAACGGAACATCTAGAACTTAAAAATTGAAAAATTAAAATACCTATCGAAAAATTGAAAAACCGAGAAATCGAAACATCAAAAAATGGAAAAATTGAAGAACCGAAACATTGCAAAATCTCAGAACTGAAATACTGAAAAACTGAAAAATGGAAGGAAAATTCAAAAATCGAAAAAGTGAAAAAATTCAAAACTGAAATCTTGAAAAACTGAAAAATGGAAAAAAAATTGAAGAATCGGAAAAGTGAAAAAATTCAAAACAGAAACATTGAAAAATCCAGAAATCGTAAAATTGAAAAATCACAATTGAAGAAAGAATTGAAAAATCAAGAAATAGAGAAATGGGAAAACCAAAAAATCAGTTAATCGAAAAATTGAAAAATCGAAAAATTTAGAAACGTCAAAAATTAAAAACTGAAAAAAAAAAAAAATTAAAATCGTAAAACTGAAATATCGTGAAGTTAATAAATTGAAAAACTGAAAATTTTTGAAAAAAAAAATCGTATCAAAAACTAAAAATTCCAAAAATCGAGAAATTGAACAATCAAAAAATCAAAACATTGAAATCCCAGTAAGTTGATAAATAGGAAAATTTAAAAAACAAAAATTTTAAAAATCCAAGAATTGAACAACAAAAAAATCTAAGCCTGAAAACTCAGAAAATTGAATGATCGAGAACAAAGAATCTAAAATTAAAAAATTCGACAAATTGAAAAATCATGGAACTGAAAAATCGAAAAGTCGAGATAGTGAGAAATCTAAAAGCCTAAAACTTTAAAAACTTAAAAATTAAAATATCGAAAAATTTAAAAATCGACAAAACACAATATCAAAAATTTGAAAAATTGAAGAAACGAAATATTGCAAAATTCCAAAGCTGACATATTGAAAAACCTAAAAATGGAAGGAAAATTAAAGAATCGAAACAGTGAAAAAATCCCAAACTGAAACATTGAAAAATTGAGAAATGGAAAAATGGGAAAATCAAAAAAATTAGTCTAAGGGCCGGTTGCATAAACGCAAATCAAATTTAATCTCTGATTAAGAACAATTGTAACTATGATAATAACAATCGTTACTATGGAGTTAATCAGAGATCAAATTTGATTTGCGTTTATGCAACCGGCCCTAAAGAGTTTAGACAGTACTTCCCTCGCTATCGGAAACGTGACGACTGCATGCCTATTATGTTTTGTTTTCACATTAGATTTCAAAGCATTCGGTTTTGTAGTTCCTGATTAAATCAATAAAATAAATTTGCGCATTCATTAAATTTTTTGAGTTACCCTGTATATCCCAATCCAAAAAATATGAATGGAATGATAAATTACAAGAAGAGACTCATCATATTTTATACAATTTAGATAGGATTTATTCAGCAAAATTTTGAGGTGACGTCATCAATTTTTTAGAGGGATAAGTAAATATATTGTGATTAAAACGGTCCTGGTTTAATAACAAAAAAATATTGTTCGTCTATAAAACAAGCTCGTCTTAGACAAAGTATTCGTAAAAAATATGTCGTAAAAAAATTTACGTATGCTGGTCCCGACTGCGATTATGGTTTAAATATTTTTTAGAAAATCCTGTCATGGATGTAGAAACATTTGTGACAGCCAAAGAGGTTTTTTTGAGAAAATTATCTTTGAATTTAGACCAAATTTAAATAGACACTAGGCAACAGGCACATTTGGGCAAAAGAAAGAGAAATTAGGGTTACGGCTTCAAATTTTGGACGTATTTACAAACTTAGACCAACTACAGCAATAGCTAAAACTGTGGAGTCTCTGTTGTACAGTACATTTAGAGGTAACAGTTATACATACTGTGGACAGCAAAGTGAGGAAAAAGCTGTCAAGTGTTTTGAAATAAATAAAAATATAAAAACTGAACGGTGTGGCTTGTTTATTTCAAAACAATTTCCTTACTTGGCTACTAGTCCAGACGGGGTTCTAGAGGATAGGAGTGCGTTAGTCGAAATTAAATGCCCTTCAAAATCGCAAGATTTGTCTCCCGAAGTAGCGATTAGAAAAAAAATAATCAAATTTTGTACATTGACAGACAGAGAATTGAAACTAAAAAAAATCATGATTACTACTTTCAAGTCCAGGGACAAATGCTTGTTACGGGTATTTCACAAGTTTATTTTGTTGTATGGACACCCAATGGACTAAATATAGAAAAAATTTATGAAGACGAAGAAATATATGTAAAAAGATGGCAGATAAACTTGGCAGATTTTGCTTTGGCGCATTATTGCCCGAAATAATTGATTCAAGAAGACAGAGGCACCTGCTTTTGCGAGAGATTTTTTAAAAATAAATAAAATTTGTTTCTATTTTTTTATGTACTTTAATAATTTATTAGGAGTACATTTTTCATCCCCAAGACTTGCATATTTTTATTATAAATATATTTTGAAAATGATCTCTCGGCAAATCAAAAAAAATATACGAGCACTTTTTTCGAGTAAACAATGAAGGGAGAAGTTACTGGGCGTAGGGCTTTTTTAAAACACCTCTTTTCTGGGATAAGTAGTAGATACAACAAAAGCTGTATTTTATATATTTTTTATTATTATTATAAATATGTTTATTAGTTTTATTAATTAAGAAAGCAAAATATATATTAACAATAATATTACAATGAATTTTTAGTAATCATGTGTATTGAATTCAGGATCCTGAGTGGAGTAAAAATATTATAGTTCCCCAGTTTTAATTCGATTTTATGATAGTACCTCATTGCGTAAAAGTTAATTTCCTTAACAATAGATTACTACGGCCGGTCCTGGCGGCTTGTTATAAAACTGAGTTCCTTGCCATAAATTAGAAAAATCAGCCGAGAACTCTAACAATCAGCTTATGGTAAAGCAGGCGATAAGGGTTTTACCTGAAAGTCGCTTCCGTAAATTTTAGTGGCGCTCCTATCGGCAAAGTACCGAACTAACTGCTCAAATTCTGTCGAATTGATACCCATTTTTTTCAATAACTGTTAGTTTTGGTTAAAAACTCTGCTAACCAATAGATCATTAATTTTCCTCTGATAGGGTAATTGCCCTAGTAATGGACACTGCCCCAGTAATGGACACTGTTAATTGAAAAAATTAAAAAATTTCATAATTTGCGCCAAAATAACTTATTTGGGTACGCCATATGCTACAGTAGTTTAAGTCACATATTCCACTGTGATTTGACGTTGCTAGCTTCAGTACGTTTTCTGAAATAGAGAATCTTCAAGATGGCTGATGACAAAACAGCTATTTCAAGTTGTCCGGCGCTTCGTAAAGTTTAAATCTTGTAAGTGAGCAAACGTTGTGTGTAGTTGCTGTTGAAAACATTTGTTTACGTTTAATCTTTGACCAGGTAAGTTAAAAACAGATTTTTATGGTTGAAAACACATATTTCCTACAAATAACGATTTTTACGGGGGGTGACCAGTACTGAAACAAAAAATTAAATAATGTGTTAATAATGGACAGTGGAATGTCCATTACTAAACAAGAAAAATTCAGTAATGGACACCAGTCATCCGATGCCGATTTTGAATTCTTATCAAGTTAAGATTGTTTCTAATTCAGGTACATGTGATTTTCTACAAAAGGGGAATGGAAAAAAATAATACCTGCTAAGATAAGAGCGATTTTGGTAAATGAAATCCCTCTCTTTTCTTGGAGGGTATCTCATTTGCCAAAATCACTCTTATCTTAACAGGTATTAGCCTCGCCCACCCACCCTTTTTTCTTGGAAGGTATGTGATTTGCCAAAATCAGTTTTATCTAAAGAGGTACTAGCCCCGCCCACCCACCCTCTCTTTTCGTAAAGGGTATCTAACTTGCCAAAATCAGCCTTATCTTAGCAGGTACTAGCCCCACCCGTCCGCTAGTACTTGCTAAGATAAGAGTGACTTTAGCAGATGAGAGATACCCTCTAAGAAAAGAGGGTGGGTGGGCGGGGTTAATACTTGTTAAGATAAGAGCGACTTTGGAAAAATGAGATACCTCTGTTTTCTTGGAGGACATCGCATTTGTCAAAATCATTCTTATCTTAGCAGGTACTCATATTAACAAAGTATGTTCTTTGTCTTTATCACTTTTATACAGCAGTTAAAGTATTGCACATTAACTATATTTTATACTTACCTTCTTAATCGCCTTGATGAGTTCTCCTCATGATTTTCTAAGTTTAACTAAAATTTAAAAAGAGTTATAATGTTTTAATCAAATTATTTATCGTACAATGGACCTTTACATGTGTTATTTTGAAGAAGGATGAACTAGGAGCCGAAATACAGTCTATGACCAGTGCAGGTTTAGGTGTATGGAAGTGGCCAAGCAAAGAGGATATTCTTTATTATTTCAAAGAAGATATTGTATGTGTCATAGACGAGCCAAAGGTTAAAAATACTAGAGGCCATTTTACTGTTCCAGAAATGAATAAATATGAATAAAATTAACATTTTTCCGAGTGTCCATTACTCACCCACAATGTGTTCATTACCTACGCAACTGTGTCCATTACTGGCACATTTGATGTAGTATCACAATATATAATATTAAAATAACAATTATTGTTTTACGTAATTTGTTTACAGACTGTTAGAAAGTGCACTAAATAAGCTTTCATCTGGTGTGCTACAAATTGATTTTGACCGAATATTAATAATAATAAGATTATTTAGATTTCAAATTTTCTCTTGGGTGTCCATTACTGGGGCAATTACCCTATTCCTGTTAAAATTATTCGACGTATTTTGCATTAATTTGTGGTATATTTTGATTTTAATAAACACATTATTATTTAAACAAATTGTACCACTAACAAACATTTAATGATTCTGCGCCCTGTAAAAAGTGATGTTTTATCCATGTGCGAATTTTCAAGCGATTTTATGATGGTTATGACTCAAAAAACTTGAAAAGAAAACAGAAAATGGTGCTTTTTACGATATTTCTCAGCCATATTTTTTTAGTTGATTGAACTGGTCTCTGCGCCCTAGAATATGAAAAAAGCTGCATTTTTATGTATGACGCATCTATATTAATATCATTTTTTCATACAAAAAACCAAAAAAATGTTATACCTCGTCTAGCGAGTCCCCTTAAACAGAGTCCAAAATATTTTTAATTTCATTCACAAGGAACTTACCTAACTTATTAAATTACTTAAATAATTACAATAATTTTGTCATCAACCTTATCAATACACATCATTACTTAGTTTGAGTATCCGTATTGGTAGAAGTTCTGCCTGAATGTCGATCATTCCCGAGTCAGTGATGGGTTGTAAGATAATAGTAACAATAATAATGATACAATAAAATCTTGTGGAAAGACAAAACCACTCAGTCGCTTCCGATATTCATCGGAAGAGTCAGTTTCCAAGGAGATTCCGTTAGTTCCTTTTGATTCTACTGTGTATTGAACTCCTATCTCAACACAAATGATCAGAGGAAATTCAGAAAACTACATCTTTGACGTAATAAAAAAAAATAAATTCAGAGCAATTGTTTCCCACCAATAGTTTCATTTTTTGACTCAGTATTGTTCAAGCAGACTTTGGTAGCTATTTTTTGTCATTATAAGTGACAAATGTTCTGAATAATTGTTTTGTAGGCACATCGATTTTACCGCTATTTATCTAGGTGTCCGCACGGATTTGTCATTTCAGTAGTTTTATTTGAAATATCACAGTGCACTTAATGTAGATAGTCTTACGGCACCCAGTTAGGGATTTTACTTTCGGCGACAACGTTTTAGGTTGCGGACATAAAGAAGCTTTTAACTATTTCGCACACTGACAAGCCACCACATTCAAAGGCGGCTGAAAGTAAAATGATCATAGAGAACATTCAGGTTATACTACGTATATAAAATCAACCACTTTATTTGGGTTCCTGTACCACAAAAATTAATTTATTTCGAAATAATCTGTTACAAAGTATTGTCAATACAAAAAGATTCAACCATACCCAATTTTAGTTTCGGGAGGAGAATGGGTAAGATCGCATTAAATTTTAGCTTAAATGATACCAATTAGGCAATTTTTCGGGCACTTTATGTGAAATTTCAAATTTAATAATGTGTTTAAATTTGTTCTGGTTGTTAACAATGTGTTATGTTGAAGTGGAATTAAATGCATATTATTTATTCCCAATAAGTGTCGTGGATATGCCAAAGATAAAAAATACCGAAGCTAGACACGTAAGTTTGGAACGTTTTGAACATAAGTTTATTACACTCGTGGCTAGTTTATCCTTCCCGAGTCAAGTCTAACTCGGAGCAGTTCTGCAACTCCTAGTTTTCATAGCAAATAAGCACTAGGAAACGTTAGCTTTGGATTGATAAACTAGTGTTTAACACTAAACACTGGGCACATCATTTATATATCATTTTAAAATTATTCTAGAAAGAAAAGCAAAAGAGCTAAGCATTTTTTCTTTCTTTGATGGTTTTCTTCTAAAGTTAATATAAAATGGAAGTTTTCTGATGCGGACCGTTATATTAGCTTATGTCAATGTACAATATAACATTACTGTTTTCTCAAAATTTCAGGGAAATTAAAGAAACTGTTTTTGAGAAAAATAACTTTAATCATTGTCTGAATTTTTCCTCAGACTACGTACACAATTTAAAAAACTAAAGATCTTAAGGAAGAATAGCCTCTACTGGATATGACAGTATTCCGTTATCTCAAACAAATTTCTTGGAATTTAGGTATATGGACAAAGACTTGATTATGATTGATTACAGAGAAAGCATAGTCAAACATTTCACAAAATGCTGGTACTATATTTTTAACATCGTCTAAATATTACAGCAATGTAATGTGTAATATTTACTGTGGTTTCCATTTCAGCCTACGCAATAGTATGTTGGGAAAACTCAATATATGTAGTAAGTACAGTTAAATGATAAAAAATTCATAAGAACAATTTTTCGATTATTATCAATAGTCCGGAATTTTATGCACGAAATTTGGCCAAAATATGTGCATATAATTCAGAAAAAATAAGAAAATATGTTTCAATTTTACGAAAATATGCACACATTTTGTACATTTTTATTGAGTATACAATAAATTGGTAGTGTATTCATAAGTCTAATAGGTTTAATTTAAAACAATAGTGGCGTGTTTTAAAAACTTTTTTTACAAAAAAAAACACAACTAAATAACAAACATTTGTAAAAAAAAACGAGTACAATGATACATCAAAAAACACTTAAATGTCTGCATTAATGTTAGAACTTGCAACTATATGTTTTTCAATGTTTTAAAAATTTGCGTCGCCTATCAGACAAATTTTTTTTTATAGGTGGAGAAACTCCTCTCTACATCCACTGGTGTACTCAGGAGCGCTAATTAAATTTGGTTCTATGTTAACCTCACTACTAGAATCTCCATTATGTATTTTACCTACCTTTGATAACAAAATATAACCTTGATTCTTTTCTGGTACATCCTTAAACTTTTTATTTATAAGTTGTCCTATATTTCCCTTTGCTTTTTTAATCCTTGTTTGGAATTATATTATCGTTAGAATGAGAACAACGCCAGTGGGCGGAGCTAGTATCTGTAGGAAAAAATTAAACTTAGTAGCGGCTGATTTAGATTGATTTTGGCAAATGTGATCCCTCTAACAAAATAGGAGGTGGGGGGACGGGGTTAATACCTGCTAAAATAAGATCGATTTTAGCAAATGACATATCCTCTAAAAACGACAGGGTGGGTGGGCGGGGCTAGTACCTTTTAAAATAAGACCGATTTTGGCAAATGTAACTTCCACCATTTCTCCAGAATCACCAATTAAAATGTAGCAACTTAGGATTATTAAAAAAAAAATAAATTTCAAAACGGATATTTCTAAAATCTCGTTCCAGTATCATAAACACGCTACATTTTCCCAAATGGCATGTCAAAATGTATATCTCAGAATTGTTTGGGATTTTTTAAGCAACTGTTTCAAAAACTCAGTTCTTCAATACACCCCATCTTGAAATATTTGATTGTTTTTGACAATTTTCGAAATTTAACCAAAGATATTGTCTTGTGGATTTCGACCTTTAGAAGTTAAAAACGCCGACACTTGCAATAAAAAGTTCGCGTTATGCTTTGAAAATCTAAAAATTGTCAAAATAAGTGAAAATATGCAAAAGATACGAAAATATGTGAAAAATCTTGATATATGCAAAATATGCAAAATTTAATATGCGTCAATCAATTCCTATTTACCTAGTTGGTTTAGATCCGAAAGCATTTAGTTGTAGTATGAACAATCATCAATATGCAAATCTCATAAATTCCGGACTCTAATTATCAATGTAGACAATATTTTTAAAATTATAACATAATTGCCTAATACAGTCTTTATATCTTTTGTTGCGTTCTAAAGTTCGTGAACCTGATCAGTCGAAACATTTCCAAGATGTAAGTTCGCAACCAGTAACAAAAATATTCTAATTGTGGTTAATTGTCGAACCTTAACTAAAATATTACTCTGTATATCCCAGATTAAGTGTCCAATTTTGAAATAAATTTTTTCTCAAAGTAAGTCTCCGATTTCTAAATAATTTGGTTTTTCTTTTTAAATAAAGGGAAACGTCTATTTTTTAATGAAGAATTATTATTATTACAACACCCGCAATAACTTATTATAAGTTTTGATATGTATAATATTGAATTTTCCTTGGAATTACTCAAAACACATAAGTAGTTTGAATTGTATTTTCAGTTTGTTCTCCTTATCCATCATCTGAAGAAAGAATTATTGTTATAAAAACAAACACCTTGATCTTTAAAAATAAAGGTAATACTTTATTTAGTAAAATATAGAAATCGGAAACTTATTTTGGGCGGAAGTTTGCAACTACAGTTTTGTCACCTTTCTTGTCATAATCAGGGCATGACTATAAATATATGGAAGGAATGACGACTGCATGATGAAAAATAAGGGTTCAGCATTGCAGATGCACATGGTTTGAGAAGAAGTGACGAAAAACCGTCAGGACCTGGTGAACTTTTATCCGAGAGCTTGGCCATTTCCCCCTGTACAGTTTCTTTTAGAAACTCTATCACAGACAAACTGTCAGGGAATTGAATATGAGTATTGTGAAAACCCAAACATCCCGCCTTTTTTAACATGTGAAAAAAAATTGAAAGCTCGACTAGGAACCGCGCACTCTGCCTCCACCACGTGTTTCTGTGTTATTTAACCTCAATTACATTTAAGTGTTCAATTCTTATAACTGTGATATTAAACTATAACTGTTCAAGTGTCAAAGTTTCAAAAGGAGCAATAAACAACATTTAAACTTGCCATACTAGCTTGTGAAATTTTAACCAACAAATAATTCTTATTTGAGATTAAGATTGGACATTAGATAATTTATGATGGAAACACTCATTAACAAAATCTTTACAAAACAAAAACTAGTGAAAATTTATAAAAAACAAAAGATCTGATATGAAACAAAACTTGTGCAGATAAAATATTACGTGAGGTTAGAAACTCATTTACGTTCAATTTAAAGTATACTACAAAAACAATTACTGGAGTTAAAATTGTGAGATAAAGAAAATTGCATAAGGTAAAAAATTGTAAAGCTAACAAAATTAGATGAGATCAATATTTGCCACATTTCCAGTGCGTTAAATGCTGCCTTGATCCAAGTGATTGGTTACTTAAAACAATTTGTTTGGAGAATTTGTATCGTGAACTGTTTACCCCAAACAAAACACATGATAAGTAAGTACAAAAATATCCAGTCAGCGTTGTGAGGAATATGCGTCTTGGTGCATTTAGCATTGCGAGGAAATGCCTCAGTGATGCAATTTTTAACGTTGCGAGGAAATGCCCCGATGATGTAATCAATTTCTAACGTTGCGAATAAATGCTTCGGTGATGTAATGATGATAATGATGATAATAACGATGGTAACTGCCTAAGGCGAGAAATCTTTAATCCCCCCGTCAGTTCACAATATTATGAATGTTGTTAATTTAACTGCCGTAAATGAACTATTAGCGATCTTGTGTGAGAAATTAAGAACTGTTGTAATGTAACACTGAAATCTCCTAGCAAGTGTCTCTCTATGCAGATCTAATGTCTCTTAAATTGTGTTAGAACCAGTTAAAGATTAAAATCCTAACCCGATCTGTGCAGAATTAGCTGCGCGTGTTGGGGAAAACTGGGTGATGTCGGCGTTACAATTAATTTTCGTTAAACAAAGGCTTCCTCCCTTTTATTAACTACCAAAGGAACTAATTTAACCTAGCTAACTTACAGCGTCCTTTTACCATCAAATCGACAATAGAAATGACACTTTCACCATGCCGCCATCGTGTCTACTAAAACCGCCATCACATAACCCCTCTAACGAAAATCTCAAGCAGACTACACACTCCTCAAAAGTGCCAACGTGGACATGGTTGCCTATGCTTAACGATTTTTTTGAATGAATTTTTTTTCTCAAATTCAAATTATTCAAATGTGATTTCGCGCCGCTGCTAATTAATTTTCAGCGCGAAAATTTGATTTAAATTCGGTCACCACAGTATAATAAGGAAGATTATCAATTGGCTCATTAACAAAAACATTGTTAAAGAATGTAGCAAGTAAATTAGTCGATTCAAATTCAGTTGTAGCTAGTTCATTGTAGCAGTCACAACAAGGGGAACGGAAACTTTGGATAGCATTTTACATCTAACGTACTTAAACACGGCTTCCGGACAGTTTTTTGCAAGGTTTTTTCTTACTTCACTGAAGCTGCTTTAAGATCACTCTTTAGCTTGTTTGAAAACCTCTGGTGTTGTACAAAATCAGCCTGCAAGCTCGTAACTTTAAATTTCTTTTCTTTAGACTTTTTTACAAAATGATTAAAAATTCAGGGTTTTCTCACGTTATATTTGGTATGACAGACAATAGTATTCTTCTTCGTCAATTCTTCGAGTCTATCTGAGAAAATAGAAAAGGTTATATTTAGACACTTTTAACCCTAACATATCTCATGCTACTTTGGAAAATTTCCAGAAATATCCTGTATTTCGGGTGCGTAAGTTTGTCTTCGGTTTCACACATTGTTACGAATAGAAATTTATTATTGTGAAAATTTAAACTTCAAATGTTATTATCTGAATTTGTCGTACTAAACAAGAAAAAATTCTCAGAAAAAACTTATTTATTTTTAATTGTAAAAAGGCACGGATTCTTTAGAAAACTCGTCTCACGGCTCGTTTGATAATTTTAGGATTCATACTCTAAAATAACGTCTCATGAAACTTTTTTAATACAGATACTGGTAAGTATAAGCTGTAGCCTAGGATTTTGTAAATTTATTGCTGGGGTTTCTTTTTAATAAGTAATAAGCAAGCAAATCTCGACATTTAGGTTGTCTGTTAAAACAAACGAAAATCGCAGAAACTATCAATTTTAGGTATGGGTAATACACTTTGCTAATTTGGTAAATATACAATATCCCCTAAGTATTTTCGTGAATAAGCCATCAAGCCATACTATAATCACGATTAAGTTAGTAATAAAGCAAATAAATTTGTAGATGTAACCCACTGGTTGTTCTACGAAGCATAATTTCGACTGCTTTTTCATTCAATTTTTAGAATGACAAAATAAATATTGAGCGCTATCTTGGTGATTTTTGTAGACGTTGTCGTGATATAGCAAAACTGAAACAAAAAAAAAAAAAGAGAAAATGCTTCCAGCCATTAATATCTCGCTTTATTGATGGCCTCGTCGGCGTCGACAATATGTTTCGCAATTTTAATCATTATGTCCTGAAAAGTTGGACAATTACTTGCCTTGTTTGTTTATATTTGGCGTGTTTGAATGGGAGTTGTTACAAAGAGGCGTTGGTGTCGCAATTGTTCTTTTAAAACTCGGCGGCAACTTGTAAAAATAATTACCGTTTTCCAGTCAAGTGAATCGCGTTAACCACGTTACGCGAATTGATACCGGCTTTAATTTTCATTAAATATTGTTCAGAAAAAGTCGAGGGAAATGAAAAATTATCGAGACAATGAAGAAGGAGTGAAACATGGTGTAGTGCACCTTCAATTAAGACTTTTATAAAATAAAAACTCGACGGGAAGTTTCCAGTTATAAAACGAAGAATAATTACGAGCGGCAAGTGGGTTGTGAAAGAACAAATGAAAATATAAAACAAATGATGCTGGCTTCCGCGGTAGATTGATAATTTGGAAGCCGGAGGGAGCGATGTTTTAAATTATCATTTCGACGATCGACGGATGGATGGCGTGAAATTGAGATGGCCAATATCTCTAATTTATTCAATTCGTTGTTTTTATTAGGAGGAACGTTTAACAGATGATTTATTTTATTGTTTCTTTGAGCGGCAAACGAATTTCCAATGAGACGACGAATTGCGTTTCACATCCCTAGCACGTCCGAGCTGATTGTTAAACCGAACGCGAATTCAGCCGACTTTTGTACAACTTCGAAGCACAACACAAACACATCGAGATGGTACTTACGCTGCGTGTTTCCAAACTTTAGCTATGCACGCAGAGGACACATATTACTACTAAGGAACTAGAAGCGACATTATTTCTATATATTAATACACAAAATCCATTAATTAAGAAAAATCTGCCTAGTAGGAAATAATCAATTAGAGAAGCAAGTTTGATTTCTAACAACAAGTAAAGCAAACATGAACTTTGAAATATGCAAATCGACTTCTCCTTTCGACTATTTTATTGCCTGTGGACTGTAGCTGCTATCTTGTTTCCATATTTAATCGTCGGGATTTGGTAACCTGTATGTTCAATACTTCTTCACAAAATAAGGCTAAAGTTGTAACGTCAAGACCCCTGTTTACTAAGCAAACTTTATCCACATTGTCTAGCAGCTTGTTTGATTTCCAAAAAATACTTGTATTATTTGGTTATCCTAATTATTGAGTCGGCAACAGTTAATTATTTACCAAACATGTTAAATTACTGTTTGACGCAAACTAGTCAAAGTTACAATGTGATTAATTTAGAGAGCGGATTTTATGAAATTTGCATATCCGTTATTTTTTGCATATAAGTCTTGATATTTAATATGTGAACGAATCATGCTAATTAAAAATGAATACAGTTATAAAAAAATTGCATATTTGCATATATTTGCCTTCTGCTGCATATTTCACGTAACGGGTGCATATTTTGCATTTTTATCAATTTTTGTACTAATTTGAAAAAAAAAATTATCAATCTATCGGCATTTATCTAGAAAGACGAAATTTCATGCATCATATTGCAAATATTGGCCTGAGCTTCAAATAACAAGTAAAGGTTTGAGTTTTATGGCAGTTTGGAGAAACCACTTTGTGTTAAACCATCTTTCCATGTAAATTCGGGCCTTAATTACTTCTGGAAATACCGTTCGTTTCCAATAGTTTTTGCGTTACTAATAAGTGTATTAATGGTATGTTTTATGGTGGTCGAAGGGACGTTATCCTTTTATTTTTCATCATGAGTTTGCTTTGAAATCATTTAAAGTGATACAGGTCTGGTGTGCCAATAGGTCGAAGATAAGTCAAATTAATTTATGGATTAAACCTTTTCCTGAACTTATTCTTCAAGAAGGAACTCTGTTTTGTCACGTCTGCTCTAAACCGGTATGGATTTTTGTTACCAAAATAGTAATTTAATAGTCGATTACTACTATTTTTCAATTTGTTCTGTTTATATTTATTTTTTAGTATGAGAATATTATCTTTAAAAATGTGATTCATATGTTAGTGAACTGAAGTAAAAACACTTTGCAATGTGATTTATGTATTTTTTGTAACAAAACATAAGCTCAGGAAACCTGATTTTGAAATTTGTAAATAAATTTAGTTAGGTTATTACGCCTTTTTTTTAATTTTTGGAGCATATGCAACTGCATATCTATGCATATATTAAGAAAGTTACTGCATATTTGCATAAATTTCATGCATATCATATGATGATATTTCCCAAAATTTTGCTGCATATTTTCCGCTCTCTAGTGATTATGTTATTCACTATAATAATAAAATTTAGACAACAGTACTCCACGTACATAAAATATTGCGGCTTTTCATAGTTATAATTCATATGTTCAAGTTGGGATTGATTTGTTTTGCCTGTGTCGGCCTACGTACTTATAATGTGTTTCATTTATTGTTTCTAATAATAATTTAATTAAGTTGAAAATAAAAAATTTACTTATGCAGAGTATAAGACTATAAAATACACTTATTTAAAACTATGTTAAATTCTCTTTTCAAGCCGTTCAAAAGTGATACGTGTATCCACTGCTGTGATAAAACTGATATTCTTACTAATAATACATAATTACATATTAGATATTCATAGATATTTATCGTGAATAAACAAAATGTCTTTATATAAGTGAAAGGAAAATCGAGTTTTATAAAGCTATGATCTATACATAATTTTTTAAAGGAGCGGATAAAACGCATTCAAAAAACACGTGCCATAGTTAAGGCGCCGATTTCACTTTTCTTTTTAAACTCCATTAAAGTGCTTTGTTAAATTTTGACCAGTAGTGCTGCATTGAACCAAGTTGTTTCCATCTATATTCTCACTGATAGTCTGTCACATTATTTTAGGTATAATCTAAAAATATTTTTATCATTTGTTTTAATATATAACCTAAGATTACACATTTTTTTTACAATAAATATTGTAAAAGTCATGTTTAGGTTGTGTCTGTTAGTAAAGAAGCGAATTTTTCGCGGACCACTGCGGCGGAAGAGGATTCTGCCTTGAAGCTTCAAAGGGTGAAGAAGTGTTGTGGCTGTTTTTTATTTCTGGAAGTGAGAAGTGTGCAGTTTGACGCTCCGACCACCGTAAGTACCTTTTTGGGTCATCTGCCCGTTTGCGTAACGGTTTTTGTATCGCCGCCCCGAGCGAAAAACCGTAGCACCGCCACCGGGCGGTTTTTTGTCGTCGCCGTCACAAGTCGAAACCGTCGTGCACCCGTCGTGATTCCAGTTTCAAGGTCGCCGCCCCCAAGTCCAGGAGGAGCCCGTCTTGAAGGAAGTCGCCGCCCAGGAGGGAACGATCGTGCCGGACGTCTTATTCTTTTTTCCATTTTGTAGTTTATCTTGTATTTAAGATTAGCCGTAAGTTTTTATTATATTAGCTGTGTAGCTGGTGGCAGGGAATAAACCCTATTTATTGTGTAAAATATTCTTTGCCGTTTTATTTTATTCTCTCGTTTTCGCGGGCGCTCACCACCTGAAATCCGTGTCTCCGGTTTGAGAGCAACCCCGGCGCTCTCTCCCCCGGAGAGGTAGCTATCGCCCAAGCGACCACCGCTCCTGAGTGAAGGCCACCCCGGCGGCGTGAAAATCGCCTCATAAGCTTGGGTCGGTCAGAGGTGTTTCTTATATCAGTGAGACTAGGCGGCCCAAGGCTTGGCACCCAAGTACGCCGCCACCACACGTTATAGTCAGTCCGTTCCACCCGGAATTTCGTCTCAATGTTAGTAAAATTTTTCCGCTCCTCGAATATTATTTTGTAATCATATTATTATTATTATAGATAGGTATTTGGATGTGTGTAACAATGTCACTAGTTTTTACTACTTTATTTAAATATGCTAGAATATCTCTATGCGGAATATTTTGGTCATAGATGTACTTGCCAGTCAGTAAATTTCGGACACTAGTTTACTGTTACGTCCAAAATTTGACATTCAAAGTTAATCTTTCGGAAGATACGTATTTTAGCAAAAATGACAACTATAAAAATGAAATGATTGATAACTAACTTTACTGCTCTAGAACTAACGATAGTGAAACTAGTGCCTGAAATTTATTGATTGGCACTGTACAACGTATATATGTAGTTAATGGATAACAGCGGCACCCAAAGCCCAAACCACAGTTTTGTTTGTGTCATTTTTCAGGGATATTTTTGATATATGTTTCTTCCAAATTTTTTATTCTATTAGTTTCACCAAAGACTGCAATTATTATTACTTAGATATTAAGAGATTTAAGGACTACTTATTATAAGTTAAAAATGAATAATAAAAAATTAATTTAATAAATGCACCTATTATTACCTCCCGACCGTAAGCCAAGGAAGTATAGTAATCGAGTCCATCGGACGAAATGCCACTTTTATGTTTCCTCGAGGTTTCATGACCCATATAGTACAAAAAGTAGTCTCCCGTTTCCATCTGTCTCTCTGTTTGTCTGTCTGTCTGTCTGTTTCTCCATCTGTCCGTCTGTACATCTGTCTGTCCGTCTGTCTGCCTGTCTGCATCCATTTTTATTAGACACGTAGTCTACGAAACTACGAAATATATAGATCGTTAAATGCTAACCGTAATTTTGCTAATCATCCACACCATATCATAAGTGTAGCACTTCGTTATTTTATAAAATTGAAATACAGTTTATTACCCAAAATTTTGAAGTAAGAAACTTATTATTAATTAGATAAACTTTGTTTTTTTTGCGTTTTGCTTTGTACCTAGGCCTACACATTATTACTAAAATACAAATAAAATTTGACAATTGGTCTAATAGGTTCGAAAATTATCTGAAGGATGTTAGAAGAAAACAATGAATGTCACAGTTTTATAATTTTTATTAGTTATTAATAATTTTGCACAAATTCAATAAGTATTTGGATATCCACGTAAAACTTAACCAGATGGGGAGAAAACAAATATCACAACGAAATCTAGACAAAAAACGTAAAACTAATCCCATTTTTGAATTTCATTGGTTTTTTTGATTCGATGAAGAGTGAATTTTACCAAGTCCAATAGCAAATTAGGCTTCAAAAATTCGAAGTGGCTGCAGCCACCCACCCGATTTTCTTTTTGGGCACTCGTTTTATTAGACGAAAAGTGCATTTTATATTGAACAACAGTGGAATCTAAACAAAAACCTACAACTAACCCCACCCATCTTCGTTTGTGAATTTCATTGGCTTATTTGGTTAGATGGAAATTGAATTTTATTTTGTCATGTGATCGAATCTATCTATAAAAATTCAAAGTGGCCCCGCCCACCCACCCGATTTTCCCCTTGATTACTCATTTTATTGGACAAAAAGTGGGTTTTATGTTAATCAACTTTGGAATCTAGACGAAAAGAGATAAAGACATGTCAAGTGGCGACTTAGGCTTAAAATATTCAAGGTGGCATGGTTTTGTTCCTTAGCTTACGGTCGGGAAGTAAAACTGTTTTCTCTGTAATTTTAAATAAGAACATTAGCGATGACGATCTCAGATACAAAATGGATCACAAAAGCAACTGTGTTTTAAGATGAAATGTTGTAAATCTACAGAAGTTCCTTTGATCTCACTCATCTTTCGTTTATCAAGACTAGACTCGAAAATATAAATCATGTAAATATATCTTTTTTTTTAATTTTGAAAATGAAGGGGACACATATTTTGACAGATATTTCAGTTAATCTATTCTTTGCATATAAATTATCTACATAAAAATCTCTATAAATCCTTAAAATTGATTTTGCTGTTTTCAGAAATTAAAATAATGATCAACCATTTATCTTAGGCATAATTCCGGAAAATATTTAAGCTGTTTCGTTAATTCTTTTTGAAATCAGTTTATGTGAAGTTTAATTATGAAGAAAAAAGATTCACCGTCTGTTCTTTCATGCTATTGGAAAAACTGCTCGTTGAATTGAAAAGTAATAGGTGCAGACATTATCTATCACCTTAATATATTTTTTGATGATTTATTCTTCCAAGCAGTTTCATATCTATAGTTTTCTTGTAGTTTATTTGAAATCCGTTTGACTGGTCTAGTCAAAGGGAAGAGAAGTAATATTCATGAAATAAATAACTCTGTATCTTACAAAATCATATTTTAACCTTAACAAATTTTAAGTAATTTTTGATTGAGACAGTAGACACCTAGGTATATTAATAAAATATTTGCTTAATAATTTCTACTCTTTGCAATAATAATTGACTACATCATTTTTAGTAGGAAGTTTTAGAAAATATTCGATTGTCTTTGACCAAGATTACAACTTTATTGCTTTATATTGAACGTTCAGTTGAAAAAATCATCAAGTTGGCCTTGATTGTTTATGAACATTGTGAATTCTGTCTACAATAAAACCAAAATTTAATCGATAACAGCTAACAACGTTGTCAATTAGACACAACAGTGCGGATTAGTAAAATACATACGTTTTTTGATACGTTTTCTTCTTTCAAACAAACAGCGACAACTTTTTCTTTTTCATCTGAATATCCGCTATGCTTTAATACAAGAACAGTATTTTTCCAAGGGACTTGCATCGCTCACGTTAATGAGGATTACCTTGAGAATTGTCTCCCAAATCCTGAGTCGTTTCAATATGATTTGTTATTGCCATTATTTTGTCAGAACATTGTCCATTAGGTTCAATATTATATTCAAATGGTTACTTATTGGAGTTTTAACTCCTTTCTTTTCGTATTATAGAACACGTATACGACGCGCGCCGGAATAGGGTGTCCAGTTCAAGCTACGACTCGGTGTCGGTGTTGGTGTCGAGGTCACCAAGACCGATCTGAACTGAGTCTGAACATGTAACGCCGCGCTATAGAAATAGAGAGAGAAATAAACTGTCAAACAAGACGTACATCAAATCCCTCAGAGAGTGGTGCTGATTCCGTCTCTTAGGACCCCCAAGATGCTCCAAGAGAGCACAACCTACACCTACTGCAAGAATTCAAAGAGTATCTAGACCACTGTCTACGTGCAGAAGTTGCTTGACGAATTATTCTTGCATCCGGGTGTATTGTGGTGAGGCGTTTACTGTGCGCAGGCGTTGACGGGCAGCGCCTTCTGTTCGCAGCTGTAGTAACTAGCAACTCAAGCAACGTTGGGTCAAGTGGAGTGGGAGCGCGAGAGTAGCGTGGGCATGACCAAGAGGGCGCTACGCTCCATATTACAACTATTTAATAAAATGTGTTCGTTTGACCAGAGATAATAGAGATATGACAGCTTTTGAATTCTCCATAAGAAATGCATAGGAGTGAAGTGAACACAGAATTTGGCGTAAATGTGTATTATTATTATTATTAATATTATTATTATATATATGTAATGTTAACTGTTACTAAATATATTACTAAATGTGACATAATGATCAAAAAACACGAACTGTGAATGAACCTCAATTAAACATGATGCGATGGTTTCAAATTATAAAAAAAACAGTCATATTATTTGCATATATATGTATGTATTTAATACAGTTACGTACATTTTAACAAACAATATATTGTTGGTAAGTACAGAAATAGTTCTATAAAAATAACACTGATGGTGAAATTTTACAAAAGGCACTTCTCGATTTCGCACAAACTGTTTGCGCCAAACTCTTCTACATCACTCCCTAATTACGTTCCTTACCGTCAAAAGTTGTGCAAATACGTCCTTGTGTCAGAAAAAAAGTGTTTATTGTTCGCCCTGTGGTTTGCACCCTATTAGTTGCGCCAAATATAGGCAACCAACGAATTTCAATAACTAAATGATCCACTGCGCAAGTTCCACGTTTAGGGGTATGTTTTTAATAGGGTGCAGGGTGCGAAGCTCCGTGTGTCCATTAAAAAACCTCACATTCCACTCACGCTTGTTGGTGACTATAAAAAGTTAGGTTATTTTGGTAACATTTTCCCACGAATTTACACAACATTTGAAGGTGAGGAACATGATCAGAGGATACTGTAGAAGAGTTGTGTGCAAACCCTTTGTGCGGAATTGAGAAGTGCCTTTTGTAAAGTTTTACCAATGGGACAAAATAATTAATTTTCTGTTTTTATTATTTTTTAAGAGAAAATTAATGACGACTTCGCCGCGTATACGCGTTTAATTGATATAAATTGACAAAGCAGAGTTAAAACTCTATCCGTGCGTCCCTGGGTCGACGCACTCTTTTTTTAATCTTCTTTTGTTTTTATGTCTCCTCCATGTAATTTACTGTGTCTTCCGTTGCTGTGGTTTGGACTTTGATCTAGTCGTGACAGACACTAAATTGTCAAATCATGTAAGGAATTCTAGATATTGCCAACTGAAAACTTTTCGCTAGTTGAGTTTGAAATTGTATTTTCTGTTTAGAAATAAATATCATATTATCATTTGTCATATTTATTGATTTTATTTAGTTTCATATTGTAAGTTAAGGAAGTATTGTAATAAAGTCTATTGGAATAAAATATAAAAAAGGAGAGCTTCCCTTTCTATCTGTCGCCTATCTATCTGTTGTATTTCTGTGAAATTGTAGATATACCTATTTCAATATTGCCACGTAGATGGTATATTTCTAAGGGCCAATTTCATATTCAAGTTAAATGAGTTTTAAAATTATGCTAAATGGTGTTAGAAATGTCTAAAATAATAATATTTCTGAAAAAATATTTAAGATTGTATATCAGAATTTTACGCTTTATCTTACTATAAACTAATAAAGCAATTTCTCTAAAATTTTGCATACATTCTAAGGCTGTTATGAACATAGGAAATTGCTCATAAGAGTTTATCTCTAAATTTTGTAAGTTAAATCTTACTTGAAAAATGTAGAACACAATGCCGCTAAGTATGGAGTTTCTTAATTCACCAAATTCTTTTATCAATTTGTAAAAGTAGTTTAAAAAAATTGGTCTAAAGAGTTTAGACAGTACTTCCCTCGCTGTCGGAAACTTGACGACTGCATGCCTATTGTGTTTTTTTCTCATTACATTTTTGTAGTGGGAATTTAAAAAAAATTGCGATGACGTCATCAACATTTTTGCAAGGACACGTATATCAGTTGGGATAGATGTAGTGTAATACTAAGAATAAAATTATTGTATTCCCAAATTTTCGGGAAAATGAATTGGGTCGTTTTGAATATTGATTTTTTATAATCAATAAAATAACGAAACAATTAACTCACGTATACGGCAACTGAAAATCGTTTATGTATAAACATTCTTAATTTAAGATGACAAGCGTAACAGCATACGTGCATGAGAGTCAAACAGAGAAACTGTAAACAAAACGACCATCGGTTTTATTGCTTCGACTTCCGCTTATTATATAAAACATTGGGTTTTATTTTAATTCTTGACGGTGAAATTCACAATTGGTTGATTATAAACATGTCTATTTCACATTCGCGGAACCAAGTGAACGAATAAAACAAATGCAGGTCTGTAATGTTAAAGTCGATGTAAATAAGCGTGCTACCCTTATGTTTCAACCGAGTTTTTCCTTTAACAAATTTTGTGTCTACCAAATTGGGTTGGTTGGGGTGTAATACTAATAATAAGTGTTGCCTTTAATTTAATCAATAAAATAAATTGACTTCATTAATTTTTTTGAACCACCTCTTAAGAAAATCTAAAAAATATGAATGGAATGATAAATCACAAGTACAAGCTCATCATATTTTTTGCATTTTAGATAGGATTTATTCAGCAAAATTTAAGGGTGACGTCATCAATTTTTTTAGGAGGGATGAACAAATACATTTTGAACAAAAGTTTACCATGCTTATAATAACTTTAAAATATTCCCAAGATTTCAAAGCATTCGGTTTTGTAATTCCTGATTAAATCGATAAAATAAATTCACGCTTTCATTAATTTTTTTGAGTCACCCTGCATATGCAAATCCAAAAATATGAATGGAATGATAAATCACAAGTACAGACTCATCATATTTTGTACATTTTAGATACGATTTATTCGGCAAACTTTTGAGCTGACGTCATCAGTTTTTTGTAGAAGATAACCAAATATATTTTGACTAAAAATTTATTATGCTCTTTATAACCTTAAAACATCTGCAAGATTTCAAAGCATTCGGTTTTGTAGTTCCTGATTAAATCAATAAAATAAATTTACGCATTCATTAATTCACCCTGTATATGCAAATCGAAAAAATTTGAATGGAATGATAAATCACAAGAAGAGACTCACCATATTTTGTACATTTTAGATAGGATTTATTCAGCAAAATTTTGTGGTGACGTCATAAATTTTTTAGGGGGGACGACCAAATACGTTTTGACCAAAAATTTACCATGCTGATGATAATTTTAAAATATCTTCAAGATTTCGAAGCATTCGGTTTTGTAGTTCCTGAGTAAGTCAGTAAAATAAATTTACGCTTTCATTTATTTTCTTGAATCACCCTGTATATGCAAATCCAAAAAATATGAATGGAGTGATAGATCACAAGTACAGACTGATCATATTTGGTACATTTTAGATATGATTTATTCGGCAAATTTTCAAGCTGACGTCATCAAGTTTTTGGAGGGGATAAGCAAATATATTTTGACTAAACATTTATTATGCTCTTTATAACCTTAAAAGATCTGCAAGATGTCAGAGCATTCCGTTTTGTAGTTCCTGATTAAATCAATAAAATATATTTACGCATTCATTAATTTTTTTGAGTCACTCTGTATATGCAAATCCAAAAAATGTGAATGGAGTGATAAATGACAAGTACAGACTCATCATATTTTGTACATTTTAGATATGATTTATTCGGCAAAATTCGAGCTGACGTCATCAAGTTTTTGGAGGGGATAAGCAAATATATTTTGACTAAACATTTATTATGCTCTTTATGACCTTAAAACATCTGCAAGATTTCAGAACATTCGGTTTTGTAGTTCCTGATTAAATCAATAAAATATATTTACGCATTCATTAATTTTTTTTAGTCATCCTGTATATGCAAATCCAAAAAATATGAATGGAGTGATAAATTACAAGTACAGACTCATCATATTTTTACAGTTTGGATAGGATTTATTCGGCAAACTTTCGAGCTGACGTCATCAATTTTTTGGAGGGGATAAGCAAATATATTTTGACTAAACATTTATTATGCTCTTTATAACCTTAAAACATCTGCAAGATTTCAAAGCATTCGGTTTTGTAGTTTCTGAGTAAATCAGTAAAATAAATTTACGCATTCATTAATTTTTTTGAGTCACCCTGTATATGCAAATCCAAAAAATTTGAATGGAGTGATAGATCACAAGTACAGACTCATCATATTTTGTACATTTTAGATATGATTTATTCCACAAACTTTTGAGCTGACGTCATCAAGTTTTTGGAGGGGATAAGCAAATATTTTTTGACTAAAGATTTATGATGCTCTTTATAGCCTTAAAACATCTGCAACATTTCAAAGCATTCTGGTTAGCAGATTAAAAATTAAATTTCAAAATGTTGTTTTATAATTTTGATCTGGACGTTTCGGGTGAAAAGTCGATTCAGAGTTGTAAACTACATGTGTAGGACTATGTTATTTTATACAATTGAAAACCCATTTACTATGTACAATTTTGAAGTGACGTCATCGCATTAGTGGTGGGGATGATTAGACAAATTTTGGTTAGCATTTTACCATCTACATGATATTCTTAATATAAGTACAAAATTTCACAACAATCGGTCGAGTACTTTCGGAGATTATCTGTCTAATAAAAATCCGGGACGGCAGACGGACAGACGGACGGACAGACGGACGGACGGACGGACGGACGGACAGACGGACAGACGGACAGACGGACAGACAGACGGAAATGGGAGACCTATTTCTTCGTCTTCTAGTGGTCATGAAAGATCGAGAAAACGTAAAAGTAGAGAGTCGGCCGACGGACTCGATTACAATACTTCCTTTGCTTACGCTCGGGAAGTAAAAATAATTAATGAAGGAATTTGTTCAAGAATTAATATATTTCCTCCAAAGACGCAATGATTTCGTAAAAAAAACTTAAGAAATTTTCATTTGAAGTATGAAAGGTAACGTGTTCCATTACGTATAATTCCTTCGTTGTTGCTGTTATATTAATTAGTTTGGGTACTCCTATTTAAATATGTAAAGGAATCTGTTTCATTTTTCAGTCGCCTGTAAAATCAAAAAATGTATGTTAATTAACTTAATGATTAAGAACAGAACCATGAAACATAATTGCTGATTTATCTGACCACAAACTAAATGTGTTAATTATCCAGTTCTGCTTTCTCTCAGCATAACACACACATCCCAGCTTCGAAATTCTTTCGAGTGCGCCCTTCTCCCGCAATTACTCTCAGCCTTCCATCGGCATCTTCTGTCATGATTAATGTAATCCTGCTGATTACAACGGTGATGCAGTCAGACCATGTTGCGAGTTATTCCAATATCCATAATACTTTCTGGTCACGCTTCGAGCTGTCGCCACAGATTACTCTCACAGACGTGCTAATGTGCCAAATCTGCTTTCCTTCACTCAGCTTATGAATGTCGTCGAGTAATCCGTTTGATATTACGGCCGACATCAACATGCGCCCCCGAGAAGGAGGTGTCGGTGCTACGTTCCTTGCTTTTTTTCGCACGCCAGAGCCTTTTCAGCTGCATGCCTGGTCCAGGATCGCAGTTTAACAGTTCCACAAGTGCGGGAACAGCTGGAACGGACAGATTCATTTCGGATTGCGCCATTTCCATTCCGCGCTCCTTGCTTCTGACCGCGAAACTTTCCAGGTGCACCTCCAGTCTAGACTAATCACCTACGCCACACAAATAAACTGGCAATGCCTGCGAGGCGAGCCTGTCAATTCAGGAAAAGGACCGAATAGGGGTTAAATCATAATTTGATTACTGCCTGTTCGGGCGGAACAACACAAAGCTCCGAATTAAAGTTAAGATAAAATAACGACCGGTTTCGAACTAAATCCACTTGTTTGCATCACTAATTGAAAAAATGGGTGACTGGGTGGACGAAGTTCTTTAGGTGTGTTAAAAATGCACGGATATTTACCAATGACACTGTTGTTGCTGTTGTTAAATTAAATTTAGAATTTATACCACAATAACAATGACATAGGGTCGCATCTGCAGGTTTCATGTTTAGAAGATATGACTGTTTAACCCTCATCTGGTGAAGGTAAATTTCAGATATAACCGGGCAGTTGGGATCCAAAGTACTCATTTATTAATTTTTATCTCATTTGTGCTAGAAGTCGTAAATGCTTCAGTATGTCTTAACGTTGCACATATTTTTTAAGTTTTATTCATAATATAAGTAATTATGCCATAATTGTAATCACAGCATCACCAGCCGTAGTAATGTAGAAATATAGAAAAAACAAATTAAAAGTCGATAGGAGAATAAGCTCCGAATAGACGATCTGGGTTATATTCTTCCGTCGTGAAGGAAGTTAGAGACAAAGATAGAGATAGAGATATGAGAGAAAGTAATAAACAATTATTGAAGGAATGGAATACACAGCTTAAAGAGGAGCTTAAAACAATAAGAGAAGAATTAAAGCAAGCAAGAGATCAACTACAGGAGCAAAATCAAGAAATTAAAGATAAGCATGAAGAATGGAAGAGAGCTAAGGAAGAAATGGGAAAGACAATGGATGAAGTAGAAAGTCAACTAGATCGAATGGAGAGAGAAAAGAGAATGAATAAAGTAGTGATGATGGGCCTGGAAATAGGAACAGGAGAGCAGAAGCAAATAATGGAAAAGGTGACAAAATTTTTAAAAGAGAAAGCCAAAGTAGAGAGTAAAGTTAAAAGCGCGTACAAAATTTCAGAGAAAGTTTATGTAGTGGAATTCGAAAATAGAGAAGAAAAAATTAATGTCATGAAAAGTAAGAAGAACTTAAAAGGGTCGTCAGTTTACATAAATGATGATCTGACGAAAACGGAAAGAAAAATTCAAATCAAAATAAAACAAGGGGCAACAAAAGAGAGAAATAAAGGGAAATGGTTAGAATGAGATATAAAAATTAACTGTAGATGGCGGAAATTTTGAATGGAGTGAAGAAGAGGGTAGACTCAAGAAAGCAGAACACTTTTAGTAAAGAGCCAAAAGAAAAGGAAGAAAAGGAGGAAAAATGGAAAGAAACAAGGCAAAGGAAAAGGAAAAAAGGATGCAGATAAGGAAATCGAAAAAAGGGAAGCTGCTAGAAAATTAAGAGAAAAAGGGGTGAAGGTACTGTTTTGGAGATTACAAAACAGTACCTTCACCCCTTTTTCTCTTAATTTTCTAGCAGCTTCCCTTTTTTCGTAGATTACAAAACAGTACCTTCGAAAAAAGGAAAACGAGTTCTGGGACTACCTGGGAAAACTTGATGTTGTGGGGGTAGTAGAGACATGGGTACAAAAAAAAAAAGGAAAAGAAAAGGGGAGAGCAAGCGGGGGAATAGTAATGGGAATTCGAAAAGAAATGCAAGAATTGGAAAAGGGAAGTAATAATAAAAACGTATTAATGAAGAAATTAATACAGCTGGATAACAATCGATGGGAAATAACAATCGTTTGTAGCAAGAAAATGAAGAAACTAAGATAAACATAGAACAGGAAACAAAAGAAAAAGGAGATGAAAAAATAATTATAGGAGGGGATTTTAACGCAAGACTGGGCGATAAGGGGACCAGAATAATAGATAAAGAAAAGGGAGAGAAAAGAGGATCAAAAGACAAAGCAGATAACAAAGAAGGGAAAATATTGTGGAAGATAATAGAAGAAATGGGATTGGAAGGAGATGAAGAAGGAGAATGGAGGTACGTAGGGGCTAGGGGAGAATCAATTATAGACTATGGGATTGTCAACGAAGAGGCGTGGGAAGAAATAGAGAGTTTCAAAGTGGGGGAAAGGATAGAATCAGACGACATCCCACTGGAAATAAAAATCAAAGAAAAAGAGCAAGAGTACGAAAAACAAGAGAGAAGAAACGAAAGAAAAGAAATAGAAAAAAGAATATGGGATGAAGAGGAAATTCGAAGATACAGAAGAAAACTAGAAAAAAAGAAATTCGAAATGAAAGAAGATAGAGAAGCTATGATAGCAGAACTGATCAACTTAATTGTAGAAGCTATGGAAAAAAGGAAGATATACATATGGCAGGGGAGGAATAATGGATGGAAAGGAGAATGTAGTAAGTTGAAGAGACAAGCAAGGGAAAAATTAAGAAAATGAAAGAATAACAGGAGAAGAATAGCTGAGTACTTAAACGCAAGAGAGAATTATAGGAGAAAACGTGAAGAAAGAAAAAGAGAAAAACGAGAAGACGAAGAGAAGACAATGAAGTCCCTGAAAACAGAAGAAGAAGTATGGAGATATATAAACAAGGAACGGAGAAGGAAGGAAGTAAGTAAGTAGTAAGTAAGTAACTTTTATTGTGCTAAGGAGGTTAAATCCATACACTCGTCAAAAATACAAAATCAAAATACCCCTACCAAACTCTAAATCAAGATATACGAGTTCATAATCACAATCAAAATGTACAATATACATAGCAATTCACATATTTAAAGATGTACAATTGCAATCCAGATATTCCTGAACAATATAAAAACTTCGTTTAAATAAAAATATTTTAATCCTTTGCAATAACCAACGCGCGGAATTGTGTTTCATACGCTAGATCCAGTGCTGTCGCGGCGATAGTTTGATTACAAATATATTTTTCTTTTGGACTATATCAACATAATATAACATTTCAAGATCACAAATCTGTGGTCCTGTGTATGAAAAATTAAAAAGGGCATCGAGTATTTTTATTTGAAGTAATATAGTAATATAGAAGTAGTTTTTTAACAAGCCGTAAACACTCCTAGCGAACTCTTAGCGACGCACTGGCTACGACCTTGTGGACCAGATCAAAGCGTCCCCACTACTCGCCGTAAAACACACCTTGCTTCAACTGGGGAATTGCATCCGTAAGATACTTTTCCGCCCAATGGCAATAACTCACGTGGAGGAAGGCATCGCACACTCCTAGGCAATTTATTAAAAAATAAAATACAAAAATAATTAACAGCATTTCTGCAACGTGAGATTCTTAAATTGGCAATTGATAAATCAACAGACCTGGTATTATATTCATGGAATGGGTTTAAAGTAGGAAAACAATTTAATTCATTAAGGACGTATTTTAAAGAATAATAAATATATAAGCACGGTATAAGTAATAAGTATTCCATACATTAAATGCGATTGTGCAAGACCATAATAAGCAATTTTCAAAACCTCTCGAGATAAGTAATTAGACAAGTTTCTTAAGAAATATATATTTTTGGAAATCGTGTTTATGGTATGAGTTACATGATCCTGCCACAGTAATTTTGAATCCAATATTATGCCAAGAAATTTGGTGGAAGATTCAATATTGACGGATAAGTCAGTTTTTTTAGAGTAATCACCATGTTTTTTGATTTAGTTTTATTTAAACAAAGTTTATTGCATAAAAACCATTGAGTCTGACTGGGGTGATATCACTCTTTTGCGAATTGTTGTGTCATCTGCGTACAATACTGTTGAAAAGTGGGGTAAATAATTAGGTAAGTCATTGATATAAATCAAAAATAATAGAGGCCCTAAGATAGAACACTGTGGCACTCCATACATAACTTTATTTTATTAGACAATTTTCCATCTACACTAACTACTTGATATCTATTGGAGAGATAGGAAAGTACTAATTTAGTAGCAGTTGGGTCAAAATTATAAAAAAAAAAATTTTCGTAATAATATTTCATATGAAACACAGTCAAAAGCTTTACTAAGGTCTAGAAACGTAGCCAAAAAGTATTCACCATATTGTAAAGATTTAATCACGTTGTCAATAAGAGAAAGAACAGCTTTTTCGGTTGATAAACCTTTACGAAGTCCATATTGATTATTAAAAAATAATTTATTATTATCAAAATATTTTAATACATATTTGATCAAACATTAATGATTCAAAAACTTTTGGGAAGATAGGAAGCAAAGATATTGGTCGATAATTATTAATATCATTAAGATCACCTTGTTTATGTAGGGGAATGACCGAGGCAATCTTTAAGCAATCCGGAAAATTAGAACTATCAATGCATTTGTTAATTAATTTAGTTAGTGATGGAATTAGTATGTCCTTAACTGATTTGATGACAGATACATTTAACCCATATATATTTTTACTTTTTTTATTTTTAAATTTATTAATTGCGTCACGGGCTTGTATTTCGCTGACTGTTTCAAATGAAAAAAAAATGTTTGAAGCATTGACTAATGAACACATACGATTAATAGTATCTACATTAGGATTAGGCAAGGAGTCTTTTGCAATATTTACAAAAAATGTATTATACTCAGATGGCGTTATCTTGGATGTTTCATGAATCTTACGTTGTTTGTTTCTATTTATAAGGGACCACATTGCTTTTGTATTGTTACAATTATTTCTAATAAAATTATCATTAGCATTAGTTCTAGCTTGCTTGATAGCAGCATCGTATTGACGTCTGTAGTTATTATACACATTTTTTAGATGCAATGTTCCATATGTCATGTGCAAATCATATAAAAAATGAAGTGTTTCTCTCATCTTTTTTAACTCAGGGGTAAACCAAACTATATTATGAACTTTGCATCTATTACAAATTATTTTCTTTTTAGGAAAGGCTAAATTGAAGTTGTTTAAAATTATGTCTAAAAACATGTCAAACAAGACATTTACATCAAGATTTAATGTGATAAAATTCCAATCGATATGATACAATAAGTTAAAAAAATCATTTTTTCCCCGTTGAGTTATTGGGTGAACAAATTTAAATGCATACGAGTCATCATAAGCATTTTCTACAAGACATATTTTTACAGAGATAGCTGTGTTATCAGACCTAGAAATATTAATAGGTGTAACAGTTACTCAGTTGACAGTTATATTAGTGAATACATTATCAACTTTTTAACAAATCAGAAAAATATAACATATTAGTATCAGAAGTACCAAAATGTAAATTAAAGTCTCCTCCTAATATTACATACGTAGATTTAAAATCAATTATTGTAAATAGCTTAACTATAGTATTAACAAAATTGTTAAAATTACCTTTAGGCGAACGGTATAAAGTTATTATTATTAAATTAAATTCTTTACTAAGAAGACCACATATTTCACAATCAACTTCAGATGATAACATAGAGATATTTTTTAAATTACGCCAACGCAAACGCTGATTCAGAAGAGTCATCACACCACCCTGTTTATGAAGTGATCTTGAATATCCAGATCTTACACAGTAATTATTTAAAGACAACGCACTACGCTCCACAGAATTTAACCAGTGTTCCACAATGCAGAGACCATCAAAATTTTTGTCAACTAGTAAACCTTCTAAAAAGTTTATTTTGTTGCGCAGACATTGCGCATTCCAGAAAAAAAGAGATACATATTTGTCACTATGGTTTGGCTCTGATTGCTATATCTGATAACATATATTTTGTTTAGCTAAGTTTATTTGCTTTTTATACACCGAACAAGTAAAGTCAAACGCCCATGATATTAAAATTTATAGTAATAACTATGGAGTGTTATCGAATGATATACAGAAAGTAATTTTATGGAGTAGAAAGTGATTAATGCCTTTAAACTTGAATAAGTATGTTGTTTTACATGTAGGACAAAACAACCCAATGTTTGATTACTCCATAAATGGAGTGCCTCTAGTTAAAGTAGATTCTGTGTCAGATTTATGTATAACTGTTACATCTGACCTCTACTGGTCTTCTCATATCACTAAGGTGATAAAAAAGCAAACAGAATAGGATATTTAATTACTAAGGCTTTCGAAAAGGCTAATATGTTGACTGTCGTAAAACTTTATACTGGGTATATCAGACCTATTTTGGAGTTTGGTAACGCTGTATGGTACTCTGTGCTGACTGGAGATAAAAACCTTTTAGAAGGCGGTCAACGGCGTATTACACGTATACCTTTTGGTATTAGGCGACCCTCCTATGAGCAAAGACTTTCATTGATGAATTTACCAACAGTTGCATACCGCCAGCTCAGAGGTGATATTATAACTATATTTTTAGCAGCAACTAACATTGGATCTCCTATTAACAATATTTGTTTTAAATGTTGGAACAAAAACGCGAGGACGCTGTTATAAGCTAAAGAAAGAGTCCTTCCGATCCTTAACTCGACAATATTTTTTGACTAATAGAGTTTTCAATGTTCGGAATTCTCTACCCGATTATATCATTAAGAGCTCGTCTCTTTTAAGATTCAAAATTATTTTTGATAAGTATATAGGTGACGACGATAAATGAATCTCTAGCCATTGATTAAACTTCACATTGGGTCAATAATAATAATAATAATGTTTATAAGACAAGAATGATGATGTTTGATAGTTTGATCAAAAATGTATTTATGTATGGAGCTGAGATTTGGGGACGGAGGGAATAAGAAGAAGTAGAGAGAGTGCAAGAAAATTACTTGAAATGGACATTGACAAGAGAAGTTCAGTGAGAGAGGTGATTGCAAGATATTGCAAGAATGTTGGAAAGAAATAAGAAAGGAAGGGGGAAAACATGTTTGGAACGAAAGGGACAAATATTATGAAGGAAAGGGATATACATGTGAAGAAATAGAGAGAAATGAGGGAAATGGGAAGGAGTATGAAAACAGAACTGAGTGTAAGAGGTAAGGATGTAGATAAGCAAGACCGCGGACCAAGAATATCGAAGTCTAGATATAATACAGAATATAGAAAAATAGTAAAGGATGAAGTACCAAAGTACGCACACACACATAGAGAGAGAGAGTATAAAGGAGAAAAGAATGATGGCGAGATTTAGGTGTGGAAATGAAGAGAAAAAAAATAATTTTTGGATGGATGAAACTGACAGAAGATGTAGGATATGTTGGAGAGAGGGAGAAACAATAGAGGATATGCTGGAAAGATATGAAGGATTGAGAGCATCGGAGCAAAGAGGACTGGACTGGGTGAAAGAAGTACGGAAGATAAGGGAACTAAGGCAAGTGGCGGACCAGCAGAAAGAATAAAACAATTATTATTATATAAAACTCTAAAATTTATTTTATTTATTTTTATTGATTTATTTGGGATATATAGATTAAGTTAATTTATACCCCTACTAGAAATCTTATCAAATAATAAATTAATACTACTTCATTAACAACGATAAAAATGCACTTCTTATCTTTTCTTTAATCACCACGTTACAATTACACACATGCAAGAGTTGCAGACACCGAGAATCATTCCAAGTATGTGTCTCCAACAATAACCCTGACAAAAGTTGAGCAAACACGTGACTCAAGAGCATGACTCTCCAGTCGAGTCCTCCGTTTCGAAGTCAACTATTCCTTAGCACTTGACGTGGAGAATTTCCCACTCTGCGGATTTCCACCAACACCTGGACGTGGAATTAATATTGCCAGAGATGGAGCGATTTTTGCAGGGAATAAACCTATTGTTTTGAGAATACGATGCGCTTTCCGAAATCAATTATTCAAGTTTTCCGTGCTGATATTAAAATAAGTTTTGATCCAGGGAAATTGTTTCAAACAGCCGATAACTGATTTATTACCTTCCTGAGAGAGGCAAAAAAGCTCACATGGACGAGAGACTGCTTAAAAATATCTTGCTTTATGGCTCTAATATAGGAGGAGATATAAATTTATGATGTTATGTGGACTGGGGAGAATTTAAAAGTAAATTATTTTTTGATAGAGGGGACTTTTCGAATCTTTGTGAGACGTGTTCGGATGCGGAGCGTGCCTGCATTAAGAAATATAACAGCAAAGTTTAGCTAACCGTGTCGGCTCAAAAATTAACCGGAAACATTGACAGAAATCAAGATTTATCCCAACATCTTATTATTTTGTTAATTTGTTTACCTGTTGAGGTATTCATAGAGTAACTGGTTGCCTAATTCGAATCTCTGCGGTGAGTCAATTTTTTATGTCTCAGGTAGTTACCCATCTTAAAAGGAATTTTGCGAGACGTAACTTTCTCGAGACGTCTAGAATACTCGCCTAAACTACCGATAATAACCGTATCGAATTATGAAATGATTAATACCAAGTCGTAACAAGATTGCACCGTGCCCCAGGTGCAAGTGTGGTCCGCAACAAGGCCAAGCCATAACAGGGCCATTATCTTAAGAGGTTCGCCCAAGTTGGCAATGTTCATCCCAATTGGGAAATTGCGTACGCGGGCCTTGTCCCGTCTTCGGTCCCCTGTTAAATATGCATGCCAGAGGAGAGAGCAGAGGAGGTGTCCGAACGAAAAATCCCAACCCATTAGTGGGACCCGAGTGACCAGCGTTCCAAGTTTGCAACAACAAACACTCTAATGTGATCTACGTTAATGACGTGTTATTGAAGTATACTAACAGGAAGTCGATACATAAAGTTACCGGTCACTACGGAAAATTGACGGCACAGAAACTTCATTTTCCTAGATGAAATGGTCGGGTGGTGCCTTTGATGCCGCCTAGTTAAATTAGAATGGCTGATTGCGAGGTTTTGATACCATCGAGCAAACAAACCGGGCGCTGTTTGGCGGACGAAATTAATTTTCTTATGACCGCAGATTGCAATTTGTTTATGCGTTGTCCCGTTGAAGTGCGGGTGGACACTTATTGAACGCGGAATTGTTTACCTGGAATTGAATTGGGACCAAGAACTGAGGCATGTCTAAGTGATATTAAATTGAAATAACAACTTGAACTTAATCGCGGTAACTCGGATTAAAAAGCTTTTTGACTCTGTGGAGTAATAAGTAAAGTTCGGGGAGTTTTAACGATTACCTGATGAGGAATTTCGGAAAGTGGTACAAGTCGAGCTGTGCCGGAATTGGTTGCTTGTGGAAAAGCTCCTCTATAAACAAAAATATGTAACGAAATCGTGAGTTTAAAGAGTGATACACATTAAAGTAGTCTGAACGCATAAGAATTATAGGTCTGAAGCAATGAATGATCTCTTTATAACTAACCTTAATATTTTGATATAAAGGATCTATTCTGGATTATTTTAATCCCTATATTGAAACAATGTCAATGAGAGGAATTCATTTTAGACGCGAGTTTTTTTATATTTTTTGTGTACATAAAAATGGTGGAGGCGCCGGGATAGACTGATCTCATTTTTTTTTACGATATGTGTGTTACTCTGAATTTGTAACTTCATCTTTCAACTACGTATTCTTGTAAGAAATTACGTTCTAGAGCTCGCAATCTGCATCGTCACCTCACACGCACCGCCCGGTAACTTATTCTCAGAGCATTTTCTTGTGTAAAAAACCTCTCAAACCGAAGGGAACCGGCACTACGTGCTTTATTATCATGAGTCTGTCTGCGCGAATATTAGGTTCACATGCAAAAGTCCGTCCGCCGACCAAACTATCCTTTGTAGAGATAACAAGGCGGCGAATGAAGAACTCAAATCGAATTTCAGTTATTCACAATTCCGGTGCCGCCTCGAGCCGAATCTACATATATTTGCGAAGGTGATAAGGTGGTGGTCGGACTGCGATGTGGACCGACCGTGCGTTTTATATTTTATCAAGTTAGAGAAACCAAAATTTCGGGGTAAGGGAACCGGTCCTACATACTTTGTAAATCGCGTAAACTTTTGCGATATTTGCCTATAAATTTTATTGTGCACTTAAAAAGGCGATCCCCGACTTTACGGCGGCCTTTGCACGTCACTTATAGATATATCGCTGTAAATAACTCGCATGTCAACAAATTTATGGATTGTCATATGAGCATCCGCAGGAAGGGATTTATTTGGATGCATGTTCACCCCGTCGGACCCACATTATAGACTTCGCCAACAGGTAATAAAACAGTTACTGGATCGAGAAATGTTATGTCGACGAAATGACACCCCTCAGATGGACGATAAAAGTCAAAATTATATCGCCATTACGAGCTCACGGCAAACATGTTTATTTTGGGAGATTCCGCGTGTGTTTTATTGCCCTGAGTTGTTAAAAATTGACTCTCTTCGTACATTTTCGCCGAACGGAAAATGAGAGAAGGGAATCTGGGTTTGATTTGATCCTTGCCTTTGTTTATGTATTCGACTTTGCGGTTTAATGCATTTTGCATTAGCTATAAAAAATTCATTGTACTAATGGAAAAGTTTGGCATTATTTTGAATCAATTCGGGATCGTTTCCTGCGTTAATTCGTAATTAACAAGGGACGATGATGTTCGAAAAAATTATTTTAAATCGTTAAATCTTGTGCCGTTAGTTTTTAATTTTTGTGATGATGATTTTTGGATTATATAATACAGCAGATTTTTTCGCCTCGCTCGTTCTTTTTACATTTGATTGGTATTTAGAGCAGTTTAACCTAAATTACTGATTAAAATGGGCCAATTGGAGCTTCGCTAGTCTTGATTCTTCTAAGTACCTTCCTTTCCCAAATTTCCAGTCTTTGTTTAATTTTATTTGTCATTATCCATGTTTCACACGCGTATGTTAGGGTTGGTCTCACTATGGTTCTATATATTCTTAGTTTTGTTTCCCTTGATATTTCATTACTTTTCATAATTTTTCTTAATCCTCCTGCACAGTTGTTACCTTTTAGCAATTCTCAGTTCTATTTCTTTGACTTCTTGGCATTTGTTGGTTATCAACACCCCTTAGTACATAAACATTTCTACTTCTTCAAATTCTAATTTTATTCCCTCTTGTCTGTCTATTTCTAGGTTGTTTTTGTTTCTACTCCCACAGTTATTCGTTAGTTCCATATATTTTGTTTTTACTTCCCGAGCGTAAGCAAAGGAAGTATTGTAATCGAGTCCGTCGGCCGACTCTCTACTTTTACGTTTTCTCGATCTTTCATGACCCCTAGAAGACGAAGAAATAGGTCTCCCATTTCCGTCTGTCTGTCCGTCTGTCCGTCTGTCCGTCCGTCTGTCCGTCTGTTGTCCCGGATTTTTATTAGACAGATAATCTCCGAAAGTACTCGACCGATTGTTGTGAAATTTTGTACTTATATTAAGAATATCATGTAGATGGTAAAACGCTAACCAAAATTTGTCTAATCATCCCCACCACTAATGCGATGACGTCACTTCAAAATTGTACATAGTAAATGGGTTTTCAATTGTATAAAATAACATAGTCCTACACATGTAGTTTACAACTCCGAATCGACTTTTCACCCGAAACGTCCAGATTTTTGGAAAAAAAATCAAAATTATAAAACAACATTTTGAAATTTAATTTTTAATCTGCTAACCAGAATGCTTTGAAATGTTGCAGATGTTTTAAGGCTATAAAGAGCATTATAAATCTTTAGTCAAAAAATATTTGCTTATCCCCTCCAAAAACTTGATGACGTCAGCTCAAAAGTTTGTGGAATAAATCATATCTAAAATGTATAAAATATGATGATGATGAGCATGTACTTGTGATCTATCACTCCATTCATATTTTTTGGATTTGCATATACAGGGTGACTCAAAAAAATTAATGAATGCGTAAATTTATTTTACTGATTTACTCAGAAACCACAAAACCGAATGCTTTGAAATCTTGCAGATGTTTTAAGGTCATAAAGAGCATAATAAATCTTTAGTCAAAATATATTTGCTTATCCCCTCCAAAAAATTGATGACGTCAGCTCGAAAGTTTGCTGAATAAATTCTATCTAAACTGTAAAAATATGATGAGTCTGTACTTGTAATTTATCACTCCATTCATATTTTTTGGATTTGCATATACAGGGTGACTCAAAAAAATTAATGAATGCGTAAATATATTTTATTGATTTAATCAGGAACTACAAAACCGAATGCTCTGAAATCTTGCAGATGTTTTAAGGTCATAAAGAGCATAATAAATGTTTAGTCAAAATATATTTGCTTATCCCCTCCAAAAACTTGATGACGTCAGCTCGAAAGATTGCCGAACAAATCATATCTAAAATGTACAAAATATGATGAGTCTGTACTTGTCATTTATCATTCCATTGATATTTTTTGGATTTGCATATACAGGGTGATTCAAGAAAATAAATGAAAGCGTAAATTTATTTTACTGATTTACTCAGGAACTACAAAACCGAATGCTTCGAAATCTTGAAGATATTTTAAAATTATCATAAGCATGGTAAATTTTTGATCAAAATGTATTTGGTCGTCCCCCCTAAAAAATTTATGACGTCACCACAAAATTTTGCTGAATAAATCCTATCTAAAATGTACAAAATACGGTGAGTCTCTTCTTGTGATTTATCATTCCATTCAAATTTTTTCGATTTGCATATACAGGGTGACTCAAAAAAATTAATGAATGCGTAAATTTATTTTATTGATTTAATCAGGAACTACAAAACCGAATGCTTTGAAATCTTGCAGATGTTTTAAGGTTATAAAGAGCATAATAAATTTTTAGTCAAAATATATTTGGTTATCTTATACAAAAAACTGATGACGTCAGCTCAAAATTTTGCCGAATAAATCGTATCTAAAATGTACAAAATATGATGAGTCTGTACTTGTGATTTATCATTCCATTCATATTTTTGGATTTGCATATGCAGGGTGACTCAAAAAAATTAATGAAGGCGTGAATTTATTTTATCGATTTAATCAGGAATTACAAAACCGAATGCTTTGAAATCTTGGGAATATTTTAAAGTTATTATAAGCATTGTAAACTTTTGTTCAAAATGTATTTGTTCATCCCTCCTAAAAAAATTGACGACGTCACCCTTAAATTTTGCTGAATAAATCCTATCTAAAATGCAAAAAATATGATGAGTTTGTACTTGTGATATATCATTCCATTCATATTTTTTAGATTTTCTTAAGAGGTGGTTCAAAAAAATTAATGAAGTCAATTTATTTTATTGATTATATTAAAGGCAACACTTATTATTAGTATTACACCCCAACCAACCCAATTTGGTAGACACAAAATTTGTTAAAGGAAAAACTCGGTTGAAACATAAGGGTAGCACGCTTATTTACATCGACTTTAACATTACAGACCTGCATTTGTTTTATGCGCTCACTTGGTTCCGCGAATGCGAAATAGACATGTTTATAATCAACCAATTGTGAATTTCACCGTCAAGAATTAAAATAAAACCCAATGTTTTATATAATAAGCGGAAGTCGAAGCAATAAAACCGATGGTCGTTTTGTTTACAGTTTCTCTGTTTGACTCTCACGTATGCTGTTACGCTTGTCATCTTAAATTAAGAATGTTTATACATAAACGATTTTCAGTTGCCTTTCATATTACCAGACAGCGGATTTTTGTCGGGCTACGTCACGTTTAATCGGTGCTAATTCCATAAATATAATTAACGATTTATTAATCAAACGGCTAAGTAAATGAGAACGGGAATTAACAGCAGAGTGCAACGAAACATCTTTATTCTAATCTCAAATAAACGAAGTGCAGTCCGCAATCGCAATAAATTCGCATCACGTACGAGCCGTACCGAGTTTGGCCTTGCTTAGCCCGACAGAAATCCGCTCTCTAGATATTACACACCGGCGCCGTATACCTGAGTAAATTGTTTCGTTATTTTATTGATTATAAGAAATCAATATTCAAAACGACCCAATTCATTTTCCCGAAAATTTGGGAAAACAATAATTTTATTCTTAGTATTACACTACATCTATCCCAACTGATATACGTGTCCTTGCAAAAATGTTGATGACGTCATCACATTTTTTTTTAAATTCCCAGTACAAAAATGTAATGAGAAAATAAAACACAATAGGCATGCAGTCGTCAAGTTTCCGACAGCGAGGGAAGTACTGTCTAAACTCTTTAGACCAATTTTTTCTATATTAAATTCTAAGCCTACCTCTTCTGCTTGTCTCATTAGCTTTGCTGTTATCCTTTCTAATTCCTTTCTGTTCCTAGCTAGTAGGACTAAATCGTCTGCGTAGGCTAGACATTGATATCTTCTATTGAATAGTAGACCCTTCCTGTTTATATCACTTTTCCTTATAATACTCCCTAGAACCGGATTGAATAGAGTTGTTGACAACGGATCACCTTCTCTAAGTCTTTGTTTAACACTGAAACTGTCGCTAGTTTTTCCTTTTACTTTTATTCTGCTTATTGTGTTTTTCAATGTCATTTTTATTAGGTTTATTAGTTTTTCGGGAATATCTAGTTCTTTCAAAATGTTCATTAACTTCGTCCTCTTCACCGTATCGTAAGCTCTTTTGAAGTCCACGAAGAGTAAATGAGTAGGAATTACATATTTCTAGTTTCCTACCATGATTTGTTTCAACATAAATATTTGACCCATTGTTTTACTTCCTTTTCTAAAGCCTCCTTAATATTCTTCCATCTATTCTTCAAGTCTTCTTTTTATTATCGATGGCAGTAGTTTGTACGTAACGTCTAATAACGCAATTCCACGGTAGTTTTAGCAGCTTTTTCTGTCACTTTTTTTAAAGAGCGGAGTTATTAGTGCTTCTTTTAGCTATCCCATTCCCTTTCCCAAATTTGCTTTATTACCAGCTGGATATCGTCTTTCAGCTTTTCACTTCCATATTTTAGGTTTTCTTTTGTAATTCCATTTCTCCCTGGGCTGTTGTTATTCCTCATCTGGTGTATGATCTCCTATATCTCTTCTCTTGTTGGCTTTGCTATACTTCTTGCTATAAAGTTCTTTTTTTTGGTACTTGTTTTTGCTCTTCTCTCTGACCTCCTCTGATTTCGCTATTTAATATTTGTTCGAAGTACTGTTTCCATCATCTTCATTTTCCTTCATCGTCGTCTATTAAGTTGCCTTCTATATCTTCTATATATTGTGTAGATTCGTGTTTTGTTGACTTTACGTTTTGTATGTCGTTATAAAAGTTTCTTATCTCTTTCTTCTGGTATGCTTCCTCTATAGTTTTTATTTGTCTTTCTAAAAAAACCCTTTTTTTCCTGCGACATATTTGCTTAACTATCTTTCTTCAACTGTTATAATTCCGTGTATTTTCTTCATTTCTTATCTGCAGCATTTTCATTCTGAGTAACTTTTTATGTTTTATTTCTGCTTCGCATTCTTCATCTAACCATTCTTTCCTTTTTTTTGCTTTTGTTTTACTCACACGCCTTTTTGTCGCTTCTGTTACTATTCGTTCTATATTGTTCCATTTGATATTTATATTTTTTCTTTTGAAAGATCTTGCTTTTCTAGGTTTTTTTCTATGCCTGCTTCATATTTTGTTTTGATTTCCTTTGCTTGCAATTCTTCTGTATTATAACTTACTTCGTGATTTCTCCTGTGTTTTTTGTCTTCCCCTTTCCATTGCTTTAGCTTTACTTTTACCAAAAAGTGGTCTGAATCTGTGTCGGCCCCTCGACGGATTTTCGCTGATGTTATTAACCTAGAGTGTTTTTCTAGGATCAATCTTGTTTGTTTCTTGTCCTTTTGCCCTTATCCCACAGATTCTGTCTGATATCTGCATAAAGTCTATATTTTTTTCTTTAAGCCTCTACTCCACTATAAAACCTGTCCCAAACTGTCTGGTTGCGCCTCCACTTTTAAATAGATTGTATGTACTTGTCAATTCTTGTATTCCGCTACCTGCCAGATGTGTTTTTTGTAAGGCTATTAATTCTATTTTATATCTTTTAATTTCTTCAATAAGATTTTTCATAGCTCCTTCTTTATAAATATCCCTTGCTTTCCATGTTCCTATCAGTATAATATTTTGTTTTTGTTTCATTCTTCTAGTCTTTATTTCTCTTTTCTTTTTTTGCTTGCTATCATATTTTGCTATCGAATACCGGTACGGTGCGGTCGTGTGGTAGTGCTGTCTGTGATTTAGTAATTTTCACTAAGATTTTATTGACAATTTAATTTTATTTGGAGCCAGTATGGGGTGTAGTGGTGTGGACCATCGGGAGAGCCTTGTGTTATCGGGGGTGGCATATGGTTCATTTTTGGATCTCTGCTGATTCCGAGTGAGGCGTTATCTTATCAGCTTTCCTTTTTGTCTAGTAGTTCTTATTACTGTGCGCTCGCGACCTTGCCCTGTCCAGGGGACAGCTTGAGCACAGTGCTGTTAACTTGGTGCGGTGTTCATTAATAATACTCTAAAACACGAAACTGTCAGTTTTTTTTTTAAGTATGGCTCTTAAATGTGCAAAATGTAATCGGACAGTCAATGCTGAGAACCATACTGAACTTGAGCTAAAAATTAGCGATTTTACCAGTGAAAATATTATTCTTATGTCAGAATTTGAGAAACTTAATTTACCGGTGAAGAGCGGTAAAAATTCTGATATACAAATATCTAAGGGAGTAAATAAAGATGAAGTAAATACCAAATTATCGTATGCCGAGTCCTTGGTAAAAAACTCTCAGTAAAAAGTCGGTTTCGAAGACTAAATCAGATGTATTAAACGCGATAGATTCTCTTAATTCTTCTTTAGATATTATTGGGAGAGTAAAACCACTCAAGGATGGGGGACTGCTGCTTGGGTGCGAAAATAATAAATCGTTCAAACAAATTGCTAAAGGTAAGTTTGCTGATGACTATGAAATTCGTGAAGTTAAAAGTATAATACCAACAATTAGAATAGCTGGTTTTTCAGGTGATATTGATGAGGAGAGCTTCTTGTTATACCTTAAAAAACAAAATGAGTCTGTTTTTGATGTTAATTCGAGTGTTAATTTGTTAAAATTGAGCTGTACAAAAAGAAATAATACTGTATATCAAGCCTTATTGAAGTCGATTTGTAGACATATAAAAGAGCACTGAGCGTGGGTCAGTGTCTTATTGGTCTCGATGGTTGTTCCACCTATGATGCTGTCGAAGTAGTTAGGTGTTACAATTGCAACAACTACGGTCATGCATCGAAAAATTGTAAAAATAAAACTTGCTGCCCAAAATGTACCGGAGAGCATACGTTACGTATGATCATGCAGCTTGGGACTATAAACAATGCACGTTATTTAGAAAAACCATGGATAAAATCAAATGCGACATTTTCGGCTCCGCCATATAGCAATCATTGAAGGATCCCACTTTATTAGGTATTGTTTCAACTAATGATAATTCTACTGCTTCAGTCACTTTGCTATCTTCGTTATCAATCTATTACCAAAATGCCCGAGATATAAACTCAAAACTAGTCGAACTTTTCAATTCTTTACTAACTTGTAATTTTGAGCTCATAATTCTCACTGAACCGTGGCTTACTGATTCTGTGGCTAATTCAGAATTTTGTCCCGGCAATTTTGAGATATACAGATCTGATCGTAAATTTGATAAAACTATTCTTACCAGAGGCGATGGGGTTCTGATAGCAATGGGCAAATATTTCTCGGTTTTGCAGATTGATCTGTCCCCGCATGGTTTTGATCAGTTGCATTTAATTGACATTGTGGGGGTAAAACTTACATATAGATATCTCTCTTTCTACATTTTGGTAATTTATGTTCCACCCAAGTCATCTGTTGATGATTATATCTCATTATTTAATTTGGTCGGAAATCTTGCTGATTTATGGAATGATCGTGTGGTTATCATAGGTGACTTTAGCATTGCTGAATATCATATTGGTTTAGAGAACAATATTGTTGGTAATAACAAGTTGTCTGCTCTAAGCACTTTTTTAAATCTTAATAACTATTGTCAGTTTAATACTATTATGAACACTAATGGCAGACTTTTAGATTTGATTCTTTCTAACTATGAGTGCTCTGTTAACCGTTGTCATGATTATCTTTTGCCAGAAGACAGTCTCATCCTTCTCTGGTAATTACCATAGATACTGATCAAGGAAAAAGTAAGATTTTAGGTAATTCTCAAATATTAGTTAAACGGTGGAACTTTCGAAAAGCTGATTATCCCAACCTTTATCACCATCTTGGGCAAATTAATTGGTCGTTTTTAAATGGAGTTAATGATCCGAATACTGTCTGTACATTATTCTACAATAAACTTAATAACATCCTTGATATTTATGTGCCCAAGACCATAACATTCGTCATAGCCCCTTCCCGCCTTGGTTCACATTTGACATTATTAATAAAATCAAATTTAAATGGAAACTTTGGTCTAGGTATAAATTAAGTAAAAGTTTAGAGGATCTTTTGAATTTCAAATATGTACGTTCCGAAATAAAACGTGATATCAAAATAGCCTATCGTGATTACATCTGCGATTTGGAAAATAACATAAAAGCCAATGCTAATAAATTCTGGACACATACAAGCAGACTTAAAAAACAAGGGGGTATACCGTCCCAAATGAGTTATAATAACAAGGTACTCTGTAATCCTGCGGATATAGTAAACGCATTTGCAACCCATTTTAGTTCAGGTTACACCGACTGTAAAGCCGCAAATTTAAATGAATTCGTATGTGAGTCTTACAATGGTCTTAACGAGTGGTCACGATAATATTCCGGGTTTTTTATTATCTGATTGTGCTTCGGTGCTTTCTCATCCCTTATCAGTCATCTTTAATTTAATAGTGAATTCTGCCATCTTTCCCGATATCTGGAAATATTCTATTATTTCTCCAATTTTTAAGAAAGGGAGTAGAAATACAATTATTGAGAATTACAGGCCCATTTCGCTAATTTGTAACTTTGCCAAAATTTCTGAATCTGTTTTACATAAATTTTTGTAATTTAATGTTCGTAATAAAATATCTGATTGTCATCATGGATTTGTACGTAGCCGCTCCACCATGTCTAACCTCTGTGTATTCACACAGTTTGTTTTAGAAAACTTTGATGCTATGCTTCAGGTTGACGTTGCCTATACTGATTTTTCCAAGATCTTCGACAAACTTAAGCATGATGTTTTGCTGGTTAAATTATGTAATTTTGGGTTTTCTGCTTCATTAATTTCATTGTTAAAATCGTATTTATCCGATAGGACTCAGTGCGTTAAATATAATGGTCATGTGTCAGATAGTATTTCTGTCTTGTCTGAAGTGCCTCAGGGTTCGGTTCTTGGACCTCTTTTGTTCGTGGTTTATATAAATGACATCGCAAAGAGTATTAGTTCAAACATTCTTAAGTACGCGGATGATTTAAAAATTTTTAGAACTGTTTCGAGTATTAATGACTGCTGGATGTTACAAGATGATCTGCATAAATTTCTATGTTGGAGCAATTCTAACTTTTTCCCGGTAAATTTTGACAAATGCTTTATTATGTCATTTACTAACCAAAATACCCAAACCTTGTATCCCTATGATCTCAATAACACCATTTTGACTAGAGTTGATTCTTTCTGGGAATCACTTTTGACTCCAAACTCTCTTTTGTAAATCAGATAAATAATATATGTGCCAATGCTCCCAAATCACTCGGTTTTATGCTAAGATGTGGCAGTAGTTTTAGTGACTTTGATTGTTTGAAAATTTTATATTTTGCTTATGTGCGATCCAAGCTTGAATATACAAGTGCTGTTTGGTCTCCATTTTCTCGGATTCATATAGACACATTGGAGAAGATTCAACGACGTTTTTTGAAGTACTTAGCTTTTAGGGCGGATGGTGTTTATCCACGAAGGGGTTCGTCCCATATTACTCTTTTAAATAAGTTTGGGTTTAGAGATTTACATTGCAGACGTACTGTTGCATCGTTGCATTTTCTAAAAAGGTTGGTTCATTTTCATATTGATTGTCCGGATCTTTTGAGTCGATTATATTTGCTTGTCCCCAGATTGTCATCACGTTCTCATGATTGCTTCCATCTGCCTACTCCTCGCTTAAGCGTTGTAAAACACTCACCTATATACGAGATGTGTGTTTTATACAATTCGGAACAGAATGCATTTGATATATTTAAATAAATATTTGTTGCAGACTTGAGTGTTTTCAGTCTTTAGTTTTTTGGAATTTTAAACTGCTTCGTTTTTATCAGGTTTTCTTTTTCATTGTCCCATTTCCACTTTTCAGTTCCTATCAACAGTTTTTTTATACCTTATTTTAGTGACTTTATAGTTTTCTTGGTTTTCCGATTTTCTTCTTCTATTTTCTTATTTTCTACTCTAAGCTCTTGCATTTCTTCCATGTATTCTCTTTGTTCCTTTCTCTTGTTTTTAATTTACGTGGACATTTCGTTTATTGTGTTACCCATGCTTTGTATCATTTTCGTTAACTCTTCTATGTTATCTTCTAGTTTACGTTGATTCCTTAATGGTGATTACTCCGTTTTTTTACTTTTTCTTTATCATCAGATTCGTCTTCCTCTCTGTCGCTCTTCTTCTTTCTGTTATTTTCTTCGTCCCCCATTTCTTTTAATTATTTCAATTCTATTCTTTATCTTGTGGTAACGAGGAAAAACTTCCGCCGGTGCTTTATACTTTATTGAACTATAAAAAAAAGGAAAAGAAGAATGAGAAACAATACAGGGTGGCTGCCGGGCTGCAAGTCATAAATTAGTGGAATACCTGGAAGTGGCCAATTTTGCATTTTGTAACTAAATTAACTATTTTAGGTGTGCGCGAAGTTTTGTCACCAGATCTAAAAATTTGTTAATTTTGAGGTAACCTAGGTTACTTTGCAATATGAGCAACTTATCTGAAATTAGTTTGGAAGAAACACACTGACTTATAGGAACTTGCGAATAGCAACAATGAGCCAGTTTAATGAGCTCCAAAGCTTCAGGATGGAATTTGTTTTCTTTGTACTGTAGAAATTAACATTTGTTATATATAGATATATTACACAGAAAATGTGGAAATACTGACGAAACTTATCTATAAACAAATTGGATGTTTGTGCCATCTATAAAGTTTGTTCGTATTTAATAGACAGCAACTAAGGTTAATTTGTATACATTACTCTTATTAGCCAATTTTCACTCTTCATAACGGCACGTACAACTTCGATTCTCCGTATTAATTAATATTTAAAATATTTTTTTGAAATAGCTCATTGTTACTTTAAATACCTTCAGCTTATGTATATATTACGCTTTAATATTTTCGTTAGCCCGAGCCAGTATTGTGTTAAGTCAGACATTAATTTAAATAACAAATCTCGTTACATCGCCAGCTTTGAAATTATATTTGTTGAACACACTATTTTCTGTTTTGTATTGTATTCTTGTTAATAATTATGATTACAAGCAACATAGCCCACGGGCTCTACATATTGATCATGTAACGCAATACTTTCGCCTCAGCATCCCCTGTTCCTCCGACCCACCTCTCGGTTATTTGATGTATTTCTGCTGTTCTTCCATTGTGTCTAGAACGGTAATTAGTAAGTCAGTGCCGATTAACCACGACGGACTCATTCGTCTAATGCTATTATGATTATCCCTGACAGCAAGAAGGAGCAGCATAAAGGGGATGGATGGTCTTATTATTAGGTACGTGGCCATTGTAGGTGTATCGATCACCCTCCGACACCAAAAAAACTAACGATCTCAATCACAGATCGCTTCCGCCGCTCTTTTTCCCGTTTTCGACACGAGCCCCATTACCCGTTTTGGTTTTAATTATTCCTCGCGTTCGATCCGCGAATTTGCATTTGACTCCGTTCGTTTTTGACATGGCGACGGAGGCGGCTGTAATTTCTTGAGCCGGGCGTCCTTAAGACACAGAGCACACCCTTTATCCTGCACATTATCCACCCTTTAACGCACCGCCACAATGCAACGGAAGCGCGAGGAGCTGCATTGTGTCCAATACGGTGTTCTTTGTTTCGGACCGAGAAGCGGCCAAGCGTGAGTCGCTCCTATTTCGCAAGGAGCCGAGGAAATTGCCTCAAATGTAGCTGATACACAAAGGAACGATGCTAATTAAAATTAAAATCCAGCCACCGCCACGTAATAACGATGAACCTTGGAGAGCGGATTTGGTTCAACCCTTGCTGCACGAGACGATAAAAATGGACGGGCTCGATGCCGGAAATAATATCTGAGGGTTAGCGGGCTCTATTAGAACGGGAATTATTCCAGATTGGCAGAAAGGGTTTATTCATAATAATCAAATAGAGAGGTCTTATGGGCGCTTGGAGGCGGCGGAGGAGAGCGGAGCGAGCCTTGGGACCATTCCGTTTGAAGGATCGATACATTTTTGCCGGTGGCGGAATTGCCATCATTTTGCGGTATATTTTGCAGATTTGACATTATAGTAATAAAATGTAATTAGTTCAACGAGTTAATTAATTGACTTCTAATTTCTCACTTCAGATATTTCTACCTGAAATTTAATTTCTTAGCGAGTTAGCTAATTTCAATATCTCAAAGGATTAAAAAGCGCCCCGAGACGCGCTACTATACCTACTTTATACCGACTTTTATAGATTTGCCAAAAAACATAAAATAAGATTAATTAATTTGTTGTAAAACATCGATTACTTGTTTTCTATTGAAACTTTGCATCATATTATTTTTTGTCACGGCGCTGACTAAATAAATATCAAGTTTAGTTGGTAATAATATTATTAGATAGTAAACGACTTCACGCCCATTACCACTATTGAGCCTGTGGTTTTCCACTTTACACTACCCTGCGTTGTCTATGAAACGGTTGGTCCCAACTTTTACAAGCTGAATTCTCGTAAATGTTGTGAATTCACTGAAGCTCACGTTCCTGACTTATCAAAAATTTTTAAATAATGCTTCTGGTGTTCTTCATCTGCTAAAACTCGATATAAAATCTTTTGAGTATCCAATTTTAGAGTCTGTTAATTTATTAATCATTACTTAGTCTTTGGAACTACTGGACAAATTACAGTGAAATTCGAGGTGCACTTTGGGATGTGCAGATGATAAAATTTGATTATTCATTCCCACCAAAAACTTGATGAAATCGTCTCAAAATTTTGGTAAGTAAATAATCTTCAAACTCTTATTTTTACTTTTTTTATCATTTTACCTTTGTACATCTAGTTTCTTATTCCAGTACTAATTTATCATTGCGTATACGTAACCATAAAAAAATAAGATTTTTTTGTACACGCTCCCAAAAATGGTTATTTTAGGGATTCAAAAGTGTCCGTAAAATGAGTCTTTTTCGTACTAGTACGAAAAAGTTGCCATGGCAACTTTTTGGGACTGAATAGTAAAAACTATAAAAACAATAATTAAATAACCACATTTATTCTAAAGGAGTAGATACAACAATACAATATTTATTTCTCAAAATGAAAATGGAATGAACAGTTTTGAGCTCCCTGAAAACTGTTGTGTCCAAACGAAATACCTGAGGAGCTTGAAGGTATCAGGCTGATGTCTCTTGATGTCGTGGAAGTAGCTTCAGTAGTAACTAATAGTGTGTTAGTCGATGGTTCGTTTTGCTTTTGTCCCAATAACTGTCTGCATATCTTCTTCTTCCTTTCAACAGATTTTTCTATATATGATTCTGCGACAGAAGACGACCTAAAATTTGTTACTATTTAGAAGAAAACAATAATTATATTGCAAAAAAATTACTTCCATCCTCCTAGCCGTTTCAGGGAGATTAAATCAACATCACTATCAGCCGCCAGAGATGCAGAACTTCTTCGGAAGCAATGCCCTGTATATTCCTTGGGATTGGGCAGGTTAAGAAATTCAGCAACAACCGAGGGCATTTTCGCAAAAGAATGAATTCCTACACGTTGGACAGTGCATTTTCCATTACGATAACAAATGAAAAAATAATCGTGTTGAACTGTCTCGGGCCGTAATCGTAAAAACTTCTGGTATAATTCCAGGCCATTGACAGCTTTGCCTTTAGCTATCACTGGAAAGACTCTCTTAATGTTGCTCTTAGTATCAGGAATTGTTATAATTAGACATTCTTCGTGTTTTTGGACAATATCTTGAATTTTTAGTGAATGTAGCTCCTGACGCCTACATGCACCACACACACCAAAGAGAAGGGCAACCTACAAAATGAAAAATAAATCTATCTGATACAAAGAATATTTTTTAAACTTACCTTTATTAATAAATATTTCATATCGTCTGCATTTGTCAAAAATGTGTCAATTTCTTGACGTGTCAAAACTTTTGACTTCGTGGGCTCGTATCCTACTGAATTTCTCTTTAAAAACGCAATGACTCTGGAAAACTTGTTTATTTCAATATTTTCTTTGACAGACAAAACAGCTTTAATCATTGAATATTTTGACCAGAGAGTAGATGGTTTTACTTCTTGTGACTGTAACAAAATACGGAAATTATCACGATAATCATGTGTAAGGATTATAAATATTGAACATAAAGGCGGCACTTACCTTTTCATGAAGATAATTTAACATTACATCTTCATCTACTACTACAATTTTTTTTTCTTCTTTCCATCGTAGGAACATTTGATATTCCTTTTCGTACATTTGCCGAGACTTCGCTGGAAGTAAATCCAGTACGATTTCTTTTGCTTTTTCCGTAATATGTGCGGGATTCTGCATTTTGTGCAAAAAAATGTCAGGTTTTTTCGTGTTTACAAAACACTGTAGTTACTATGGTGGCAGCCCACTAGCCCACTTTGCAATAAATATTTGCTTCGGTTGTCTAAATTAGTCGTTTTTATAAATGGTTTTTAAGGTGTTTTGGGAGCTTGAACAAAAAAATATTGTTTGTAACACGTACCTAAAACGTTTTTTGGGACTCATTTGTTATTCCGGACTCGCGTTCGGGTCTTCCGGAAACAGCAAAATTCGTCCCAAAAAACTATGTTTTAGGTACTTGTAACAAAAATAACTATTTTATCTCGTCTAGTAATTTCAGTATGTCATTTCGGAAATTTTCACTTTAAATGTACGCAATAGGGTGCTTCTTCTCCTTTATCATTTTATCATTTTTCCTAGAAAATATAGAAAATATATAATGGACTTTTTCGAAACTCCTTTTGACTTTTAATGTGCCATTCGTAACAATTTTAAGGCAGGTAGCTTACCAGTTTAGAAACGTATGTGTATACACCACATATCTGTCAATCTCAAGTTAAATGTACAACAGTAACAGTAATATCTAACTTAAAAAATTGGTCTAAGGTTACTTTGACAGAATTTCGATCGCCCTTAAATTCCAACAAATTTCGCTTCTTTGAAAAAAATAGAAAATTTGTGTTTTCTGAAAACCGGGTATGTGGAAAATCGCGAATTAACTCTTCAGTACGTTATGTACGGGGGTTTCGAGAGTCCAAAAAAAAAAAAATATTAATGATGTAGATTGGGCAAAAAAAGTAACGAATGTGACTGAAATCCACCTTTTATTTTATTTTAGGACAATAACCATAACAACCGGTAGTCATTAATCGTTGTGCATTATTATTATTAATAAGACAAGTTTTTATTTTTGATTAATAAATAAACCAAAAAAAAAACATTTAATAAGAGGTTTATAAATTATGTATAAACAAAAACAAAACCAACAAAAGAAAAATCCATTAAAGCATATCCAACAAAACGCTAGAAGAGATGTTCAAAATTCCTGCCTTCTGGATATAAGTAAGCTCGTAATGTTACCAAGTTTTGATCATTTTTTTGTAAAAGTTAGTCATCAGTATCTGCTAAGATAAAACTGATTTTGGCAAATGACATACCCTCTAAGAAACGAGAGGGTGGGTGGGCGGGCTAATACCTGCTAAATTAAGATCGATTTTGGCAAATGACATACCCGCTAAGAAAACAGAGGGTGGGTGGGCGGGGCTGGTACCTCCTAAGATAAGAGTGATTTTGGCAGATGACGTATCTCTAAGAAATTTAATTAAATTCATTATAACAAAAGACACGAGAGGCTCCAAAGCTCTATCAAATTCTTTCCAAATAGAAATACCTTGAACCTCAAGATTGTTTTAAATTTTTCAAAAAAAAATCAAAATTAACTCAAAAACAGGTAAGTCAGATACTTCTAAAAATAGAACACCAAATTACCTCAAAATTGTTTTAATATTCTCCATGGTCTCCCAAAATCATACATCATGTGTACTCAAGATTCTCCCGAATTAAAAAAAAAAAACACTGCGACGACTTTTTCTAATTCGAAAAACCAAAACACTAAAAGTTCAAAAGATTTTTTCAAGTTCATCCAGCGACAAAACACCAGATTCCTTTAAATTTATCCGAAAATAAAACACTAGGGGACCTAAAATTAACTGCGAATATTTTAAACGTAGGGTTTGGACACTTTGACAATTTTTGACTGCTTACTCGATTTTCGCTGGTTTGGAGCTTCGCTTTATATCAGACAAACATTCTCAAATGGAATTTTATCAAATTATTACAAAAACAACACAACCATATTAAATATTAACAAAAAGTTTTATTACTGGTTACTGTTATAACTGACAACGAATGCATTATTTAGTTGTTAAACGTAACAAAAAACCAATTTTAAAATTATTATAACTCCACCAAAATGTGAGAAGGAATTTTTTCCATATTTCTCTCAGATTCACTAGTTAATTGTTAAGAGTGTAGCGGAGAGTTAATGCGCCATTTTCCAAACACCCGGTATTCCATGGAGATGCCGTCCGCAGTTATACAGACAATATGAAGCATATTTAAACTAAATAGTCAACCGAAAAGAGTGTATTATTATCAGTGTACATGCTTAACTTCGATAGTTTATGTTTGTGCATCGAAAGAATGTCACGTAGAAATTTGTTTAGTTTGATTGCGTTGTTTCCTCAAAACAGAAAATTATTAATTAAGCGACAATGGAACAAAATGTTTTGAACATGATTATTATTATTCTTATTTGATCATAATTAAATAAAGACCTGGGTGTTGTCACATTTTCTAGAAAATGAGATTCTTAATTTGATTAATAAATAATTGGTTGAAGGCTATAAGTATAATCCGACAAAGTCAGCTCTTATAAAAATTATTAATTTTGATTTTACGAAAGCTCAAGCATTTGTTTATGTTTATACATCGAAAATATGTCACATAGAAATTAGTTTGATTTGAATGAGTTTATCTTCTCACTCTCTCAGAACTGAAATTATTAATTAAACCTCAATCGAACAAAATGTTCTGAATATTATAACTCTTATTTTATTATTGCTTTTTTGTACAACTCTGGTTTTCGGTTTTGTTGTTGTGGTGGTGCAGACATAATTGATAACACGAAAAATTAAAGTAGTTTGTCGTATCCTATTCAACTACCACGAACGACTTGCATTGTTAAATAAAGACGTGCGTATTCTTTACATTTTCGAGAAATTACCCCATTTTTGCACATGCTTAATTTGATCAATAAAAAATTTGTGATAATGTCGTGAACATGGACAATTCTAGTCACAGCACAAAAAAAAAAGGGCCGAATTCAGAATCGAACCTACAATCGCAGTACCGGAGGTCGCAGTTTCCTCCGATACACCCACGGCACCACGGAGACGTGTAGGAAATAAAACGTTATTATACCTTACAAATGTTTTTGTAAAAATTTGAACGTTTAGCGAAAAAACTGAAAATGGATGCGTACACTAGAAGCAGTGTTGGGCATTATCTAGATTATTGTATCTAAATAAAGTATGCAGATAAATATTTGGTTATCTATTATCTGTAGATAGATAAAATCAAATTTAAGCACAAAATATCTGCATCTATATAAAAAATTAATGTCACAGATACAGTTACATCTTTTTTATTTTGTTTTTTTTTTATTAGTTGGCAGTTAGTTATTGTATCTAATATAAATGGATGCAGACACCAGGCAGACAGACAGACGGAAACGAGAAACTGCTTTTTCGTATTGTAGGAGTCATAAAACGTTGAGAAAACATAAAAGTCCATCCATTCTCAAGATATTTATAACGCCGCAGAATCTTAACTGAGACACTCTGTATATTAAAATTAAAATATTTATTCTTGATGGGGTGTAATGTACTTTTCAGAACGGATTATGCCACACAAGGTAAGGGAAATTCTACCCAAGTTTAGATGAATATTTGGTATTTATTCAATTATAGTTAAAATCTTTCCATATCTCCTGTTACCTATCTGATCGACGATTGTGTTATTGCAGTTTCTTCCTACTGTTTCCAAGTATAATGGAAGCAATTATATTAGAAAAAAAAAACCTTGAGGCGGCCGAAATTTTAGGTCTTTGAGTTCTTAACAACTTCTTTTATTTAATTTTAGAATATTCATATCTTTTCACGTAGAGCAGAATACTGCAAAAATAAACAATAAAATCTTTACAATATAGTATACTCCGCAGAGTCACCTATTATTTAAGAAAACAGTTCCAAAATTTTTTCAGATCTCAAGAGGTTTCCATTATGGAAGTTATACATCATAATTGTATATTTTTAAACTGTGTATTTCCGTATTAATAATGATATTGGACTTAAAGTTTTTTTTATTAACATGGAACATTCTGAACTACGCTGTATATAAAATAAAATGCTGGAATATTGTATTAAACTTTTTAATTGTGTTCCCTTACAAACATACATATGAATTATTGAAGAGTGTTTTAACTTATTCATATAAAGCGATTAGAAGTACAACTGTTTTCTCGTATTTTTCCAACGATACATGTAAGCATTATTTTGATTCCAAATCTATTGGGGGTTATGCTTAATGGTTTTTTAGAACTTATTTTTAGAGTAAACCTCAACAAACCGGTATCTGGGGTACGTTTCCTTAGAGACGTTCGAAAAAGTTATCAAATACAGAGTGTCCCAAACAAAAATATCTATCTCTTCTATCAGTATGTAATTTTAATTATGATGTCTAAGAAAGTTTAAATGAACATTTGAGAAGACTAAGTCCAAGATGTGATTATGAGTATTGAGTGTTTCGTTGTATTGATTTAAGTTACAAAATTCTTTGAAATTATTTAAAGTTGTAGTAAATTGATTTGAGACACCAGGAACATATTCATGGACATTCAAATCACCTATTATAATTATATCATTATTATTTAGAAAATCTAATGTACTTAACGTGTCAAAAAATAGTTCAAATTCTTGAATCGAAGTATGAGGAGGAATATAAATGGCAAGAATAATTATATTTGGTGCATGGTTTAGTTTTACACCTACTATGTCAATACTAGGTACAACGTTGTAGACTGAAGATAGATCTAAAAGTGATGTTTTAAATGTGTTCCTAATGCTTACGACAACACCACCCCCTCGAGTTACATTAAGCGCTTGAATGTTGCGATCTTTTCTATATACTACAAAGTCATGTGGAAAATATTCACTACTCTCTATATCATTGGTGAACCAGGTTTCTGAAAGGATTATGATGTCGTAGTTGTCGAGATTACAAATATTACTATAGAATTCAGTAGCCTTAGATCTTAACCCCCTGACATTTTGATAAAAACAACGCAACATAGCACCGTGAGGCGGTTAGTTTAAAGATACTATGGTAGGAGTTCCGTTAACGTATCGGATTTTCAGTTTGTCCTCTCCGTTAGCGATTCGAGCATTAAGTTGTTGCTGAACTAGTTTGTAAGATTCTACTTGTTTGTTAGACTAAAAGAGTTGTTCTTGACTTTGAAAATGCGATTGTTGAAAAGAGATTCAATCCACATTAGAAGAGGACCTTTAATAGCAAAATATCGAAGCTTGAATAAAAGCCGTCGTTTAGGCACTAAATAAAAGCCTTGAAGAAGTCAAGATATGCAATATCTACCGAATTTTCACGGTTCACCTCCAATGACCAATTAGCTAAATAGCACAGTATCTTGTAGGAGATAGAATGTTCTGGACAAAGTTTAAACTAATCGGACAGTACTTGCAAGTATCAAATATATAACTTTACGTAAATTGGCTTAACTGTAATAGTCTTTCAATCTTGCAGGAGAAGTAGCTGCTTTTAATCTTTTTAACCTCTCATAAACAAACGGTGGTTAAAACTGTGACAGATTTAAACACAAATGCGTCATAAAATGTTCTGGGGAACATTCTGGAAATGTGTTCGTGAATATCGATACGAACACCATTAGAATCACGCAACTGCTGAGTTCTGACAGGGCTTGATAGAGTACATCTAATATACCTACTTTTAAACGCATTTAGAATATGTTTTCAGTAATAGTTCTCTCATATGTATTTATTTCTATCCTCTTTGATAACATTTGACAGCCAGTTAAAGAGTACAGAATGTACACTACAGTCCACTTGTTCTTTTGAATCTGCACCATAAACATCTTTTTCGTTTGAAAAGCTGAAGATTTCGATTATTATCTATCCATGGCTTGTAATATGATTTTTTCAGTGCATCCTATGACAAAATTAATAGACTTATTTGAAATTAAAAAAAGAAGCAGTTTCTTTAGTATCAACATCTAAAGGAACTGCAAAGAATTTAGTTAACACACTGCCTGATATATATGTCCAAACACCACTTTGATGTGGAAAGGCTGTCTTTAATTTACGTTACGTATTCAAACATCGATTTTTCATATTTCTGTCGTATATTGCAACGCCACGTATATGCCATGTAACATAAATACCATTTGATCACAAAAAAACTCCTCTAGTGAGCCATCGATTTAGGTAATAACTTGTTGTAAAATTGAGGAGACAATCTAGAGAATCCAGTTGCCAATTGATATTGTCCATTACTTCAATTAATTGGTCAAAATCCAAGGGCAATTCGTGATCCGTATCCTCAATAATCCGCCTCGCTGAAGTTAATCTTTCTGTGAGCGTTGTAAAACTTTCTAAAGATTCATTGGGTTTAAGTTTGTTATGCGACTTTCCTTCCGTATCTATATTTTCTAAAAAAACCTGTTGACTTAAGTGAAAAGTCCAAAGGACCTGAATCTTCTTCTGCAGCTTGCCGTCACTGCTGCATAGGCAGTATGTCAGTCTGTCAATTATAGTAATTAATTTGATTCATTTCAAAGACATTTTTTATAGAGGTATTACGATGCATGAATCATTTATAGACTGCATTTCGTTTATTTTTGTTAATTATGTATATTTCAAACATTTATTTAAAATAATTGTTTTTATACAAAATCTAATAGTTACCCTTCCAAACTAATCAACATATATAAATGCAAAAAATACAACAACAACAACAAACAAATAAAATTGTAAATACTGTAAATTCGTACACATATACTTTAAATCGCCTGCCGCTAAAGAATTTCTGACTCGAAACGCTGTATACTGCAGTCTCGACCGCCTTTCGACTCATCAGTAGAGCACATTTCAGTGGTTGTCAAGGATTCGAGAGTATTTATCTTATGTGCTGAAGAAAGCTGACAAACATTAGTGAGATATGAGGTGTTGCATGGTAGTGACTCCATACGATACAATACAAACCAATAACTCACAAATATCTCATCATTTGTTTATTCTAATTAAAAAAAAAAACGTGCGTAAAAGTTTATAAATTTCTTCTAGTATAAATGAAAATATTGACATACATAAATACACAAATAACAAAATGTGTTTAATTTGTTTTAGACTATACATTTTGTTTGTTTGTTTTGCTCACATGTTTCTGCTATATCCAACAAAACTAATTTAATTTTTTTGCTGTGGTACATCCTTCTCCAACGGTTTTCCACTCATTTAATAATCTTTTTTCCACTGTTGGGTGAAGTTTAAAACTCGCTTGCTACTGCTTACCGTAGACGTGTTTTGTATAACCTTAAAGTTTTTTTTTATAAAACAAAACCGCATGTGCAGCGGTAGTAAATTTGTCTGTTTTTATTCTACGTAGCCAGACGGAGTGCCGTTAGAGCTTACAACAAGTACCTAATTAGTTCTTTTAGACTCCGTGAAAGAATTTTTGCAATGTTTCATGATAAATCATCTGGACACCCTTTACTAGTAATAATCGAATACTGGTTTTTGATGTGGATTTGTGTGCGACTTTCCCCTCGCTTTTCTTCTAAAATGAGGCTTTTCCGATCAGAATTTTTCCTAGATGAGATTAACTCATTCCAGCGAGGCATAAACAGCGTCGAAGGTAATTTCAAAGTCAAATCAAGCCACTAAAGAGGGCTAAATATTCTAGCCCGAAGCTAAACCGTACCAACAACAATAAACCGTGTGATAATTGCGCGTGGTGCAGGGCACGTTAAGACGGCCAGTAAGCCGTCTGCGGGTGGATGGGAGTCCATCCCTAGTCATTAGGGTGCAGCACATTAACTCAAGGCGTGCGTAGGCCCCAGGATCAAGTCCGACAAAGCTGATCCTCAGACATACTCCATTACATACTAATGCTACACATTGCTATTATTTCTTGGTCTAGGTATCGGAGCAGAAATCGACCATTTGCTTAATACGCGATTTGCAAATTGCAAGTAAGACGGAGCGCGACGCATTTCTGAAGTGTCGCAGGAGATGGTTTGATGTGGGGTTAGGGTATTTTTATTATATGGTTTTATGTTTAAGTAGAACTGCTTTAGCATTAATTCCGATAACAAAGATTAATTGTCAGCTTGACTTTTGACAAAACTAAATCCTATCTGGCTGTCAAATTTTGTTTTTCTTAAGTTTGCTGACGCTGCTGTTAAGACCAAACTTTAAAGGCAAAAACCATATTTTTATTTAAGCATTAATTTTATATAGTTACTGTAAAACTTATTTTCATTACATAGTAATTACAGTATATGTAATCATAACATAAACAAAAGTTAATACAAACTTTTAACCCAAAAATATTTAGTTTGGGTTAATTTACAAGTTTTTACTTAAAATGCGTAATGAAATTAAATTTTTTTGTTCATTTTGTATCAATAAAAAAATTATTAATCAACTCTAACTAAACTAGTTTATTATTTTTCAGATTCACTGTCAATTCCAACTTTAGTTTTATTTCAGATATGTCTCCTGGTTTAACTTTTCTTTTGTAAACTTTAAGAAATTGCATTTCTTTTTCTTAAAACTGAAACTATTTGTTTGTTTTTATTTTAGACTAGATGACTGCATATTCGTGGATAGCGATCACAAAAGCCCTTCTGAAACCAAAGCTCTGATGTCATCTGAATGCTTTTATTAAATTACGTGTGCGACTAACATACAGTTCCTCGACATTACTTATAATCAGCCAAGTCTGCTTCGTTTACTTCCTCGACTGCATTAAATGCTGCGTGAAAGATATGAAGGTGTTTACTCGCATGGATTTCCTTAACTTTCCTATCAAACTTAGCAATACTTGGTTCCTCATCAGCTTTAACTCGAGACGACGGAATTAGAGAGTACTCCACAAGTTGATTTTTGCCGGCGTGTTTAATGAAACCGATGCGAAACCAATAACATGTTGTTGCTCATCTCTCGGACTGGCAAAACTTCCCTCTTCGATTCTTACTTGCGCTAGATATTTGTCAAAATATTTGCCATTAATCAAGATAATCTTGCCGCGTTCACTCAGACTTTGTGCAAGAAAACAAATAAAGTTGGAAACTCCTAGGTAACTACTTATAATGATTAAAACATCACACGATCTCTCTAATTAAATATGGCTGTTATCAAATAATACTTGCGTTACGTTGCAAGGAAGTCAATTGGCGTTACGTCTTTATATAGTATCTGAGGAAAATTCATTACAGATTAAATTTTTTTTAAATGAAAAATAACTTATCATTACGATGTTCACTATGTATACATTTTTTGGCTACTTGTTGATTTTTAGTGTTAGTCAATAGTTAAACCGTATTTTTACGTTATAAGTCTTATAGGTGTCTTTTAACAGTACGAGTTTCATATTACTAACGAGACTACGCAGAACTCTAGCCTGAAATATCTAAACGAATTCGGCTATAAACATCTACCAGACGTGTCGCATTTTATTTTATACTGTCTTTTGTGGTTTAAAAGTAAGCATTACCTACATGTTTATTTATGTTTTATTTTTTTTACTTTATTGTAGGTATGTAGATTGCAATAATAGAAATTTTCAACGATTGTCGTTTCGAAAGATTATGATGAATGTTGATGATGTACATTTTCTGTCATAAATGACATGAATAAGATCTACAATTTGGAAATGATACATAAAAGAAGCGTCATATAGTAGAATGTAACAGGACATTATTTTCGACGTATATCGGCCACTTTTAATAATAACTGCTGGTGGCGATTTGCCGACGTTGAAAATCCATAGAGAATGTTGAAAAGATTGTCTAGAAAAAAATAGCGAAAACGATACAAGAAGGTGAAGATTTTGTAAAGGTTGATCTAAATAAACAAAACGAAAATTTTCACTTCAGCATCAGTTGATATTTCAGGAATTAGTTTTGTCATAAATTATAGAATTACCCTAAGTTACTATTAATTAGTACTTGTTAAGTGAACAAAGCTTCAAATGGATGACAACTACCCTAAACAACCTTTGGAAAAAAATTAAATTGTATACATCGTTCTACAATTTAACTTTGAATCCCCCCCCCAAATTTTCTCTCAAGATTTTGCCGAATAATCGGAAGGAAATATTGTAATCGGGTTCATCCGGGAAATGGCTACTTTCATGGCCCCTACAGTATGAAAAATATAGGTCTTGTGTTTTGATGTGTCTGTCATCTGTGTGTCGTCTGTCGATATTTAATTATACAGAAACTATGGGACTGATTTTTGTGAAATTTTGTAAGTTTGTTGATGAAGGCCGTGTAAATGGTAAACGGTAACCAAAATTTGTCTGATCACCCTACTAACAATCTGATGACATCATCGCAAGATTTTGTATATTCAAATTTGATAAATTAACGTACTCCTATACTGGTGGTCTACGAATCCGCCTTATGTTTTTTATTATCGTTGTAATTTCGATTGCTTAGTCGGCAATGTGGAAAAGTGCTCGTTTTGCATATAAAAGACCCCGACAATTTCCATTATTTTTTATTTATCAAAGCTCCCCATTTTTCAGAGAGTATGCGGATACAGCACTGTTATTATTGCTATTACATTGCACCTATTCAAATTGATATACATGTTCCTGATAACATATTGCGTCATCACAAATTTTGACATAAAAAAACTCATTTGAAACATACGCGTAGCATGTTTCTTTACCTGCACTTTAGAAGTCCACACATATCTTTATTTTAACATATATGGATTATCACAAAAAAATTAAATTCGCTAAATTAAATTTTACAAATTTTGGAAGAAACTGTACATATTTGTTGGCGGTACTTGGAACGAGAGAAGTTTCGTCCAAATAATCTTACACCATTTTTTTCAGCAGTGTAGCACTTGCTATGAAACTAACACTTTTGGTGCAATACTTTCCAAAATTTTTAATTGACGCTGTCCCTGTTTTTCTGATCAGACAGAATTTCAAAGTTAATTGATTGATAGAAAATTTGCAAAATGGTAACACCATCCTTATAGCATTATGAGTAAAGCTCAAAATTAAGTATTTCCAAAAAATTGCTAAAATACGCAAGAAAATTTACTTTTTTTACACATTAATATTTTATTTCATTTCTTACAATACTTATAACTTAGATTAATACACAGCAATCGAAATCACTATGAAGATTTTGATTTTTTCGACAAATTTTTGTTACAATTGGGCAAATCGCCCTAACTGTCTTATTAGAAAGCGCAACTCCCTGAAATTGGGTCTATTTACTAATAACAATGTCGGGGACAAGAATCTAGACTGAGAAATAATATTTGAAGTCGTCTGATTTTTTTCACACATTTTCCCTCGTTCCTATCGGCAAATAAACAGCAATTCATGGTTGTCATAAACGGAAACGAATTCTAATTCCGGTTTGAAAATCAAGTGTCAACTGTCGTGACGAAAAAATCCCAAGAAATCCATCGATGGAAAGCTCAAATCTCTACGCCTTACCATTCCAGCACTATGAGTTCGTAAATTAGAAAAACATATTTTTTCGGATTTCAAAAATGCTGTTCTGGTGAAAGATTTAGTGGTTCAAATTAGTTAAAAATCTAATTATGAAGACGATGTGAAGACTTTCATGGTTTCACCACATTTTTTTTCCATAAATTTCTTTGATTTGAAAGTGCAACTTCTTGAAATTTGATACATTTACTAACTAGAGTCTAAAACAAGATTCCGATCTCAAAATTAGTCTTGGCGGTTCTCTGATTTTTTAAGAATTTTTTCCTTAATATCACCAATTTGAAAATTACATCGTTCAATTAATGTTTTCGAAGTCCAATTTTGGCCTAAAAATCAACTCTCGTGACCAAAAAATCCCAAGGTGTCGATTGGTGCAAAATTCAAGGCTCTACGGCGAAGCTGTAAGCTGGTAAATTTAAAGACACTTTTTTCATAACGACTATGTCATGTCACAATATAAAAAAATTGTTCGAAAGTTGTTTCGACAGAACTTCCCTCGCTCCTGACGTACAATGAAACATATTCAAGTTGAGTTTTTCTTTACACAATTTTGTGATGACGTCATCAACATTTTAGCAAAGACACGTATATCAGTGTAATACTAAAAATAACGGTATTCCCAAAATTTTCTACGAAAAAAAAAACGAGTGAGCCGTTCCTGATTTAACAAATAAAATAAATTGTCTCATTCATTAATTTTTTTGAGCCACCTGTTTAAGCAAATCTAAACGAGAAGCAGGCTTATCAAAACGGATACACAATTGGAAAACGGGAAGAGAGTAAGGCAAGGTTGCACCGGTCGCACTTCAGATGGGTAGTGAGATGATAAATTTCGACCGCCAAGTTTTATTTATAAACAAGGGCGTTGATGGTGCCGTAAACATTTAACAATTTGACGTTTCCGGGACAGGTTACCATGGCAACGGACCAATATGCATAGTATTAAAAAAGTTAATATTTATACATCGGAAGAATGTCACATAGAAATTTGTTTGATTTGAATGAGTTTATTGCCTCAAAACAGATAACTAAAATTATTCATAAGTCTCCATTGAACAAAATATTCTGAATGTTACTATTATAATTCTTACTTTATTATTATTTTATTGCTATAAAGACGAGCGTATTTTCACATTTTCCAGAAAATGGGGTGGCTCGTTCTTAATTTGATCAATAAAAAATTGACTGATTCATTAATTTTTTTGAGTCGTGAACAAGCAAATCTAAAAAATATGAATGGAATGATTAGTTACAAGTATAGTCTGGTCATATTTTGGACAATTGCTAAAGAATTTATTCGACAAAATTTTGAGATGACGTAATCAATTTTTTGAGGTTGACAAACAGATACATTTTGTATGTATACAATAACTTCAAAACATCAAGATTTCAACGTATTCAGTTTTGCAATTGTTGATTTAATCAATAAAATAAATTGACTCAGTCATTAATTTTTTCAGACACCCCGTATAAGTAAATCTAACAAATATTAATGCAGTGATGAATCACAAGTATGCACTCATCATACTTTGCATATTTTTTCATCAAAATTTTGAGGTGGCGTCATCAATTTTTTAGGGGGATGAGCAAATACATTTTGATAAAAAATTTACCATGCCTATGATAACTTTAAATTAATCTCCAAGATTTCATAAGCATTCGGTCTTGTAGTTGCTAATAGTCATTTTTAGCAGTTTTTGTAAACTAAGAATATTTACATGTAATATGAATAAACAATTTTGCTTTTTTTCGAAAAACTTCTATCACCCTGAATTTTTGAAACAAAGAGTTTTTCTGAAAATCTTCCAAGGACAAACAAATCTTAATATGACTCAAATTAATTTTTGTCGTATGTTTAGTAAACACTTTGAGTTCAAGAATTAAAAAAAAGTTAATTATCGGTCACCATTCCATATATTTTTAACATTCTAAAGCACTCGGACGAAATATTGTATCACAGAAAAATGAAAAAGTACCCTGGACGAAAATTAAAAAACACACCTCGAAGCATTGATAAAACAAAAATGAATATAATTTCCGGAGAGCGCGAGATTCATGTAGTTCTGTAACATTTGCATCAATCCACGGCTACATTTTCGAAATTTTATTTTTCAAATAAAAGAAATACACATAAAACAATACAATGAAATTAGTAAACACAAATTTCTTTGTGTTAACTAATTGTGACACCCGATGTTTTATATTCAAATTTATAGGTTTTCAAAAATTCTTTATTTCCAAAATTCTGTCCTAATATGTACAGGGTATTACACGAATGAGTACGAGCATTGGAAATACATCATCCAAGCTTCCATGGATATTTTTTTAAGTTTTATAAATTCTTTTTTCAAAAATAAACGTAATGGGCAATTTTGACTTTTGTTAACTTTTGACAAAAAACATCAATTGATTTGAAACTTCAAAAAGATTTTTTATTAACATCAAGAAATTGAAAAGAGCTAATCATTGTCCGTAATCTGGCGGCTTTAATTCTTGAACTACGGTCAGGTGGTACAGATGAAATTTGTTGACTTTCAAAATCCCGCCGACAGAGGCTACACTAACACCTACTGCGACGCCACTGTTTTTCGCCTCATGTGAGGGTCATTTTCGAGGCCGGTAGCTGTACTCCGCCTTGTTTTTTTAATTGGTGGCCAACTCTCCGATAACGACATTTCCAGCTCCTTTAAAGATTTTGTTGGTAGGTGCTCTTTTCTGCGGATAATGTTCCGCATACATTCTAGCTGCCAAAGAACCGTTCTTCGTGCATTCCCCATAAATGAGAATCAGATCCGTTTTAACGATATTTGAAATACATTTCAAATGCTGACAAACAGTGACAATGGTGACAAATTTCTAACGCCCGGATAACTATGTTTAGCGATATTTGAAATTTAAAAGAGGCATCCAAGTAAGTTTTGAATTTGTATTTTGGGTTGCATTTTTAATTATTGCAGGCTCGTACTCATTTGTGTAATGCCCTGTATATAAAGATATTTAACTGCATTTGTACAATATTTTAATTTTTTTTAGAATTAAATTTTATACTAAACTGCCTAGCTCTCTCTTTTACCTGCGTCAAAGTTCTATCATGTTGTTTTTTCTCGTCAGCATATATGTATTAAAGTATCATCTATATAAATTATGATTCCGTCAATACCAGAACAATATTTGCTATTCAACTTTTGAGAAACTTCAGGAGCCGATTTTGTACCACACGACATACGATTGAAACGATCAGTCTAAATGGTGTACTAAATATACATAATTTAGAAGATTCTTCTGTCAGTCCCACATGCCAAAATCCATCTTTGAGATCCAAAAGTGTGAAGAATTTTTTATGAGCTACTTTTGGTTTAATGTCATCATAACAGTCTCTCAGTATAAATTCATTTAGTTCTTTAAGAGCCAGACAAATTCGTAATGATTTGACTGGATTTTTAACAATTATATGTTATTGACCCATTCATATGTTTCATTATTTACTTTGCTAATAATGTCCTTTTCAGCAATTAAATTTCGATCTCTAATTGCTGCAGGAACTCTTCTTGCAGAATTAGTTTTAGGAACCGCATCATTTTTTAAGTGAATATTATATTTATCACGAATGATTTTTTAAATCTACTTCCTCAATTAAATCAACTCGTTTAATTAAAATTACATCATGTAAATTTTTTTAAGCCACGACTGGAATTCTTTGGTTATTATCATTAATAATAACAAATTGAGTTCTAATTTTAATAGCTTTTTTGTTGACTTTCCAAATAACAATTATTGTTCCAGCAGGTAATAATTGTGTTCCTCCAAAAGCCTCTAATACTATAATACTTAGTTTCTTCTAATCTACAGTAAACTCGCTTGACGTACACCTTGTAAAACTTTTATGACTAAAGCGGCTTAAGCCAAACCACCCTTATATTGGAGCCGAACCGGAAGGATTATTACTGTCCATTGTTGTCCTAAAGAAGCTGTAAAGTTTTTCTAGATATATGTGAATTGCGTTAAGTTATACAATAGCCAGTTTGACTTATAAGAGTGCTTTGGCTTAAGCCGCTTAAGTCATAAAAATTTTACAAGGTGTATGTCAAGTGAGTTTTCTATAACCTTGTGTTTTATTTTGAAATAAGAATTTAATGGCAAAATATTAATTTCAGCACCAGTATCTAAATCCATATTAAATTTAACACCATTTATATTAACCAATTTAAACCAATTCTTATCACTGTCTACACCTATAGATCTAATTTTCAAAGCGTCAAGTATTTTAACTATTGTGTCATTTGTGTCATCAGAGATATTTTCCTTAATTTCATGTATACGCTTTTCCTGATTCACCAGTTGTCAATTGCAATAAATTGCAGTGATTCAACATCAATATGTTGAATACAATTATTACTGTCTGCATCAATGTCGTTCTTCTTGTTCCTCTTCTTCAATTCATGAATAGTGCCCAATATATTACTTTCAAGCTCCTGATGGAACTCATCTGCTAACTCAACTGCCTTACAATATTGCATATGTTTTGGAAGCGGAACATCTTCACGTAGCAACCTCACCTGTAGATCTTTATTATACAGTGCATCTTTTTTAAAAGTGGCCATAGGAATTCCCATGTTAAATTTTAGACCCCATGTTAACTTTTGTTAAGGTGAAAACCAGACCTGATTTTTGCGGAGAAAATAGCCTTAGGGTTCTACTTTAATTTTCACTACCACTTTTTGCAGTAATTTGTTAATTTGTGCTTTAAAAAACGAAAATTATTTTGATTAAAAAAGTTTGGTACATCTCAGACGTTTTGACTATCATTTTAACTTGTCATTTTTGACAGCATACTTTTGATTTAATCATTATAGTAGTAGTTTTTAGGAAAGAAACAGAATGATGGAATTCAACCATTAATGAAGATAATAAAAGATAATTCCACTGAAATTACGTTTTTAATGTCCATGATTGAAAAACTGTGTTTATAAATCTGCCATAAAATTTTCAAAATGTGCTCTTGCCGGGTATGGAATGATGTGGGAATGCTGCAGCAAAATTTTGCGCAGTTTCTTGTTTTCGATAAGGCTTTATGTATTCATCAATGACATTTGCACTTTTTCTTTAATTGTGTACTGCGGCATGTTGACGAATTTCGGTCACTAAAAACTAGTAATCGAACGAGTAATCAAAGTTTAGAAACGACAACTAAATGCTGTTTTTACATGGCTGCTACAACATTAGCGACAAAAAATATCCTTTTTTAAGAACTATCCTTTAATTTAAAACCTGACTTTTATTAAAATCGAGAAGGATAACCTACATTACATCAGTAAAAATTTCAGCTCTGAATCTTACTCAAACATAAGTTAACATGGGGTATAAAATTTAACATGGGAATCCCTATGGCCACTTTTAAAAAAGATGCACTGTTATTCCAAAATTATTTGCGTTTTCATTATCTTCTCTTCTAAGTCGCCAAATTCGTAATCAACTACTAATTCTCGTAAATTGTCACAAACGTGTAAAAATTGTTGTATTTTTCTGTTTTCTGTTAAAAAAATTGCAATGGGGCATTATTTCATTCTTCTTGGGTATGCAATATTTTTCTAACTTTCTAAAATTTCAGTTACTATAATATCCTCCTTCTTGCTTCCTTTTAAAGTGTTATATAATTTTAAAGCTTCACATGCGTTAAATTCAAAAGTCTAGCTACTGGTTCTTTCATCCTTTTTTCTGGTTTCAGCTGCATAAAAAAAATCTCAATCTCTTGTTTAAAAGTTTTCGCTAGGTTCCTATCAAGCCTTAAAGCTGCGGCTTGTTAAAATCCGTTGCAAATATATTCTGTAACTTCTCTTGTCTATTTTTTAAAACTGTTCTTTACTCCTTTAGAGTTCGTTAGCGCCATGTTTTATATTTAAATTCATGGTTTTCAAAAATTCTGTCTTATTTATATTCTTCCGCTTCCTAGCTAACTACTATCTTATCTAACTATATTTACAATCTATATAAAAGTAAGACTAATTAATTATTACACAACCCGGTATATTTTGTACAATGTTAATAATTAATAAGATATGTGATGGGCTTGTTTATTTTTCACAGTAATAATAATTTGCTTTGTATTGATAGATAAAATTATTAAAAACTTCCATTGCTTCCTTTTTTGTTCTTCATTATCTGCATTCATTGATTTCGATTACACACTTTTTGATCTTTTGTGCGTATACAATTTTCAAAATTTAAACATTTAAAACTGATCGACGAATAAAAAACCCCAATCGAAACAGCATGGATCTTTGAATATTTGTTTTGAAAATGCAAGAATCAAAAACAAACTTTTAAAAATCCGTACTTCTCTTTGATGGTGTCTCTCGGTATATATATGTCTACGATTTCAACTGCTTCTCGGTTGGCAAAAAATTCCACTTTGCTAATTTGGTGTGTACCATCGCAAATTATTTACTGAACTGATAATTAACAAAGTGCTCTTTCAAAAAGCAAACGGGATGTTAATGTCCAGAATTGAACAATCATAGAAGGAATGCGTCTGTGCGGTTCGTTAGTTTCGGTTGTAATCTATATAAATTCGTCGCAAGTTTCAATAATCACCTTCTAGGAAACAAAAGCCCGTCGTCGGTCTGGCACACGGAAGCATGGAATCCACGAAACGAATCAAACAATATGGTCGCATTATTGCAGATGGCATAATAGATTCAGCTTTACGCGTTACAGTAATGTGTTGTGAGTGTAACTCGAAGCGAACGATGTTTTATTCGTCTCCGGGCTAATTTGGCTTTGTTAATAGTTTGAGGATGAAGTTTATGCCTTAATTATTGCTGGGATTTATTAAATTGATTTCACATAGCGCGGCGGGCGTGAAAGAACGACGCTTGCCGTCATCAATTATCGTTAGGCGCAAGTGTTCTTGTCAAATTTTCATAATTAGGTTGCCGACACCGTCGAGTGCCATTGTGTTGGCGTCGGGAGGTTAAGAAGAGCAGTAGTTGTTTAAAATATATTGTTTTCAATGTACCTACTCTCTCGTTACATGGTGCGTGAATGTCTGACGGTGTAATTATTTCGCACCTGTTCTCTAACTTCGCAATTTAACAATTGTTGCAGGTATAAAGCCTTTGTGTTCGGATGCGGATTTATTTGTTCCGATTTATACGTATTAGGAGAATTTTCAAACTTATCGTCAATTCTAACTGATGTTAGGCGCGATAGTAACGACCGAAACAATGCTTTTCAGCTCAACTTTGTGCATTTTGTTGTGATGGGTAGGACCTGAAAAAGAAGGTACGGGATAACAATTTTACTAAAATAGCAAGACAGAAACTTTCACCAGACATGAATTATTTAGAGATTTTATCTAACATAGTAAAATCTCGAGCACCTTTCAACTAACTTAGCATCGCATGTCACGTTTCGCATTAATAACTCGGTTGAATTCTTTTAAGGTTGTTATTGAATTGTAAAAAATCTTATACAGCGGGCCGCATTCAAGTCTGGAATAGGGAATTAACATGGGAAATTGGTTTTTATTTTATAATATTCCCAGATTGCTTTAAGCTATTATTGAGTTATGATTTGTGGAGGTAAATGAGAGCTATCGGCCAGTATTTTTTTCAAATTGTTGCATTGCGCTATTCACTGTAAAAAGGCTTTAAAAATCGTATTTTGAAATTCGCGTTGCCGATTTGTCGCGAAATGTTCCATCACAGTTCGACCCGTCAAAAGAACATCTTCTACTACATAGGCGTATGCAAAAAGTGAGATGAAGATTTCGAGCAGTGTCTTCCTAACACGCCATCGGCAGCATTGTGAATGTCTGGGAGCCGTCAAGCTAGGGATTTATTACGTGCCCATCCACAGTAATCAATGAACATCAATATAAATTATTTTATCCAATGTGACGATTATTCTAGGACAAATTAAACGGAATAAATGCACAAACTACACAAAATAGTTTATTAGGTTATGTTTTGGTGCCGATTAAGTTTTTATTACTAAAATCTCATTAAAATGGTATGTTCTACTGCGGGGGCTGCTTGTTAATATAATGGTTATATTTAATCAATAAGTAATAGTTTATAATCATGACAATGTTGTAAGATGCATCTAATACACGTTTGTTCATTTTTTTAGCTCGGGAAGATATTAATTTGTGCATTTTTTGTTATTATTATTATTATTATCATTGATTTGGTAGCAGAGGCGAAAGCCTATTATGCTCGCCAGTAGGACAACAATTAGCAATTAGAATTTACTGAAGTTTATTAAAGGTGTTGAACATTATTTTTTTTAATTGCATCGAATAAATGTTTGACTAACTTATGTTTAAAGGTAGTCGTGGTATTTGAATTAATGATATCGGAATCTAGGCTGTTCCAAACGGGAAATACCCTTTTTGTTAAAAAATTCTGTGGCCATCTGGTTGTGTACTTCTCATGGTAGAGTTTTAATGCATGGCGACGTAAACGGAAGTATCTGATGAAATAATGTACTGACGGGTGATGATGTTGTAAGCACATCAAGATCATGAAAAATACGACGTTTTTCTAAAGTAGGAAGGCGTAGTGCAAGGAGTCTGTCTTCATAAGATTTTTTTTTCAAGATTCCTACTTTTTTTGAAAATCGGCGTTGTATTTTCACTATTAGCTGTTTGTTCTTTATTAGGTTAGGAGACCAAATTACAATGGCATATTTTACTATTGGGCGGACATATGAAGCAAATAGGGTTTTGAACGATTCTTCGTCGAGTTTGGCGAAGGACTTTTGTAATAAGAAGGAGCTTACCTTGGCTTTTTTAACTATATGAGTTATGTGCTCGGAAAATGAGAGTTCGTTGTCGAGTACAACTCCTAGGTCATTTTTCTGGTTAACGAATGCAACGTATGATTATCTAAAACATAACGCATATTTGGGTTGTTCTTGCCAAAACGGAGAACACAGGAGGTGATCGGTACGATAGAGGTCATAATCGTTGAGGTCAATCACAGAATTAGGGATAACAGGTGATAGCCGGGTTTCACCAATGAGCATACGGGCGGGATTTGTGTGTTGAATGCAAAGATAGAGAATCTAATTTAGCTAACAACGATGCAATATTTGTGTACATAATTGTGAGCTCCAAAATTTTTCCAGGGCCGTGTAAAAGGATATTTGTAGTTTGACTTGAGGGATGAGGAGACATTAACTATGCTGAAAAAATTGTTCCGTTTAATTTGTCCTACAATAAACATCAGACTGGATAAAATAATTCAGTTTAAGTTGTTTAGTGATTTCTGAGTGAGAATCGAAAATGCACTTTGGCATTTCGATTTTGCATGGCTAATCCAAAGACACGGTCGTCAAACTGCGACGGAATATTTCACGACAAATCGGGCAAATTTTAAAATTCGACTTTTTAAAGCATTTTTACAGTGAATGAGAGCGATGGAACGATTTGAAAAAACATTGTCCGATAGCCCTCCTTTACCTCCACAAATGCGTAGCTTTTTATGAGACTCTTTGAGCAATCGGACCTTGTGCTTTATTGATATATATTTTTTTAATTTTCAATTAATTCGTAGTTGTTATTTATGAAACTTAAGTTCTGATTTAATTTAGGACTATTTAAAATCTTTTTAGCTTCCTTGATTGCTGCAGATGAACTACTATCAAATTTTGATATGATCTCTTTCGTCTCACAGGAGTATTTCAAATAAAATAAAGTTGCGTCAAGCCATGTATCCCATCGTGTAATGACAGGTTTAGGAGCCAATGGTACATCTGGTAGTGTATATATGTACTTTTAAAGGAACCTTAAGAAAACCCGTTTTCATATTACAGTCGACTCTTCTAAGTCGGCTTTCCTCTAAGTTGAATTTTTCTTTAAGTTGAATTTTTTGAATAGCAGCAGCACTTGCGTTGCATTTTAAATGTAAAAATTACTCTCTAACTTGAAAATCTTAAGTCGAACTCTCTCCAACTCGAACACAAATCTGTGGACGTGCCTTATCAGAAATAAATAAATTACTTTCTCTGACTCGAACAGAATTTTCAGATATGTTACAGACATATAAATATAAAGTTGTAGAATAGTATCTATAATTTTATCCAGAATGCGAAACAATATTTGGTTCTACTTCTTGCATACTTGGGCAAATTTAAATAAAATTGTTTCAGTTGCCAGAACAATGCCGAAATAAAACTTTGTACGCTAAATCTACGGCAAAAGAGCAATATAATTAATGATATATTAAAAGGCGGCAAAAAACGGTAGTTACAAAAAATTACGCAGTCCCACGGTACTTTGTCTACAATATGGAAAAAATTGGTCGAAATCTGTTTCGACAGAATTTTGTCAACATTTTTGCAAAGACACCTATATCAACTTCGATTGGTGCACTGTAATACTAAAAATAACAGTATTGTATACCCAAAATTTTCTGGGAAAATGGAATTAGCCGTTCCTGATTCAGTCAATAAAATGAACTGCTACATTCATTATTTTTTTGAGACACTGTATAAGCAAATCAAAAATATGAATGCAGTGATAACTCACAAGTAAAAACTCATGATATTTTGCACATTTCGAGTAGATTTAGGGATTTAACTCGTTACTATGGAAATTTGAAATTTAACCCCTTAAAATTTCACAAGTTTTTACAAGATCAATAGAGGCAAAATCAGTTTTATCTTAACAAGTACTAGCCCCCTCCCACCCGCCCCTATTTTCTCAGAGGATTTGTCATTTGCCGAAATAAGTCTATCTTAGCTAGTACTAGCCCTGTCCGCCCACTCTTTACTTTCAGTCGTATCTTACCAAGTACTAGCCCCGCCCACTCGCCCCGATTTTCGCAGACGATGTCATTTGCCAAAATAAGACTTGTGTTAGCAAGTACTAGCCCCGCCCACCCGCCCTTTATTTTCTCAGAGGGTAGTACTTGCTAAGACAAGTCTTATTTTGGCAAATGACATATCCTCTGAGAAAACAGGGGCGGATGCGCGGGGCTGGTACTTGTTATGGTAAAATTTATCTAGGCGAATGACTTATCCTCGGAGAAAATGGGGGGCAGGTGGGCGGAGCTAGCACTTGCTAAAATAAGACTGATTTTGCCCATATTAAAAAACTTGTAAAAACTTGATAAATTTAAAAGGTGGAGCAACACTATCAGCAGAAACAATTTAAACGAACTCGCATTTTCTATTTTTTTTAAGAAATTATAAATATGACATGTATATTTTTATATAATATAATCTAAAAAAATTCAATAAAAGACATTGTTTTCTTTTCATTTTAATTTTCTTTAATACGAACTTTATATAAGTCGAACTTTTTTCTTTGGCAAGTGGCGATGCAACTTAAGGGAAGTATTAATTAATTCATTTACTAATGAAGATTGATTTCGTATTTGTTCCTCTATTCTGTTTACACCTTGGGTGAAACAAGTGCAATGAATCAAATTTGAATAAAATACTTTTAAGTGGGTTCCAGCTTTGACCATATGTAAGGCAGCTTGAGAAAGCATTAGTACAATTTTATTAAATTGTTTAGCATTGGGTAAAAATATATTGGTTAAACTTTCTTGGACAAATCTACTAGCATAACATTTTTTTTTATTTGGTTCTCTTAGACTTTAGTCTAAGGACTGAAAATATATTTTTTTAATTTTACTGCTTTGCCGCAAGGTTTGTAAAAAACTCCATCTCGGCGATGATAATTTGGAAGACATTTTTTTAATTATTCGTATTATCACTGCTCTGTCGCCAAGTTCGTAGACGAATGATGAATGAATTTGGAAATCGAAGAATGAAATACTTACAAATCCATCCTAGGTTTTCCATCTCTTCCAACCCCTTGTTAAAACCATTTGCAGAAATAGCTATATTTAAGTAAAACATTCCAGTAATACAAGTACGCCTAATTAGGGGTGCCATAAATAAAGTCTTGGAAACACACCGTCCGCATTACTAGAAAAGATCGGTGCTTATTTACCTGCATACTCCCAATAACCGACTGTATTAAAATTGTATTAAACATTAATATTTTCACCAACAACCACGAAAAATGCAACAAAAATTTTAAAATATGCATAAAAATGCACTTAACATAAAAATATGCAATACATGCAAAAAATAGTTTAATATGCAGAGTATGCAAAAATATGCATTTTTCATATTATCCGAGTCTTAGCTAATAAGGTACTACGACATCAAGGATTTTTTATTTTTTTAAGAAAATTTAAGTTGTTATTGGAGTATTTTTATATTAATCAGAAATATTGTTAAATGATAAAATGTATTTTTTATTTACATTTCATATACATTTAGATGAGTCGTTTGACTTCTTCGCCTAGTTCAACTCAACGAGGTGCTAGAACCAATAGATCGTGAGCTTTAAATTTCACCAGATGAACACGTTACAATAAGAAGTTATTTTGTTGGATTCTTATCCTATAAACACTAGTATCATTTCTTTAAAATATTTTCAACTGAATTTGGAAAAGGTTGTCCCTTCTAAGCAATCGAATAACGTGCTGTTGGAACCTGTGATGCTGAAGTGAGATGGTGAGCGAACCCTAAATCCGGGTCAGAGAAAGCAACAAACAGCTGTGTTTAACAGTGGATGGAGATTAAACATCAAACCAGCCAAAAATTTAAATACGTCAAGGAACAATAAAATTCATCTAAATGTCGCTTCACCACAAGCAAAAAAATTTAATGTATCCGTTTTAGGGCGTATATTGGAACCAAATGATCGAATAATTCGCTCTGCCTCTACTCTAAAATCCACCGGTCACACTTATTAGTAATTCAAATCCAGTGGCAGTATCAAATGATCCGATTGTAATCTATCTTATCTCAGTCTGAGGGCAGAGAGGTGTCGGCACTAGATCAAAGGCGCAATAAGGGCATTAAGGGGCGGACAGGGGTATCATTAGCTGGCCGCTGGTCGCCGCTAAACGCTGACCGTTTATCACCGGCCACCTTGACTTGCAATTTGTCATCGCCCGGCCGCTCTCTCTGCAAACACTACCAGATACTATATCGCAATGTTTACATGTTGCTCTAGCCCGAGGACAAAACACCACCACGTCAAGCGGGCACAGTACCATCGTATGTGCACGTGCGAGGACGTGGGGAACATTGTCTCCGGGTTTATAGTAAACAACTGCCATATTACATTACCCTGCTCAAAGACGTATTAAATTCAGCGCGTGCCGAAAAAATCCTATTCATAATTATCAGACGAAGGCTCCTGACTGCCTAACTCGGATTTTACATTTTTTCTAACATTTTATAAATATTAAAAGCGGAACGACTTTTTGCGCATGCGCATGTGTTTGGTTACTATAGACAAAATAGTTATTTTAGAGCTTAGGTATTATTCTCAAAGAAAGTTTTCATTTATTTCAAAATATTTTTCAAAAAAAAACGTTTTTACTTTCCGAGCGTAAACTAAGCTAAAGTAATCCAGTCCATTGGACGAGTTGTCATTGTTATGATTTCTCGACGTTTCATGACCCCTATAATACCAAAAAAGTAGTCGCCTCCCGTTTTCGTCTGTCTGCCTGTCTGGTATCTGTATCCGTTTTTATTTGACACGTATTTCCGAAAATTCTGGCCAGATTGTTGTAAAATTTTGTATGTATGTTAAAAATATCATGAAGATGATTAAATACTAACCAAAATTTGGTTAATTATCCCCACTGTAGTCGGTTTTTTTTAGTAAAAACTAATTTTTTAATCTTCGAACGAGCGGTTTTATTATTCTGTTTCTTGATGCCCTTCCCGTGCTGCTTCCTCCTCACTGCTGCCATCTAGTTGTAGCGCCAAATTTGAAATTTTAAATGTAGGTGACCACAATTCGGCCAATCCTGACATTATGATCGTCCCGATCATATACACAAAGTAAAACATAAGGTACATAACATAATAAGTGACATAAAACATAAGGTGCGTAAACTTCAGTCACACAAACATCATAAGTTACACAAAGTAAAACATAAGGTACATAACATAATAAGTGACATAAAACATAAGGTGCTTAAAACTTCAGTCACACAAACATCATAAGTTAGTGAAACATAAAATGTTAAAAACATAAGTCACATAAATCCAATACATAATATAACGCCTAAATAACATAATGATAAGACGCATATAAGTATCTAAAGTACATAAATCACATAAGTAATTAGGACACAAAAAAAAAATCATAAGGGTATTAGAGATGAATTAGAAAACCCAATCGCTTAAAAGACGGCTTAAAAGACGAACATGTTAGCGTCAAAACTAGAACGAGGTGGAAACAAAACTAAGAAACACAACATTATGAAATAATGAACAAATGAAACTAATCTCTTTGTAACTTATTGAAGCCAAAGCTTCATATTCTCAGGACAACATACTCCCTCAAATGGGATTTGCGTTACTTGGAAACCTTCAACGTCTGTAATCCAATAACGATCATTGCCTAAGGACTTCTTGATTTCGTAGGGACCACGATACCTAGGTAAAAGTTTTTTATTAATACCTGGTGTAACATCTATGTTTTTTATCATCACATAATCACCGACATTGTACGGTTTAGGAGGTCTATGTTTTTGGCCATACATGCGCTTATTGTATGCTTGTAACTTTTCATTCTGAGACTGAGCCTTTTCTCGAACCTCGGCTAAGTCATCTTCTTTTTCAGCTTCAGCGCCCAATGAATTTCTTAAAGGATCGCTAGGATCGTTTTGACTAGTACCGAACAATAAAACGGAGGGAGAATTACCAGTGGATCTACAAAACGAATTGTTAATAGCAAATTCAACTGTTCCCAAAGCTTTCTCCCACTTGTTTGTTAAAGTAGCCAATTTGGACAACATTGGTGTTAAGTCTCGATTGATTGTTTCGATCTGACCGTTTGATTTTGGTGACCCGTCGCGACTTTAATATGCTGAATCATATGTTCTTGAACAAACTTTTCGAACTCATTAAAGGTAAAACAGGATCCCCGATCGGATACAATACGTAATGGTACACTATAGTGCCTAAAATAATTTTCTAACTGATTGATTACTTCACAAGTTTTGGTGCTCTTGACTGCATACAGTTTTACGAATTTAGTGAAACAATCAATGATCTCAAAAATATATCTTTTACCTGTCGAAGTTTTTTCTAATGGACCATAATGGTCAATATGTATGGTGACAAAGGGTTTATTTCCCTTAGGGATATTGTGTAACTCACTCGGCACAGCGCCACCAATTGGTGAAAAGGTGATACATTTCAAACAATTTCGAACATGATTTTTCACTTTTTCTTTAATACTAGGAAACCAATAGCTGCGTTTTAGATACTCCATAGTTTTGTCCACGCCAACGTGACCGAAATTATCATGACACATAGTTAAGATCTGACTTTCCATCAACGAAGGAACGTAAAATAAAAGCTTTCCTTTGCTCTTTCTATACACTAGTCCATTCCTAAGTTCAAATTTTGTACTTTCGCGGATTTCGAGTTCAGACTTAACCTTTTGAATACTCGAATCTAAATTTTGAGAAATAGCTAAATTTTGTTCCAGTGTATTTTCCTCTAGTACTAAAATATTGTTGGCTCGACTTAAAGCATCAACATGGATCATCCGTGTTCCCGGACGATGTTGCAATTCGTAGTCATAATTTTGTAAGAATAGTGCCCACCTAGAAATTCGAACATTAATATCTTTTTTATTCAGAGTAAGCCTAAAACTATCACAGTCTGTGACAATCGTAAAATGTATACCGAAGAGATATATATGAAATCGTTTAATAGCATAAATAGCGGCTAAACATTCCAATTCAAAGCTATGATATTTAGATTCGGTTTCGGTCGTCCTACGACTAAAATAAAAAACAGGATGAAACTTTCCCGACGACTGTTTTTGAAGTAAAATAGCTCCAAACCCAGATGTGCATGCATCGCAGTGCAACTCTGTTTGGGTATGCGGATCATACACAGCTAAAAGAGGATAAGAAGCTAATTGATTTTTTACTTGTTCAAAGGATTCAAGTTCTTTTTCACCAAACCGAAACTCAACATTCTTTTTTAACAAGTCATATAAAGGTTTTGTAAGGACAGAAAACCCATTTATAAATTTTCGAAAATAACTAGCAATACCAACAAACCTATGAACTTCCTTAGCATTTGTAGGAATTGGATACTGCAAAATTGCTTCGACATTTTTCGGATCAGGTCTGATGCCATCATTGTTTACTAGATATCCTAAATAAGAAATTTCAAACATAAGAAAAGCACATTTATCAATTCGAAAAAGCAAATTGTGTTGGGAGGCTGCACCAAATACTTCTTTCAAAATATCTAAATGTTCTTCGTAACTGTTGGTCGCTATTAGAATGTCGTCTAAGTACAAAATAATTTTGTTTGCTCGAATTAATTTATTGAAAACTAAATTAATAAATCTGTTAAAAACTCTTGGGGCATTAGTTAACCCAAAAGGCATTCTAAGATATTCAAATTGCCCTAAAGGTGTGATAAAACTAGTAAATTTAATCGACGATTCTGCTACACGAACATGATGGAAACCATCCTTAAGATCAAGGGTCGTAAAATATCTTCTGTTTCGAAGTCGATCCAGATTGTCTTCTATCAAAGGAGTAGGAAAGTTGTCTTTAATAGTAATTTTGTTTAATTCGCGATAATCAACGCAAAGCCTTAAATCACCTGTCTTTTTTCTTACCAGTACAATTGGACTACAGTAATCAGAGCTACTAGGTCTAATAATGCCTCGTTCTAATAGATCATCTAACATGTTTTGTAATTTTTCTTTTTCAGAAAAGGATAAACGCCGTGGCCTAAAAGAGATTGGTTGATCATTTTTAACACAAATGTTCATTTCGTAATTACAATCAATCTTTGGCGAGTCATTACATAAATAAAAATTATCATACACTTCCAAAACTTCCACTTTTTTATCATAATCTAAACAAGGATTGATCTGTACTTCTTTGTTACTTTTTATTTCTTCACCTACCTTAAAATCGACATGTAAAATTTCGTCAAAGTTATTTACTTTCTCAAATTCGTTTGAAATAATTTTTAAATGATCTCCTAACGTAAACGTGAAACCCTTGGTATTGAGAAAATCTCTACCTAATATAGCGTTAAAGGACATGGTGCTATTAGGAACTACATAGAATTTTATGGGTAAAACAGTTTCATTAACAAATACTTCCGTGTTAAAAATACCCAAAATATCAAGCTTCGATCCATTCACACCCACGAAATTTAAATTTGGATTTAGACCTTCATTGAAATTATTTTCGGTGACATACCGAACTTTTACAACTGAAATTGGGCTGCCTGTATCGATTAATGAATTCAAATTATAGCTACATTCGGTTTGACAATCATCTTTAACATTAATCTTAACGTTTACCATATAGGGATCTTGTGTCTCGGTTGATATCACATTGGTGGTGTTGTCTTCCTTTTTCTTCCCTGGACAATTCCTCTTCTGATGTTCCTTTGACCCGCAATTGTAACAGGAACCCTTTTCCCTCACCGGAATTGGACAATTTGAGGCGAAATGGCCCACACCATTACAATTATAGCATCTTCTAATTATGTTCTGATTTGGAGGGGGTTTACTACTGCCCTTCGCTCCTACAGACCCCGGAGAATAAGTTCCTTTGTTTTCGTTATGCTTTCGGAAACGTTGACCAACAGATTGAGTCGAAGGTGTACGGGTCTTTCTAATCTTCTCATAAACTTCAATTTTTTTCTTTAAGTCGACATAAGTTTTAGCTTCATACAACAAAAATTTGTGTTCAGGATCATCGTTGATACCTTGAATGACATATTCGATTACTGACTCCTCTTCAATTTGACCCTTTGAAGCGAGTTCACGCATCTTCAGCAAGAATTCCTGGAGAGATTCTTCTTTTTTCATTTTTCTATTATTCAGCATGCGATGCAGTTCAGCAGTGCTCACCTTCTTGGAAAATTCACTCAATAACCTGCGTTTCAAGTCCTTCCATGTACCCAAATTCCTCTGACTTTGGATAAATAACTTAGCAAGCCCAGTTAATGATTTCTTCGCAAAAACTAGTCGTTGCAGTTCCGACCACTTCATAAGTTTAGCGATGTCTTCCAAGTCTGCGACCCAAGTCTCGATTGCATAATTGTCATCACCACTAAAAGTGCGTAGGGAATCTTCGATGTCTCTGAAAGACATGGTGAACGTAGGGACTGCTGCCGCGCCTGCTCGACCATCATCACTGTCTACCGGATCATCTTCGTCGTCCTCGTCTTCACTCTCTTGTTCTTGAACAACTCTTTCTTGTGTAAACAGATCAAAATCAGTCAACACTGAACAAATTCTCTCGGCCACTTCTTGGTGAGTACCTGCACAATTCAACCCCAGTAGAAGGCCGACTCCACAAAGTTCTGCGATCGTAAAATTCTGCACTACCTCATCCACTTTCTCATTGAAGTCATGTGATGCGATCTCAAAAGGGAAACCAGTCCATTGACACAGCTTTTTTCTGTTCAACCGACTACCGTCGTCAAAGGCAAGGCCGTATAGCGTACGTACCGATGCATAAGGACCATTCTTAATAGCGTCGTCACACAACTCCACTTCTTGGAGGGTTCTTGCCATCTTCTCCTTTTATGAAAAACGTGATGAGTTGACATAACCTCACATTTCCCACGTGCTTGACTCTTCTACCATTTATCCGTGTAACTATTTCATGAATCAGCACTTCACAAAGACAAATCGGACATTGGTCATTCCGATGTTAAGGTCGTTCATCCCACTCCTGAAATTGTAGTCGGTTTTTTTAGTAAAAACTAATTTTTTAATCTTCGAACGAGCGGTTTTATTATTCTGTTTCTTGATGCCCTTCCCGTGCTGCTTCCTCCTCACTGCTGCCATCTAGTTGTAGCGTCAAATTTGAAATTTTAAATGTAGGTGACCACACCACCAACAATTTGATGACGTCATCTCAATGTATACTTGTAGGATACTAATCCGCTTTCAATTTTTTTGCTAAACGTTAAAATTTATTATAAATCACATCCTAGGTATTTATGGCCTGCATATATCTCTGTCATGTTTCTGGTTATGATCGATGGAATATCTAGGTCTAGGTGCCTAATGTGAGATATTTAATTTTCGTCGCTGTAAAATCCGAAGAAAAGGCCGTAACTGTTGATGGTCGATAACCATTCCGGCCGTCTGTTGGACTAATATGTTGTGGTCATGAATCTGGCAAGACTCTCGAGTGATGTCAGTGGAATGTCCGACGTTGTGTGCGGCCATCGAGCTGTTAAAATTCTTAGTCCGAATAGTTGGGCAGATTGCTGCGTTTCCGAGAAATTGGATAGAAATCGTGAAATATATTAAAATCTGACCGGAGGGATGAGCTAATGAATTTTATTAGTCATGAATGTTTCCCTCTGTCTCCGGAAGTGCGTTTTTACGAGGCTCTTGCACTACCTGCCGCCAGCAAGAGGCCACTTTAAATGACAAACGCGAGTGGCTTTTTAAAATTCCTCCCTTGTATATACACGTACACGTTTTAGCGAGGTGGTTATTAGCGAAACGAAGATGAGGGAATAAAAAAAGAGCGGATTGGGGTGTAAAACAAAAGGAGATCAAGGCGAACAACATCTAGTCGGCGTTGATTGCTGCATTATGAGGACATGAGAGGCGGAGGCAATGAGCGACGCTCCGACACCTACTAAAGAACTTGCTTAAAAAGGCAGGGGAAAAGACCGATTTACAGAACAACTGAACTAAGAGGGTGTTTGTTTTTAACGAGATTCACTCTAATCACCAGACGCTTCTTTATAAACTTGTCTGTGCTTTTTACAAAACAAATTCGGTTAAGGTGCGCTTCGCGGGACTCGAGACGCATCAGTCAAATCGACCGGAGAATTGCGGGGATAAAGCTAGTGCCGACAAAGAATTATTCTTTCTTAATCGCTAGCGGCTCGCGTAATCACATTGTAAAAGGTTATCTTGAGTTGAGCGGAAAATGCTCCTCGAAGTTGCATACACTAACAACTGCACTTATTTTTAACTGCTAACAGAAAATATTGAATAGGTAAATAAGAAAAAGTTGTGAACTTTCAACAGTTTCAAACCTTTTTAATCGACTTAACTGATAAAACGAATAGAGCCACCTAACTACTAATAATATTATACTATGTTATAAACAGATGTATGTATAGAATGCAAAAAGGAAGGAATATCCACCAGTAAAATAGTGAACGGGTACTAACTGTAAGCTTGATTTTCTAGTTTGTTACTGTCATAACCTCTCATTTTTGTTCTAACTGTATCAAGTAACGGAATTTTTTATTGTCATTGATTCATAGAACATAAATAAGACAATTCTTGTAGTTTAATTAAATTGATAAATTATTACTACACATGTAGAAAAATGGTGGATGCGCCGGGTAAAGATATTTAGTCTCATTGTTATTTGATGATCACTTGTTACTATTAACAATTGATCCAAAAAAGGTGCCAAAAAGGAATGTTTTTTATTGACTAGAGGTAGTAAGGTTAAAAATTCGTTCTAAATAGAAACTGTTTCCTAACCTGAGAAAAAAATTTCTTATTCTACAGAGTGCCTTTACTTTTACAACCAAAATTTAAATGAATCGAAAACAGTGTTGAAAGTGGTCTCCATCTGGTTGTAAACACAATCCAACCCATCTACGTTTATTTCCAAACATATTTTATTCACAATCGGTCAGTAATGTGAAAGTGAGCTACTTCTGATTTCACTTTGATCTCATGGTTGGAAAGTATCATAGTGTGTCACTTTCAAACCTAAAACCAAAAAAACAATAATCCTTCTCAAGTTAAAAATATCAGTTTTTGGATTTTTCAACATTTGTTGAGTTCTCGTATTATCTGGCAATTAAGGTTTTAAATTAGGACATTTTATTTTATTTAAAATCTAAGTACTTAAAACAATTGTGAATAAAGTATAATATACAAAACGTCGTGGAAGGAATGAAACAGTTTCCCCTACTACTATTGAAGCAGTTGTTGATTAGTATTGTTACAGCAGTTCATAATTTCTGTCATTAGTTCATCCAAATTAATGCACTCTTTTTTCAAACACTTCAATTTTCAACTAACCTAAAGTTCTAAACCTTTACTGATGATTTGGTTAACAAAAAATTGCTGCAAATATGCATTCTAAGCTTGTGCGGGCAGTATATAGTGCTAATCTTGTAGCACAAAGTAACCCAATTTTAGCTGAATTGATTAATCAATGCCTCCAATTGTTGTTCTTAATACCTTATTCTCATAGCATTAATGGTATCATGGAAAAATATAGGTCCAACTACTCGGCGGCAAACAGTTATCTACACGCAGACTTTGCACCCAAATTGCCTTAACAAAAATGTGTGGATTTTCAGCACTCCAGGATCGGAAAATTTGATAAGTGCCAGAATAGAAAGAAAAATCCAACATAGGAGCTTTACTCATGTCATTAAAAAACCAGTTGAAATATTTTCTACGATTTTCAAAGTCTTCAGGCCGATGTTCTTGGACAGATAATATATAGGTATTTTCTTTTGATTTATTAGTAGGTATTTTGTTCTAACCTGTTCCTTATATAAGACATGATTATGAGGGTGTTTTGCTCTATTTTGTACCAAAAAGTATACCATTATTGTGAATAACTAATTTGTCTGACTGTTGCAGTAAAATGTTTCTTCATTCGTTCATGCAATCACTACGCTTAGTTTTTTAGTATCAGATTAGTCAACTACCCTATGAAATCTAAATATAAGCCATCAAGAGTTTCTACAGTATAGTTTAAATGAAAAAACTTCACTAAGTAAATGGGTGTTCAAATTGTCTTAGGAATCTAGAGAAAGCAATGCAGAGGTGGAGATAATGAGGATGCATTTAGGTAGAAGAAAACGCAACAGAGTACTACTAAAAATTTAAAAACCGCGTTTGAACAGAAATTAAACCTGTTATGCCCGTGTAGTAGCCTATTATTTACAAAAATATAATACAAATGACGGTACAAAATTATTCAGTAGGGTGACGGTCATAGTTAATTTTAAATGATGATTACATAGCCAGGCAGTGAATTCCTAGGATCAAAAACTCTGATGGGTTAGTTGAGTTTTGAAATTCTCTTTTTGAAGTTTACTTTTGCGTTCTTTATGATCAATATTTCGGTTGTTGGTTAAGCCAGAAAAAAAGTTTTGGTTAAGCGTATTTCACTGCATGGTTAAGAATATTTGATGGTTAAATTTCTTGGTTAGTTAACCAAGCCCAACGAGGTAGGTTAACAATTATTTTCTTGTTAGCACATGCGTTTTCAGAACCTGTTATGACGCACGTATTCGATGATAAACTCCTCTTACCTATTCTGTGGATGTCGCACGTGATCGGTTGCGTCTTTTAAATACATACTTAAGATAGTCAAAGTTGTTGACAATTAAAATGAATGAGGGTAGTTTGAAAGAGAATGTTCCAACCATAAATTTGAAAGAAAGAATAATCCTTGCGTATCTGGACTCCTATTCTAGAAATTTTACGAATTCGTCCCAAGCGTACGACAAAATCTCAATCACTAGAGGAGTAAATATTTGCCATTTTGTTACTTTTCATATGAATCACATAAAATATAACTACACTTTTCCACGGGGAAAAAACATAAATAAGACAAAAGTGAGATTAAAAACAGTCAAAAATCCGTATCATGTCCGTATATGCCAATGAATCATTCAAAATATTATGATTTTAACCGAAAACAGAAATACCAGGCCTTAGGTTTATCAAAATTGTGTGTGGACAGGTGCCTGAGGGGTAGAAGGGGATTTTAGGCTGTAAAATAGGTCCTAAACTAGGTCAGTTAAAAAGAGAAAAAATACTTCAAAAACAGACAAATAGTAGCCATCCGACTAATGGCTGCTTTCATGTTTTCTCAACATTTCATGACCCTAGAATACGAAAAAACTAGGGCTTCCGTTTTCCTCTTATAACCCTTTTTCGGAGGGTTTTACAGCGAACGGCAGCTCTTTAGCCGGGGCGGGTCGCGGTTCGGAGAGTTCTTATTATTTTTCTTGTATTGGGCGCCACGTAGCTTCCTGTTGGGGTAGTTTACTCCGCTACGTCGAGTAAACAGTCGAGAAGAATCAAGCCACAAGAAAACACAGGAAAAAAAACTAAAAATATATTCAACGGATAATAAAATTGACAAGTGTTGATTAAATGAAATTCCTATAATATTTCGCAAAAAAAATACCATTAACGTCCAGAAGGGACTATCACTGAAATATATTAAAAAAATACAGCAAAAAATGAAATGTATTCATGCGTCCTCGTACAAAACTATCTTGCGATGTGATAAATAAAAAAACAAAAAAACTTCTAAGAATTTTGATAAAGATAGCTGTGACCGGGCGACTAAATGGAAAATTAGAACTATAAGGCGTTAGGGTGGACTTAGCTCGTAACCGTAGTTATCAGCAGCTCCTCTCCGTCTGGATTGGAATTGATAAAAAAACAGCGGCGTCACAGACCTCTGGATCCGAAGAAAAACTTCAAGGTTAGCGGCGCCTCCGCAGGAACAGCAGCGAAAATCAAAGTCGTCGGCTCGATATGGTCTCTTCAAGGGAACAACAGGGACGACAATAAGTTACTCACTGCAAAGGCATCACGATAAGCTTGGTTCTTCCAGGAACTCTTCATTTGGGTGCGGTCATAAAAAAACGAACGATAAAATTCCTCCTTGCACCTCCTTCCTTCAGGAACCACCACAACCTCTACCCGAAAACTTCTTTTCTCCTCTTTGGCTATGCCCTGGCACTTCCTTCTTCCAGGATCTTCTCCAAAAACCTCCCGAGAACCTCTCTCTTCCCATATCAGGTCGATACTCTCCAATATTCTTCCACGCGGGGTGGGAGTACCAGCGCATTAGCAGTGCCACGATGTCGTTTGACACTCCCGATAGGCATCCATGATGTCTTAGATGTCGGCACGTAAAATATTTGCATCCCCAATAAAACAACCCCCTTTTTTTTCTCAAAAGAAGGGATGAAACAAAACAATTGGAACGTTTGTCTTTTCAACAAAATTGAAACGTTACACTCTCTCTGTGTGTCACGGTCTGCCGTCTGTGTTGATTTTTATTGGACAGATAATATCTCCAAGTACCGGACTAATTCTTGTCAAAATTTATAGGTATGTGAATTGGGAATATCGTCTAGAACGTTGACCAATCTGTGTCTATTTGTTCACCGACACCCTGCATAGAAAATGTTACGAGTATTTAAATTTTATAAAATAACATAGTAGTCCTTTACTTGTGACCTATAAATCTGTGTTTTGTGTGTATCTTAGACATCCCGATTTTTGGAAAGAAAAAATCAGTCCAAGGTTAGTTCTTCAGAACTTCCCTTGCCCTTGAAATACAATCCAACAAATTTTGCTTTGAAAAATTAGAACAAAAAGTTTTGTTCTGAAAACCTTTATATAGTAAAAACCAAGTGGTGTAAATGACGACAAATTCGAATCCCTGCGCCTTGGGGGCGCAAAATCCAAGGAGGCGCCGTCCGTAGACACACGGACAATATCAAATATATTCAAAGCGTCGAAAGAATCTCACATAGAAATTAGTTTGATTTGCATGAGTTGTCTCAAACCAGAGGACTAGAATTATTAATTAAACCACAATGAAACAATATGCTTTCAATATGATTATTATTATTCTTATTAGAAAAAGACGTGGGTATTCTCACATTTTCTAGAAAATGAGGTTCTTAATTTGACCAACAAAAAATTTGTGATGACGTCATCAACATGTATAATATTAGTCTGCGTATTATCAATGCAAGAAGAAAAAGTAAAGGGTCAGGTGGAGCTTCGAACCGACAAAGCCACGGCAGCGGGTTACCGTTCTTCCCGACATAGCCACTGCACCACGAGGACTTATAACGCGTGGTGGTACCGTGCAATTGTTTTTACGAAAATTTGAACGTTTAGCGAAAAACTGAAACCATATTCGTGTACTACAAGTATACAGGGTTATTCAGCTAATATGACCCATTTATGTTTTTAAAATAGACAACCCAAAATACCGATTCACCTGAACCTGGATTACAAGAAATGTTTCAAAATTAAATTGAATCAAAGTTTGCTAAATGTGTAGAAACGTCAGTCAACGTCAGTGTCAGAAAAACGCCTGTGCATTCAATAACAAGAAAACGGACATGATTCTTAGTTATGGACACGTTATGGAGAATGACACAAAAAGGCTAGGCGTACAGCACAATTGTATGTCTGAAGATACCCTGACTGTGTGGTCCCAATACCCAAAATTTTCGAGAGGCTAGAAAATTCGTTGCGTAAGAAAGTGACCTGCTAACAAGAGGAAACGGAACCAGACTGCGACTAGCTTGAAAAATGATGCACAACTTCTTGCACAAGTTAATGAGAATCCTCATATGGGAGTTACGGGACAAATTGCTATTGCTAGACAAATAAATAAATTTCATCCTAACCGCTCTAACCATTTGCACCTGGAGCATGCACTTCGACCCACAAACCAACTACGAAGATTGGTCGGTTTTCTCGTTATTATCGTAAGAATCCATAGACATTTTTCTGACACTGACGTTTCTATACATTTAGCAAACTTTGATACAATTCAATTTTGAAACATTTTTTTTTAATCCAGGTTCATGTGGAATCGGTATTTTGAGTTGCCTATTTTAAAAACATAAATGGGTCATTTTAGCTGGATAACCCTGTATTTTTGTATAACATTGAAATCATTTTAAAATACAATTTATTGAAATGACGTCATCAAATTGTAGGTGGGGATTATTAGCCTGATTTTCGTTAGTATTTAACCATCTACAGCAATCGGTACAGCAGTTTCGGAGATTACGTATCTAATAAAAATGCATACCGACACCAGACAAACAGACAGAAACGGGAGACTACTTCTTGGGTGCTTTCGTCCGATGGACTCGATTACTATACTTCCTTAGCGGAAGCGCTCAGGAAGTAAAAACAAACTTGTAGAGGATCATTTTACAATTTATACTTGAAACGAGAAACTCATGCATGCTAAACTATTAATCAAAATTTATGGTATTGTATCCTTCCTCCCCAAGTTGCTGTCGTCATCTCAAAATTTTACTCAACAAATTTTCTCTAAAATGTGTTACACCACAGGTTAAAAACCCTGAAGTCTCAGTTTTCTTACTCGCAAGGTGTTGGTCACATTTTCGATGCGTGGAAGATATGCAGCACGTTCCATCTAGTATTTCCAACATTTGTGGGTTGGAACGTTGAAGGCACAAAATATATACTTGAATTGTAAGCATAATACGTTATATTTTATTAGAAATGGTTCCGTTTTCGGAATTCTTATTTCAGAATTAAATAACAAATTTTAATATTAAAATACGTTCTTATTTAACTTTTTTTAGGACTTTTCACGGTTTGCCAAATTTAGGCACTATACAGTTACACTTTGGGCAATGTAATAGGCAAATAGGCACTAAAACTGAAAAGTATGCTATTAAGCACAAACAAGTAGGGCTCAAATAAAAAACTATTTTGTGAAGCGCATTTATGTAAGTAGTAGACTTGGATCAAAGCCTATTTTAGAAATGAAAAGGCATTTGGCCTAAGATTTGCTTCCTACTGTTAAGTGCTTTTCCAATCATAACATAGACAGTGTAAATAATTTCATGATCTCTAGTGTATTTGAGAATTGTGAACGATTTACACCGTATTGGATTCTTGTTATTCTACGCTGAGTAGATTCCAAAACGAAAAAAAATCTTATCTCTTTCAAATACAGGAGACCAACTGTTTTTTCCAAATTCTAATATTCGAGGAATATAGATTTTATAAATTCTAATCGCCTCAACACTAGTAAACCATGGTTTAACAAAATTTTAGATATCAGCTAAATGATCTTGTTAGACTTAACAATAATGTGAATTAGATTTAATCTAATCAACACCCGTAGGTTGAAGTACTCATCGCATTCCGAAAGTTCTACGTTATTGATAAAATATATACGTTTAGGATTATTTCTTCGAGTGCGTAATAATTTGAATTTACTAGTATTAAGAAGAAGGAAACAATCTTCATACCATAATTTAGTTTCAGTCAAGTTTCTTTTTATTTCTTAACGATTAGTTGCGTAAAACGCCTGACGAGATATCAAAAGACCGTTGAGATTGCCAACATAATTAACAAAAAAATGGACCTAAATTGAGCTCAGGGAGACGTCAGCAGTGGTTAAATATATAAATAATAAATAAATAAATAAATTTGTTTCCAACAGGTAATACATCACCCAATTACAGGAAAAATTAACTTAAATCTGTGTAATAAAGTGTGGCAGATATGCTTACAAAAAAATAAATTAAACAAACTATATATAGGATCCTAATATTATAACCAAATTACTACTTGATAAAAGTTAAAAATGAAAAATAAACATGTATGAACCTAAACTCGCAACAATGACTGTTTTATCCCATTAAATGAATCTGCATTAATGTCGAAGAACAATGAAATTTTGTTAAACGATCCTGACATTAATACAACTGGAGACCTACGTAAAATATTGGTTTTGAAAGAAAAAGTATAAAACGTTAAATTTTGTCTTGAATGAAGACGGGGAACAATAAAATTAAGCTTATTTAACAAAAACGCACAATCAGTTTTATTGTTGACTAAGTTATACAGAAACTTCACTATTAAGAGGTTACGTCGAATTTGTAAACTAATGAAGTTGAACCGATTTAATAATTGAGAGTGGTCATAACCTCGTTCAGGGTAAACTCCATCTAAGCGAAAACATAAAAATTTTAGGGATTTACGTTGTACTGATTCTATGTTTTTTATATATATGTCGTATTGCGGATACCATATAATTGCCCATATTCAAGACCTGACCTGACTAAAACATAGTATAAATTAATTAAAGTTTCTATGTTACGAAAATCACTGCAGTTTCTGTATAAAAAGCCATACATCTTATAAGCTTTTCTCGTTATATTATTAATATGTTCCGAAAAACTAAATTTGGTATCAAAGATTATACCCAGATCTTTTGAACTCTCTTTACGTTTTAATACATTTCCGTTGATATTATAGCCAAAGAATAAAGGTTCCACTTTTCTTGTATATGAGACGACGAAGCATTTGTCTTTATTAAGTGACAACCGATTTTGACTGCACCAGTCAAACACGACATCGATGTTATATTGCAGTTTCAAGTAATCATCTGTAGGGTTAATTTCTAAAAATAATTTGAGATTGTCAGCAAATAATAGTTTTTCACAAGTAATATTTTCAACAATATCGTTAATGAACAGCAGAAATAACAGCGGTCCTAGATTAGATCCTTGTGGTACTCCAGACGTAGGTATAATGGTTTTTGAAAAAAGGTTTGATATCTAACTAGTTGCTCCCCATCAGTGAGATAGGAGCGAAACAGTTTACACAGGGATTCAGAAAAACCAAACCTGCGGAGCTTATCTAGTAATACAAAGTGATCGATCTGATCAAAGGCGTTGCAAAAGTCAGTGTAAATTGTATCTACTTGACCTCTACTATCGATAGAATCAGAAACGTATTGTGAAAAGCAAGCTAAATTAGTTATGGTAGACCTTTTCTCAACGAAACCATGCTGCTGCGGGGATATGTAACATTTTAAAGACGAAAAAAGCTGTTTGTATAGCAAAGTCTCAAATACTTTCGCAAAATTACTCAAAAGACTAATCGGTCTATAGTTTGTAACGTTGGTTATATCACCTGATTTGAATATGGGGCATACATATGCTTTTTTCCATTGTTTAGGCATCTGATTTTGTTTTAAGATAAAGTTGAATAATTTGCACAGAGGACTCGCCAAGACACCTGCACAATCCTTTAGTAAAAAACAAGGAACGCCATCCGGTCCTGTAGTAAAAGTGTCTTTACAATTCTTCAAGACAAGAAATACATCATTTTGAGACATATGGCTTGCAGAGACAAATAGCTGCGATGCAACCTCAAGAGAATTATTAAAATTGTACTGTGAGTCATGTTTTATATATACACTGCCAAAATATTGAGCGAAAGCATCCACAATGGCCTTAGGAGAAGACAATTCGCAGTCATTGAAATTCATCACACCTGGTATTCGAGTACACTTTTTTTTTATTTTGAATAAATGTCCAGAACGATTTCGGTTCACTTGCAATAGTATTCTCTAATTTCTGAGTATATCTTTTGTAAGACAGGATAATAAGTTTTTTACACCGTAGACGATGAAACTTGAACAAGTTAAAGTAGTAATCCGTTCTATGCTTCTTATACAATTTGAGAACTTTTATTTTGTTGCGTATGCTATTTATTATTATTATTTTCATTATCAAACCAGGGCGGATATTTATTACGGGAATAGTTTTTCGGTTTATATTTCGGCACTGCAATGTCAAAAATTTGATTTAGTTTTTCGTAAAAGAGTGTACAAGCTTAGTCTACGTCTAAATTACCTTCTAGAAAATTCCAATTTGTTGACAAGAGCGTTTCGTATGGTAATGGAAAATTTGCTCTTTTAAAGTTATAACATTCGAGTTCATCGTTCATAGGAAATTGACGTTGGTGTGAGCTTGAAGTCCTTACGATACATAGGGGAGGATGGTGAGAATCTTCATCTACCAGAAGTAGGTTAGACGCCTCAACTTGACAATGAACATTTGAGAAGACTAAGTCCAAGATGTGATTATGAGTATTGAGTGTTTCGTTGTATTGATTTAAGTTACAAAATTCTTTGAAATTATTTAAAGTTGTAGTAAATTGATTTGAGACACCAGGAACATATTCATGGACATTCAAATCACCTATTATAATTATATCATTATTATTTAGAAAATCTAATGTACTTAACGTGTCAAAAAATAGTTCAAATTCTTGAATCGAAGTATGAGGAGGAATATAAATGGCAAGAATAATTATATTTGGTGCATGGTTTAGTTTTACACCTACTATGTCAATACTAGGTACAACGTTGTAGACTGAAGATAGATCTAAAAGTGATGTTTTAAATGTGTTCCTAATGCTTACGACAACACCACCCCCTCGAGTTACATTAAGCGCTTGAATGTTGCGATCTTTTCTATATACTACAAAGTCATGTGGAAAATATTCACTACTCTCTATATCATTGGTGAACCAGGTTTCTGAAAGGATTATGATGTCGTAGTTGTCGAGATTACAAATATTACTATAGAATTCAGTAGCCTTAGATCTTAACCCCCTGACATTTTGATAAAAACAACGCAACATAGCACCGTGAGGCGGTTAGTTTAAAGATACTATGGTAGGAGTTCCGTTAACGTATCGGATTTTCAGTTTGTCCTCTCCGTTAGCGATTCGAGCATTAAGTTGTTGCTGAACTAGTTTGTAAGATTCTACTTGTTTGTTAGACTAAAAGAGTTGTTCTTGACTTTGAAAATGCGATTGTTGAAAAGAGATTCAATCCACATTAGAAGAGGACCTTTAATAGCAAAATATCGAAGCTTGAATAAAAGCCGTCGTTTAGGCACTAAATAAAAGCCTTGAAGAAGTCAAGATATGCAATATCTACCGAATTTTCACGGTTCACCTCCAATGACCAATTAGCTAAATAGCACAGTATCTTGTAGGAGATAGAATGTTCTGGACAAAGTTTAAACTAATCGGACAGTACTTGCAAGTATCAAATATATAACTTTACGTAAATTGGCTTAACTGTAATAGTCTTTCAATCTTGCAGGAGAAGTAGCTGCTTTTAATCTTTTTAACCTCTCATAAACAAACGGTGGTTAAAACTGTGACAGATTTAAACACAAATGCGTCATAAAATGTTCTGGGGAACATTCTGGAAATGTGTTCGTGAATATCGATACGAACACCATTAGAATCACGCAACTGCTGAGTTCTGACAGGGCTTGATAGAGTACATCTAATATACCTACTTTTAAACGCATTTAGAATATGTTTTCAGTAATAGTTCTCTCATATGTATTTATTTCTATCCTCTTTGATAACATTTGACAGCCAGTTAAAGAGTACAGAATGTACACTACAGTCCACTTGTTCTTTTGAATCTGCACCATAAACATCTTTTTCGTTTGAAAAGCTGAAGATTTCGATTATTATCTATCCATGGCTTGTAATATGATTTTTTCAGTGCATCCTATGACAAAATTAATAGACTTATTTGAAATTAAAAAAAGAAGCAGTTTCTTTAGTATCAACATCTAAAGGAACTGCAAAGAATTTAGTTAACACACTGCCTGATATATATGTCCAAACACCACTTTGATGTGGAAAGGCTGTCTTTAATTTACGTTACGTATTCAAACATCGATTTTTCATATTTCTGTCGTATATTGCAACGCCACGTATATGCCATGTAACATAAATACCATTTGATCACAAAAAAACTCCTCTAGTGAGCCATCGATTTAGGTAATAACTTGTTGTAAAATTGAGGAGACAATCTAGAGAATCCAGTTGCCAATTGATATTGTCCATTACTTCAATTAATTGGTCAAAATCCAAGGGCAATTCGTGATCCGTATCCTCAATAATCCGCCTCGCTGAAGTTAATCTTTCTGTGAGCGTTGTAAAACTTTCTAAAGATTCATTGGGTTTAAGTTTGTTATGCGACTTTCCTTCCGTATCTATATTTTCTAAAAAAACCTGTTGACTTAAGTGAAAAGTCCAAAGGACCTGAATCTTCTTCTGCAGCTTGCCGTCACTGCTGCATAGGCAGTATGTCAGTCTGTCAATTATAGTAATTAATTTGATTCATTTCAAAGACATTTTTTATAGAGGTATTACGATGCATGAATCATTTATAGACTGCATTTCGTTTATTTTTGTTAATTATGTATATTTCAAACATTTATTTAAAATAATTGTTTTTATACAAAATCTAATAGTTACCCTTCCAAACTAATCAACATATATAAATGCAAAAAATACAACAACAACAACAAACAAATAAAATTGTAAATACTGTAAATTCGTACACATATACTTTAAATCGCCTGCCGCTAAAGAATTTCTGACTCGAAACGCTGTATACTGCAGTCTCGACCGCCTTTCGACTCATCAGTAGAGCACATTTCAGTGGTTGTCAAGGATTCGAGAGTATTTATCTTATGTGCTGAAGAAAGCTGACAAACATTAGTGAGATATGAGGTGTTGCATGGTAGTGACTCCATACGATACAATACAAACCAATAACTCACAAATATCTCATCATTTGTTTATTCTAATTAAAAAAAAAAACGTGCGTAAAAGTTTATAAATTTCTTCTAGTATAAATGAAAATATTGACATACATAAATACACAAATAACAAAATGTGTTTAATTTGTTTTAGACTATACATTTTGTTTGTTTGTTTTGCTCACATGTTTCTGCTATATCCAACAAAACTAATTTAATTTTTTGCTGTGGTACATCCTTCTCCAACGGTTTTCCACTCATTTAATAATCTTTTTTCCACTGTTGGGTGAAGTTTAAAACTCGCTTGCTACTGCTTACCGTAGACGTGTTTTGTATAACCTTAAAGTTTTTTTTTATAAAACAAAACCGCATGTGCAGCGGTAGTAAATTTGTCTGTTTTTATTCTACGTAGCCAGACGGAGTGCCGTTAGAGCTTACAACAAGTACCTAATGAGCAGAGCAACCGAAACGATCAAGTTCGAGCGTCTCTGACCAGCAGGTGACGCTCGCGATCTTGGTGGAGCGCCGCTCTGCCTTTCAGCATTCCAATTCAGCTGTAAAAGCTGCCTGTGCATCTCTTCTCGGTGCCGTAATCCGAGCTACGGATGAGTGGCTGCGGTGTGGCATCACGAGTGCGGTTCTTCTTCGTCTTGTAGCAGATCGGATGCAAACCGCTCAGCCTCGCCGTAGGCGATACATCTCCAATCCGGGCCGGTTATCATCCGCGCACCGCCCCCGGGCTAATGTGGTATCATAGGCTGTAATTAGCCGACTGAGACTACAAGATAATGTACTTCGCCAGCATAAATCTTTCTACTCTGTCTCTCTTTTGGGCCGATCTCGGCGACATCTCTTAGAACAGAGACGGAAAGTCGAAGCCCTCCGGTGTGGAACCGCGGCTGCCGTTCGCGGAGCCGAGGGGAAATTATTAAATTATATTATAAAAAAGATTTCGGAGATGGTTCGTTGCTCACTCGATGTTATTCCAAAGAGAATCACTCAATTTCGCATTTAGGTTGTGGGAATGGGAGCCGCTTTGATTGCTCGACGTTGGTGGTAATTTTTATTTGACTAAGAATGGACGCAGATGGTGCGCGTTACCACTGGCGGAATCAAAGAGAAGTCGCAATTTTTAATTTAATTTTTAATGTTAATGTTTTTTTTAGTTGTAGATTTTTGTTTTAAGCAAAAGCAATTGGTGTTAAATTTCTGATAGATGCCTTGAAGCCGTGCGCGGTGGAGACTACCGGCGACGTGATGTAACAGCTGAGTCTGGAATATCTAAACAAGTACCTACGCGAGGTATATTGATATATTATTTCATACCGTCTTTTGGAGTTATAAAATATGTATCCTTATATACATATATATTTTTTTCATAACAGTGGTAGTTATATCACTGATTTATTTACATATCAAAGCGTTAAAAACGCGGTATACAACTCAGAATCATATTTTTAGATCCACTAAAATCGTGATTACGCGAGGTTGGAAGGCACAGTGTTAGAGTTAGTGACGATTGTAAAATTATAATATGTATTATATACGTAGATAATATATTTAGACATATAAATTTCAAGTCACGAACCTACTCTGGAAATGCATAATTTATCCAATTACATCTTGAATGGCACAGGATTCTAACTGGTCACTTAAGATCTGTTTACACAGTTATTTCCTTTTCTAAATTCACGTCATAAAAAGTTAGTAATTAATTTTCTTTGGGACATATTTTGAAGTTTTCGTTAATATATATCAACAAGTGATCACCAAGTTATAGTTACTACTAATTGATACCAATTAGGTACTTAAATAAGTATTGAATGCATAAATTTAAATTGGTAAAATAACAGATTTGCTACGTACACATTTTTGTTTAATTTAACCCGGCGCATCCACCATAAGTTATCAAATTTGTAACGTCAAAACAACAAACACTTATAATGTGCGTACAGATACGGAGAGTTAGAACACATGGTCAAAACAAACTTCGCAACGGATTGCCATGGGGTAATTAGTTATTAAATGATGATAACTAGTCTAGCTAAGAAAAAATTACATCGAAAGTGAAGCCGTTCTCAGTTTTCCTTAATATTTTCTTGAGACTCTTTAATAAATTATCATTATTGCTGTCTCTAAACTTCTCATTTCAAAGAAAAATTGACACAAATCATTGTTTCTAAAATTAGAATGCCCATTTCTTCCGCAACCTTATCCTACCGATATACCTAGATGAATTTCGTAATGTCTGCTACTCAATTTCAGTATTATTATTTCATTGTATGTTAACGCATTCTATAATTTTTAAGTACCTATTTGTTACATATATAATGATTTATGTACTATGATATATATGGGCTATGTAAAGAATAAAAAAAATAGAAACTGCAATTGTAAAAGCAGCTACCTGGGTGTATTAGTCAAGCGTGATATACCAGATAGTTTTGTGACAAAATTGTCTCAAACAAAAGAAACTGCCTAAATATTAAAAAAGAAATGAATGATGCTCAAAAAAACGACAACGTTGCCTACGTTGAACAAAAAAAAAAAGTGGACCAGGGCAAACAGAACAAAATTTACAAAGATTTCATATTTAATTTTTTTAATCAGGCTTCGCATTAAGGAAATGTGTGCTGGAAAAGAGAGTGTAATTTTCCTTTGCTTTTGGCCTTTAATTTTTTTCTATTTCTAATAATATTTAATGAAATATTATTACAATAAAAAATAAAAAATATATATATGAAATAAACAGCATAATTTTCGCAGTAATAGATCGACAATGTCAAATTTATTAGAATATTATTCTTTTATTAATGAGTCTATCAGCAGTCGATCTCAAGTTGATTCTATGTATACGGACTTCGCTAAAGCGTTCGACCGTGTTAACCATAGACTATTAATTCTGAAATAACAAAAATTAGGGTTTAACGATTTGACAGTTAGTTGGGTAACCTCCTTTGTTACGGAAAGAAAACAGATCATTTTGATATTTCTTCTGGTGTACCGCAAGGTACACACTGTGGTCCTATACTCTTCCACTATTCATCAACGATTTGACTAGTTGTTTTCGTCATTGTAATTATCTTTTTTATGCTGGTGATTTCAAACTTTTTAAAAATATACGTTTACTTTGGATGCTGAAAATCTTCAACTTGGTTTAGAGTCTTCAATTTATTGGTGTGATAAAAATTGGCTACCTTTAAATTTAAAAAAGTGTTACATAATTTTATTTTGCAATCATTCTGTGTCTCGTATTTCAGAAATAAAAGATTTGGGGGTAATACTTGACTCTGCTCTTTCTTTCAAATATCATTATGCGTATATTTTAAAAAAATCTTTACCAATGTGGGGACTCATCTGGCGTAACTATAAGTCTCTTTCTCCTGTGGCCCCAAAGGCTTTTTTTGTTCTTTGGTGCGCTCTCATCTGGAGTATTGTTCCTCCATTTGGCTTCCAATTTACAATGTTGATTCTGAATTGTTGGAAAAAGTGCAAAAAAGGTTTCTCCGCATTTTAGAATATGAACTCGGCCCTAGGCACAATAATGGCAGGAGCGGCTGGTGCCGGGGGCACAAGGGCACGTGCCCTCCCAAAATTACGACGTCTAAAAACATTTCTTGACATGTACAAACATCCCGTCTGGAATGTAATGTATGAATAAAATTATTATTATTATTAATAATATTATTATTGAATGTATTTTTGTATTTATTTACGTCACACAATTTCGTTTATTAATTGGCAATAACAACCTGTTTTACATCTTCATATTTAACTCATCAATCAAATTGTGTCTCCCCATTTCAAAAGCTCACGAGCCGCCACTGGCTAATGGTTGCATCAAACGCAAAGAAGTTTGTTTATTTGGTTTTTCGAAATCGGTGTTTACGAATTAAATTACTTTTTATTATATATATATATATTATGTCATAAAGACATTAAATTTTGATACATGCTAAAATCTGTATCAAAGAATACATTCACCAGGGTATTTATTTTTTATTTTGTATACATTTTGAAAAAATGTTTCTTTAGTTTAAATTAAGTTATTTAATAATTTCCTTTTTTTATGTAAATGGAATTTTCGGCTAATAAACCATTATTATTATTATTATTATTATCATTAAATATCGAGGACGACGTGCTTAGGGACCCACCCTGTATCTATAAAAGAATAAACTGATTGACTACCACTCGTCATTTGTGAAACAAAGTATCTAAGAGAAGTAAGTTTTTTTTTAACTAAATGCTACTTCCATACACTCTTTCGTCCCCTATTTTACGTCCTTAGGGGTGCAATTTTCAAAAACCCAGGAACAGGTAAATGTTAATTTCTGCCCATAAGCCGGCATAGCCAATTTCTCATCATTATTGTTTCTAAAATTACGCGACTCACAAATTTTCATCCCCTATTTGCCCCCTTTAAGGGTGGAATTTCCAAAAACAGGCAAGTGTTAAATTTCTAACCCGAAGCTTAAATATTAAATTTCAAGCTTTTACTTTGAAAATGTAGGTCGGAAAGAACATTAAGAATTCGTCGTTAAAGAAGAAATTTCGAAACATCTGGCCTTATTCCTTTTCTATATTATAAAGGGAACGTCAGTGAAAAATTTCAACTTTCTAGGTCCAAGGGTTTGGGCTGGACGTTGATGACTCAGTCAGTGAGTATGGGAGGAATTTTCTTTTTATATATGTATAGTGATGAAAAATTCAACAGTTCGTTTATTAACACTGTTGCTGGTACTTGCAATATTTGAACCAACGTGGGCTATAAGAGCTGGAGAAGATCTACGAAGGCAGTGACCGATGTATAAGTTTGTAATTCGGTAAACTTAAGAAAGTTGCCACCATATTCGATATTTTCCAAACATATTCTTTTGATTTGGTCTACACTGTATTAAAATGTTATACCTACAGTGCATAATAAATTTGACAAAAATTTTCTGTCGATCAAAAAGTTTCTACTTGTTACCTTATCCAAACTTTTGACTCTTATTTGATAGTCGTTAGAGTTTCTTTTCAAAAATGTCATCAATTGTACACGTTTGCTTAAATAGATATGTTTAGTCCTTGACCTGAAAGCATAAGTTTATCATAAATATCATACCGAACTATAGGAAAGCTTCAACACTTTTGTATATATTCTTGTTGGAGTAGAGCGTGACGTTCATAGTGTAAATTTGCTCTTTGTATTTCCTCAGCTTAAAACTAAGGAATTATTGCGATAGAGTTGATCCGCCGATTCTAATTTCATGTTCTCTCGACATCTCATGACCGCGAAAGTATAAAAAGTTAGGTGTCTCGGTTCAGTCTCTCTGTCGTCTGTCGTTGTCGTTGTGAAGTTTAATCCGAAAAACACCATTAATACAAAAGTATCGATTTGGAGGCAATTTACTTGCTTTTCATTGAAATATTAGCGGAAATATTATGTGACTGGGCATTTAACATTTAACAACGGAAGGAACTACAAGGAATACGTTGTGAAAACGATTTGGAATACCACGGATAAAATTCTCTAGAAAAAATACATCAATGAGTGTGATATTGTCTTTGATCCTTTCACAAATATACGATTCAAGAAAGCAAGGGACGCTAGAAATGCAAGCGTAACTTGAGAAAAGGAAGTTAAGTCCAGCAGCTTTGACAAAATCAGAAGTTCTTCAAATGACCAAAGTGTTGAAGAAAAAGAAAATGATGGCACACCGACTGGGCCTGTTTTCACAAAAGCAACCTAGGGAGGAGCCAAGAAATTAAGTGACGGCAAATGGCTAACCCCAAATACCAAAGACGAAGGCGTGTATCATGTGCGACTATTGAAGAAAATGCTTCAAAACCGTCCAGATCACATAAAATCCAACAGATTACTCCTAACACCCAACCCTTTTTGGAAAAAACTTAACTTCAAAGGCTAGTACAAAAATACACTCATTGGGCAAAATGAAATCTTTAAATGGACAAAAGATTCAGCTGCAAAAATTGGTCGTGTCGTCAAAAAATTGAAAAATTACTAATTACTGAATCAGAGCTGTTGCTGTGACTGAATTATACAAGAGCGGAGTCAGCGAAAATAATCAACTCTATGATAGAGCATGAAACAACGTCTGTTTTAAATGTAAAGGAAATTCAAAATTTTAATCGTGAAAACAAAAATATTTTTAATAACTGTGTTTTTAATAATTGCAATTTTTAAATAAATAAGTTTGTTTCTCAGTTTAATTTGTTAATTTATCTCACCGAATTACTCTCTAGATTTTTTTTCTCAGGACAAAATTTTATTTTTTAAACTGGATTTGGATTGCGTTTTGGCAAATCGACTCCACAAACCGTCAAATAAGAACACTCGTCCTGACGGACTTGTCTTAAAAAAATCAATTTTATCCGGATAAAAAAAAACTCTCATGTAATTACAATCGATTAAAAAAAATCAAAATCACATAGCAACATTTTGCAATTTAACTCAGACACTACAAAACCGCAGATTTAAAAATTTTGCAAACGTTTTAACGTTTTCGTAAGCATGGTAAATTATTAATCAAAATTTATCTGTTTATCTTCTCTCCCCCAAAACTGATGACGTTATCTTAAAATTTTGCTGCTTAACACCTATCCAATATGTTCAGAGATAGAGAGTTACTTATAAGTATAGGTTGAAATCCATCAATGAAGCAATTTTTCCAAAAATTTAGGCATGCAGTAGTGCTATTACTAATATTACACGAAACTACGCAAATTGTGTAATAAATTGATGACTTCACTACAAAATTTTGTTGTGAAAAACTCATTTGAAACATACGGATACAATATTTCTTTATCCGTACTTTAAAAATTCACAGATATCTTTATACTAACTTAGGAGATATTATAAAAAATTAAATTCGCAATTTTCAATTCTATAATTAATTGAGGAGACTGACTTTATTTCATTTCAAATAACTGGGAGCGAGGGAAGTTCTGTCTAAGCTATAAGCTATTGTTTTTTAGACTGGTATTCCTTAGACGCTTGCACGCTTGGTCTTTGTATATATATATATAGTAATTAACGTAAAATAAATAAAATAGAATAAATAAAATAGCAACAGTTTTTTACGCTCCACCCTTCGGTCTGACAACAAATGAAAAAACTTCGTCACTATTGAGGTCGGGGCAAGGATTCGTTGCCAGACCGAGGGGGGAAACCTAACTGCAAAATTCGTATTTCCCTACAAAAGTGTAGCATTTAAAAAATATTTTAAGTTTTTGTTGTGAAAAGAGGACTACGTATATTAAGAAAAAAAGCAAAATATAAGTCCCGCCCACCCACCCTGTCTCAGTTGTGATGATTTTTTTTTATTCGTCTTGAGCCAAGAGGGCGGAGCTTAATTGCAAAACTCCTATTTCTCAACAAAAAATTATTACGTAAGATATGTTTTTGAGTATCATGATATTCAAAGTAAACTATGTATATTAAATAAAAATTAAACCCAGATTTAGATCCAGACGGATGGATGAGGCTTATCTTTTGCCTTTCATTTTTACTTAATATATACATATACTTAGTTTGCTTTGAACAACATGATTACCCAAGAATGTGTAACCACATGGAAAAATAACGATTGTGCAATTAAGCTCCACCCCACGGCTTACGACGAGTGGAAAAAAGTCTATACCATTGAGATAAGGCGGGTGGGCGAGGCTTATATTTTTCCATGTTTTCTTATTATACGTAGTCACTTTTTTACAACAAGAAACTTAACACATGTTTAAAATGGTAAATTTTTGTAGGAAAATATGGATTTGGTAATTAAACTCCGCCCCTTGGTCTGACAACGAATGAAAACTTCATCACTATTGAGGTTGGGGCAAGAATGGGTGCGGCTTAATCTCATATGATGATTTTTTTATTCGTTGCCAAACCGAGGGGGGAAACGTAACTGCAAAATTCGTATTTCCCTACAAAAATTTAGCATTTTTAAAATATGTTTTAAGTTTTTGTTGTGAAAAGATGATTACGTATATTAAGAACAAAGGCAAAATATAAGCCCCACCCACCCGCCCTGTCTCACTTGTGATAATTTTTTTTATTAGTCTTGAGCCAAGAGGGCGGAGCTTAATTGCAAAACCCCTATTTCCCAACAAAAAATTACCACGTAAGATATGTTTTTGTGTATCATGACGTTCAAAGCATACTATGTATATTAAATAAAAATTAAACCCAAATTTATATCCAGACGGATGGGTGAGACTTTTACTTAACATATACATATAGTGTGCTTTGAACAACCCGATTACTCAAGAACATTTCCACATAGTAATTTTTCATGGAAAAGTAACGATTGTGCAATTAAGCTCCTCCCCACGGCTTACGACGAGCAAAAAAAAGTCATCCCGATTGAGATAGGGCGGGTGGGCGGGGCTTATATTTTTCCATTTTTTCTTATTATACGTAGTCATCTTTTCACAACAAGAAACTTAGCACATGTTTAAAATGGTAAATTTTTGTAGGGAGATATGGATTTAGTAATTAAGCTCCGCCCTTGGTCTGACAACGAATGAAAACTTCATCCCTTTATATTACTTATAGTTTTGTTGATTTCGCTGGCAATAAATTCAGGACTGTACCTTCAGCAGCTTCACGAATTTTGTCATGTTCTTTCATGCTAAATCACTTTTGCTCTATTTCCAACGTTATTGTTTACACGGATTATGTCTGCTTTCATGAAGTTAAAAAGTTACTAAATGCATCATCATGTATCTTCTACTTCTCTCTCTTTCTCTGTCTATGTTGAACCTGTACCTTTATTGAATTTAATTAAGGAACAGTTATTATAAGAAAATAGAATTAGGTATATATTTTTTTCTCAATGTCTGTCCCCATTTCTTAAATGGTCATCGAATTCTATGGACTTTAAATATTTGCCATTAGGTAATTAAAAATTGCTATAAAAAATGTGTTTGAAAATGTTTAATGTCTAAAAATTATGGGGTTCTTATAAAGTAATTTGCTGAGACGACATTTGACGTGGTTGCGCTTACTTAATATTAGTGTAAGCCATATCCACACCGTAAAACTTTGTTACAAAAAATACGAGCGCGAATATAACTGATATCTCATTTATTTGCCTCCCGCTTCACGGCAACATCAACACGTCAGAAAGCAAATCCAGCATGTTCAACTAGCTCCCGAATTGCCGTCTGTCGCCTCGGCCAGACATTCCCGACCGAAGTTTTGTTGTTATTGTTTAATAAAGGGTATTGGACGTAACGTCGCGCCTTGTTGTACACTTTTATTGTATTCTTGCGATTGTGTAAATTGTTGTTGGTCAAGTTGTCCGGCTGTTGCCACTCCGCCATCGCCATCCCGTGCCACTTAACGACACGCTCATTTATCTGGCCGGTTAATGAAATTATAGCTAGTGTTAGGTCATCCCACCGCAATCTTGGCAGTCTCCGAGGAAGTAGGCAGCGAAATTACAGCGATCCGTAGCCGGCGTGCGATGCTTATTTCCCGTCATTACCCAGAGCTCATTTGTTTTGCCCGGGTGTCATTTGTTAAGGAAGTGCAAAATGTGTGGAACGAAAGCAGGCCGCGTGCAGTAATTAAAGCCCCCGGATCCGCATCGATCAAAAACGGGGGTTATTGGGGGAGAAGGGGAGCTGGATGATCGGAACGGGATGTTTAGATGAGGTGGAAATAAAAAAATGGGGAAAATTGAAAAAGATTGCTATGGGAAAATTTTACTTTGAATTAGGAGACGAACCGTTAATTTTTATAGCAAAGGATAAGTTGTTATATTTTATTGATATTACCAATAAATTGAGCACAACTTTTGTCTGTGACATATTTTATTTTACTCCCTAAATGATACTGAAGGGAGAGGTCATTTATCAAATGTTTGATTTAACGTTTTCTTGTCGTTTCGCAACTCCGAGGATACGAAAATTCAACTTTCCGGTTTTCGACTAACAAACTGTTTCTCACCAATATGTTATTTTTCTATTAGTAATTTGAAATTATCACTTTGACGCAGTTATTTTTACATTTTTACTAAAATAAAAGGATAGTTAAACAGATTAAACGATTAATTGTGCTAGTCTTCTCATCTGAACATTTCTTTATCTAACTAGGTAGTACTGCACCGGTCCTATTTCCACGTCCTCTGAATAACCGCGATCTCGCCTCCTATTTTTGACTCTAGTTGGCGCTGCGCTTCATTAAGTTCAACGTGAGCGGGCAACAATATTTGGAATTATTGTTTTTGCACGTTAGGGTGAGTGGGACTGAATGTTCAGATGAGAAGACTAGTACAATTAAGGTCGAACATCATAAAATCGTTTGACTTGTTTAACTGTGCAACGTCATCTCATCTGAACATTTCTTTTTGAGTAAATTGCGGTTTCCAGTATAGAAAATTGACTGTACCGAAAGAAAATATGTTTATTTATATCCATTTAGTGGCACGTCCAGCGGTCTAGCCCATCGGTCATTTCATTTCTCCCCTCGGCCACTTCCGGTATTAGGGCTTCGAACTTCCGTCAATTCAATAAGACCGTCGAGGGCGCGCGAAACTGTCTGCATATTTGTTTTGATTTTTACTCGCTTTTCCCTTGAATCTATGATAAATGGAGACGTAGACGAATGGTTTATTGAAATGCCCCGGTGGATAAGTTTGCGGCCGGAATCTCGAAATCACAAATAAGAAGAAGGGAGGGAAAAGTTGCCTTTTTATGGATTACTTTTCCGTTTCCGATTATGGAAGCCGCGGTGATTTAGGGACGTGCGACAATTGCGCAAGATATCCAAGTAAGAACACCAAGCTGGCAATTCATTATCTTGCTGGTAAGTGATCATAGTGAGGCTGATAACAGGAAGTAGATGATTAGAAGAAGTCGTAGAGATGTCGCTCGAAGCACGCACAAACAACAAACAAGCGGGGACGACTGGCCTGATTTACGACGGCAATTCCTCTTTATTTCTCTCCTGGCTCGTGAATGCTTCCCAATCTACTTATTTATCGAACTCGAATCATCGTTTGTATTGATGGCGATTTCGGATTTGGTATGTTTATGCACCGATAGTGAGGTCTTTGGAATGCTTCTTGTAAACAGAAATTTCAGACTGACACAAGGGAATTAAACCAAACGACTGTTTGTAAAAATACTAATCGTAATGATAATTTCTTAACTGACATGTTTTCAAACGACTGAAATTTTATGGGTTAAATTAAATATGTAGGTGTGGGTTATGACGTTTCCTTTGAATTCTTTGATACCTTTTGGTGAATTTTTAAGATATTAAAAATAAGCTCCGGTATTATTGATACCAGTCTTATTTTCTTCCATTATATGCACCCAGAAATGCATTTGTGCCAATATCTTTGAAACATGAAATATTTCAAGCTTCCGCTAGGTTCATGAAGGTTAAATTAATTTAAAGTTTACGAAGCAGCATTTCTTAATAGATATTTCCGAAACTTACAAATTTTTGCATACAAAACAAGCTAAGAAACAGGAGACACGGAACTTAACTCCTACATGCAAAACTTTTACAAGAGTTAGCTACCTGCAAAGATATCGATTTTATTCACTCCATGCTCCAATTTATTTGATATTCACAAACTAATCTATGCCGAACTAGAGTTGGATGTTGACAGATCAAATGCAAGTCGTTCGCGTCTTTGGTGTATGCAATTTCTTATTGGTAAAATAGTCTAGATTCCGAGTGAAATTAAATTATAACGATCTTTGATCGTGTTAAAATCTTCTGGCACAGGGATTTCAATTTTAATGTCAACTCCTTTTACATCAAACATGACAAACTTTCAGAGAGTCGTGGAAGTTTATAAGTTGGGCATATAGAATTTCTTAGCGAATTATTTCGGGCCACATGCAGACGTCTCAAGTAATAGATTAAGAAATAAGAACACAGTCACGTAAAACGTCTGATGAAATGTATCCCGCCCCACACATAATACAGAAAACTTGCTCTCGACTCTGTTTCAGGCGCATTATTAATTGTCTTTCTATGTATATTCGAGTTGGATTCCTTTATGGAAGGTTACATTGTGTCTGTGACACGTGCGAGAATACGTCAAATAAAATTTGCAACAAACAAAGAAACTCAGATTATTAACGAAATATTAAACACAAAAGTTTTTTAATTTTAAGTAGAAGTCACACTAAAATCGTCTTCATAACTCTTTGGAAAAACTAGGATAAACAGTAGACGCACGAATCAATATCTATAGATGTAGCTACTCCGCAAATTCCACAATTTATCGCTCATCCAATTAATGATTTAATAAAGAAAGTGGCGAATGAAACAAAAGCTAAGTCTGTGATATAATGGCCATACAAAATAGTTTCTTGCTTGCGGAATTTCAGAAGAAAAATTCGACAGTCTTACTTGTTACTCCAGCGATTACATTAATAAATCTAACAAAGAGATTGGAGTCAGTGAGCGCTCGGGGTAGAAAAATCCCTGAACTGGGGTTGGCGTTAACCGATCACTTATTCCAGGATTTATGTAGAAAGAATTCAGAATACAAATACAAAAGACAAAGGCGGTTGTCCTCGTTGTAAGAGGGTGCTCCAGAGGTGACGGACGTTATGTAATTACCAATTAATTTTCATTTTGCTTCTTAAAAATATCCACCTTGGTTTTTTCGTCAAATTTATGGTTACTAAGTTAACTACCAGTGTTACTTCAATGACGGATATTGGTATTTTAAAATTCTCGATTGTTAAATTTATTGCTACCAATCGTTACTAAAATGATTCATGTTTTTTGCCCCAGTTCTTTTTCTGCGGTTCAAAATTTTTTGTGGGCAGAATGAAGCTTAGTAAAACAAGGGAATAATCTTTATAAAATGTATGTTTTTAAAGATCAAATTATTGAACTCAATAAAAATTACGCTGGCATCCCTGAAAACGTCAGTGTGTCCAGTACAGCACCAGATAAAGTAGAAATCAATATGAAAATTAATAATTATTACGGTTCTAGCGCCCTAGAGGCTCAAGATTTTTTTGAAAATCATGTTCGTCAAAAACTTGTAAAACTCTGGATTTAATTTATTTGATGAGAAGTTGGTCATAATTCAATTTGTACCGAAGTGGCTGATTTTAACTTGTAACAGAATGTACTCCATCTCCAAGAAATGGGATCAATTTTATAACTAAACTATAGCAAATATATGTTTTCCAAGTCCACAGCCAATAAAATCGTTAGCTTATAGAGAAAATTAACAGTTGAATGTCGTCCATATTATGTTATAATTAAGCATCCAGTGACATTCAAAACAGAAATTTGCTAACGCCCCTAACAGATATTATTCAAATCGTTAAATACATGTTATGAATGCATAAATCTACAGAGACAACTCTAATGATGCCACTGATAAACAACAAAAATAACAGAGGTGCCAAATTCAACCCTTGAGAGAGTCCAAATGTAAAAAATAGTTTCAGTATTTTAACTGAACGACTGGCTACTTTTATGTTTGGCGACATTTCGTAACCCCTAGAGTAGTAAAAAAAATAAGTCGTCCGTTTTCGTCGGTCGGTCTGTCTGTCTGTCCTCCGTCTGCCCGGATTTTTATTAGACACATAATCTGCAAAATTACTGGACCCATTGTTGTCAAACTTTATATGTGTACTTAAATATCGTGTAGATAGTAAAACACTAACCAAAATTTGACTAATAATCCCCAGCAACAATAGTATGACGGGACCTTCAAAATTTACATTAATCAGTATTATTTAAATTTTATAAAATAAGATCATTCTGCACATATGGTTTATGAATCGGCGTTGAGATTTTATCCTAGATATCCTGATATTTGGAAAAAAAAAGTCAAAATTTTGGAACAACAGTTTGCAATGTAACTTTGAAACTGCAAAACCGAATGCACTGAAATCTTGAAAACGTTTTAAGGTTATCGTAAGCATTATAAATTGTTAAAAAAATGTTTTCGTTTATGCCCTCCCAAAAATTGATGACGTTAATTTATAATTTTGCCGAACTCAATTTTATAGAATGACACACTCCTGTATGTGTGATTTATGTTTCCGTGTTGAGTGTTGACCCTTGGCATCCATCCTTGGGAAAAAATCTAAATTATATAACCAATATTTTACAATTTAGCTTTAAGTTTGCAAAAACCGAATACTGTGAAATCTTACAAACATATATTTAAAAGTTATTGCACACATGGCAAATCGTGAATCAAAATTTATTCGTCATCTTACAGTTTTGTCGAATAAATGTTCTTGAAATTTATGAGTGCTTTTGTAAAAAAAACTGAATGTTGTTAATTAAGTAGGTAATGAATCAGAGGAGACTTCTGTGTTAACGAGAGAAAATTAATCACATTTTATTTTCTTTTAACCGCTGCTGCTTATAATCTAAAGATGCTACTAGTTGAATTTTCTCGAAGTATAAACATCAACAGTCGAAGTCTCAAAGTTAAGCATGTATTGAGAAATCGAAAATCTCTTAATTATTTCCCGTTGTTATCTGCTTTAAATATATTGCATATTGTCCACACTTATGCGAACTTGGGGCTAAGAGGATGTTAATTGCGCCACTGGTTCTTGGTTTACAGAGGTAAGGTATAAAACGAAAGTCGCAAAATCAAATTGTATATTTTTTGAGAGGAGCGGGATTGTCGGACCATAGTTGAACAACGAACGTGATACCCTATATTTTGTAAAGAAGCGAATTTTTGCGGGCCGGAAACCGGGGTTGCTTCCAAAAGTCTTCGCTTCTACTTTATTTATTTTAGACGTGTAGCTGGTGGCAGGGAATAAACGCGATTCAATGTAAAATATTTATTTCTGTTTTATTTTAATTCTCTTGTTTTTCGCGAGCGATCGCCACCTGGAGATCCGTGTCTCCGGCTTGAGAACAACCCCGGTGCTCCTTCCCTCGGAGAGGGAGCTAGCGTCCCAGCGACCGCAGCTCCTGATCGAAGGCGCCATCGCCGGCATCGTGAGGGTGACCACATAAGCCTAAGTCGACCAGACGCGTTTCTTTATCTGCGGCACTAGTCAGCCCAAGGCTTGGCACCGAAGTACGCCACCCCCACGCCTTATTGGCGAAATTCCGGACCGCAATTTATTTATGTCTTACTACTTTATTAAGTGAAAATAATAACACACACAACTGACACATTATAACGTACCCATAGAGCAAAAAAAATACAATTTTGATACAATTTTCATCTTCTCAGATTGCCGTCAAATGACGAAATGATGAAAAGAATTTTTGGCAAAAGTATTTTTACTTACAGTCTGCGTAGTCCAACAACAATTGCTATAATTCAAGAAGAATCTTCTTCTCGATATTTGTGAAAACTCGCTTCTTGTCAGTTTTGGTCTGAGAACGGGTTACAATAACAACAGAACCTCCATCCTCTACATGGTCTATCAGCATATTAACTAATTCTTGTCTTCTCCATCTTCCAAATACACCAAACATCAAAACAATCTTAACCTTTTGACACGTTTTATTCGGAGCTTCTTGAAGAAATTTCAAGGTCTCCTCTCTAGTTAAAACGTTAGATTTCTTTGGTTCATACCCATCAGAAGCTTTCATTAAATATTTGCCCAACTTAATGTTCATACTTCCGTTCAACAACAGAGTTTTCTTCAGTAACGAATACTTGCTTGGTCCGTAGTGAGCTGAAATTAAACGTAGATGACTACGGAAAATTACCTCTGCACTATAATTAACATTGACGAAAATCTTGATAAATTTATTAATTCTTCAAAGGATGCAAATACAATCGTCTCATTAGTTACACTCGCTCAGAGTTATTGACCATCCAATCTTTAAATTTGTTATCTTCTTTTTGATAGAAGTTTGTAAACTTTTGTGAAATCATCAACCGACTTGGGTACTTTTGGAAAATTTTTGCAGGAATTACATTTTTCTCCTCTATTTATACAGAAAAAATTTGTTAAGAAAAATGTCAAAATTAATTTTTTAAAACTGTTTTTATAACCTTAGTAATTACATAGTAGGACAGAAAATTTTGCAAAAGAATCTTTTATTGTTTTAATATAGCGTTAAACTAAGCTATTATAGGCATTTTGCGGCTAACCATTGCATAATGTCAGTTGCAACTTCAACATTTTAAGACCACTATACATATAAAGAGCAGAATGTTCGTTTTATACAGAATGACAAAATTAAAAGAACACCAAGGAGTCGTGATTTTGTAATGAAGGGTCGTCAGAATAAGAACTCATTAGAATCTCAGTGTTATCGGTCCAGTATTTTAAGAACATTTTTTTTTTCTTGTACGCTGAAGAAAAACTTATCAGGGTATGTATGGCTCTTTTGATCATTTCCAGCACGTTATTTTGTTTGACGAGTTTGTCACAAAGGCTAGAGTGAGTTGCGGTCTAAATTTTAGCCAACCCGCGACTCTGAGAGAGGTCGAATAGTGGCTCTTCGGGAAGAGGAATTGTCGTTTCGCCAAATTGTAGCCCGATGAAATGGGCCCTTATCATCTGTGGCAAACTGTTATCAGGTTTGATTCCAAGAAGGAGCAGCACAACGAGCCAGGGATCCAGGCCGTCCCCTATAAGCATAAGTCGAACTTTTAAAATATTTCAAATCGTCACATTTCATTTTGGAGATTCGGGAACAACTGTAGGAATTTTCGAAGGAATGAAACCATAAAAACTATCGGGGATCGAAATCAACAAAACCATCTTTTTGACAAATTTTCGAAAATCTTCGGAAAACGATTAAAAATTTCATATTTCGTACCTATTGAAAAAATGAATTGTTGGGGAGGTAGCTCAAATATCCACGAAAAATACTGGGACAATATTTAGATCAGTCTAATCCAAAACAATACCGGACTAAGACTGCAAATGAACATCGAAAATTCCGGAGCAATCGTAGGATTTTGGTTATGAACTGTTTAACACAACTTAGGGAAAACTGTATGGATAAAATTATGAAAAGAAATTGTGTTTTCGCAGAAAATGATACGTCTATTGGGCAAACTCGTCTAAACTAGATATGGCAACTCGTCCTCGAAATACTCGATTCCAAAGACAAATTTTTAAAATAGTACAGATTTCGTCATATTTCATTGTGGAGATTCCGAATAAACTGTAGGAATTTTCGAAAGAATGAAGCCATAAAAACTTTTGGAGATTGAAAACAACAAAAGCAACTTTTTGGGCAATTTTCGAAAATGTTCCCAAAACGATTAAAAATTTCATATTTCGTCTGTATTAAAAAATTGAGCTTTTCGGGAAGTAGCCCCAATATCTACAAACAATGCTAGAAGATGGATTTAAATTGCAAACGAACATCGAAAATCCCGGAGCAATCGTAGGATTTTTGTTATGAAATGTTTAACACAACTTAGGGAAAACTGTATGTATAAAAATTGGTCTAAAGAGTTTAGACAGTACTTCCCTCGCTGTCGGAAACTTGACGACTGCATGGCTATTGTGTTTTTTTCTCATTACATTTTTGTAGTGGGAATTTAAAAAAAATTGCGATGACGTCATCAACATTTTTGCAAGGACACGTATATCAGTTGGGATAAATGTAGTGTAATACTAAGAATAAAATTATTGTATTCCCAAATTTTCGGGAAAATGAATTGGGTCGTTTTGAATATTGATTTTTTATAATCAATAAAATAACGAAACAATTTACTCACGTATACGGCAACTGAAAATCGTTTATGTATAAACATTCTTAATTTAAGATGACAAGCGTAACAACATACTTGAGAGTCAAACAGAGAAACTGTAAACAAAACGACCATCGGTTTTATTGCTTCGACTTCCGCTTATTATATAAAACATTGGGTTTTATTTTAATTCTTGACGGTGAAATTCACAATTGGTTGATTATAAACATGTCTATTTCACATTCGCGGAACCAAGTGATCGCATAAAACAAATGCAGGTCTGTAATGTTAAAGTCGATGTAAATAAGCGTGCTACCCTTATGTTTCAACCGAGTTTTTCCTTTAACAAATTTTGTGTCTACCAAATTGGGTTGATTGAGGTGTAATACTAATAATAAGTGTTGCCTTTAATTTAATCAATAAAATAAATTGACTTCATTAATTTTTTTGAACCACCTCTTAAGAAAATCTAAAAAATATGAATGGAATGATAAATCACAAGTACAAACTCATCATATTTTTTGCATTTTAGATAGGATTTATTCAGCAAAATTTAAGGGTGACGTCATCAATTTTTATAGGAGGGATGAACAAATACATTTTGAACAAAAGTTTACCATGCTTATAATAATTTTAAAATATTCCCAAGATTTCAAAGCATTCGGTTTTGTAATTCCTGATTAAATCGATAAAATAAATTCACGCCTTCATTAATTTTTTGGGTCACCCTGCATTGCAAATCCAAAAATATGAATGGAATGATAAATCACAAGTACAGACTCATCATATTTTGTACATTTTAGATACGATTTATTCAGCAAACTTTTGAGCTGACGTCATCAGTTTTTTGTAGAAGATAACCAAATATATTTTGACTAAAAATTTATTATGCTCTTTATAACCTTAAAACATCTGCAAGATTTCAAAGCATTCGGTTTTGTAGTTCCTGATTAAATCAATAAAATAAATTTACGCATTCATTAATTTTTTTGAGTCACCCTGTATATGCAAATCGAAAAAATTTGAATGGAATGATAAATCACAAGAAGAGACTCACCATATTTTGTACATTTTAGATAGGATTTATTCAGCAAAATTTTGTGGTGACGTCATAAATTTTTTAGGGGGGACGACCAAATACATTTTGATCAAAAATTTACCATGCTTATGATAATTTTAAAATATCTTCAAGATTTCGAAGCATTCGGTTTTGTTAGTTCGTGAGTAAATCAGTAAAATAAATTTACGCTTTCATTTATTTTCTTGAATCACCCTGTATATGCAAATCCAAAAAATATGAATGGAGTGATAGATCACAAGTACAGACTGATCATATTTTGTACATTTTAGATATGATTTATTCGGCAAATTTTCGAGCTGACGTCATCAAGTTTTTGGAGGGGATAAGCAAATATATTTTGACTAAACATTTATTATGCTCTTTATAACCTTAAAACATCTGCAAGATGTCAGAGCATTCCGTTTTGTAGTTCCTGATTAAATCAATAAAATATATTTACGCATTCATTAATTTTTTTGAGTCACTCTGTATATGCAAATCCAAAAAATATGAATGGAGTGATAAATGACAAGTACAGACTCATCATATTTTGTACATTTTAGATATGATTTATTCGGCAAACTTTCGAGCTGACGTCATCAAGTTTTTGGAGGGGATAAGCAAATATATTTTGACTAAACATTTATTATGCTCTTTATAACCTTAAAATATCTGCAAGATTTCAAAGCATTCGGTTTTGTAGTTTCTCAGTAAATCAGTAAAATAAATTTACGCATTCATTAATTTTTTTGAGTCACCCTGTATATGCAAATCCAAAAAATATGAATGGAGTGATAGATCACAAGTACAGACTCATCATATTTTGTACATTTTAGATATGATTTATTCCACAAACTTTTGAGCTGACGTCATCAAGTTTTTGGAGGGGATAAGCAAATATTTTTTGACTAAAGATTTATGATGCTCTTTATAGCCTTAAAACATCTACAACATTTCAAAGCATTCTGGTTAGCAGATTAAAAATTAAATTTCAAAATGTTGTTTTATAATTTTGATTTTTTTTCCAAAAATCTGGACGTTTCGGGTGAAAAGTCGATTCAGAGTTGTAAACTACATGTGTAGGACTATGTTATTTTATACAATTGAAAACCCATTTACTATGTACAATTTTGAAGTGACGTCATCGCTTTAGTGGTGGGGATGATTCGACAAATTTTGGTTAGCGTTTTACCATCTACATGATATTCTTAATATAAGTACAAAATTTCACAACAATCGGTCGAGTACTTTCGGAGATTATCTGTCTAATAAAAATCCGGGACGGCAGACGGACAGACGGACAGACAGACGGAAATGGGAGACCTATTTCTTCGTCTTCTAGGGGTCATGAAAGATCGAGAAAACGTAAAAGTAGAGAGTCGGCCGACGGACTCGATTACAATACTTCCTTTGCTTACGCTCGGGAAGTAAAAATTGTGAAAAAAATTGTGTTTTCCTAACAGTAATATGTCTATCAGACAAAATCATCTAAAATAGATACGGCAGCTGGTTTTCGAAATGCTGGATTCCCAATTCGAATTTTTAAAATATTTCAACTTTCGTCATGTTTGTTCTTAGAGATTCTAGATAAACTGTGGAAATTTCCGAAGGAATGAAGCTATCAAAAACTTTTGGAGATGGAAATCAATAAAAGCGACTTTTTGGGTAATTTTTAAAAATGTTCCGAAAATGACAAAAAAATTCGTACTAATTGAAAAATTGAGCTTTAAATTAAAATTTTCAACCGAACTATATTACATTTAAAGAAACTAAAAAAGCCATTAGTAAGACCAGATGTTTGTCTCTAAAACAGAGTTACGAAAAACTTCATGAAATTGTTTTGCAATATTCTTTTTTGGGAAAAAGAGAAAATTGTTCAATAACGAAATTTTTTGTTAACAAAATCAACAATTTAAAGAAGAAAATGATGTTAATATTCGGTGTTGTCACCCTTAGCTTTAATAACAGCTCGCATTCGTCTATTCATTGACTCAATTAAGGTAACGACAACTTCTTGCGGGATATTAGCCCATTCTTTTTCAATGGCTATTCTGAGCTCTTGGAGTGACCCAGGAGCCGAGATCCTCTCTCTAATTCTTCATTTATGATCATCCCACAGATGTTCTATAGGATTTATATCCGGGCTACGTGCTGGCCAGTCCAAACAAGCTATACGCTATACTTGAATAGTGGCCCGATTTTAATGTTCGCAAGTTTAATTGTACTTCTTCAAAGTAAAAGAAAAACAATTTTTTTCTTAAAATGACTGGACCGATAACACTGAAATTATAATCAATTATTATTCTGACAACTGTATAAAATTTCATGACAAAATCACGACTCCTTCTTGGTGTTCTTTTTCTTTTGTCATTTATAGGTTTTCAAATACTTTATTTCAAGATTCTGCCTAGCTTTATCCATTACCTGCCTTAAAATCCTTTCATGTTCTTCTTTTGTGTCAGCATATATTAAAATACCATCTATATAAATTATTATTCCCTCAATATCAGAAAAAATATTTGGTATTTAACTTTTGAAAAACTTCAGGAGCTGGTACAAAATTTTGTCTTGTTTATATATTTCTACTTCCTAGCTAACTAGATTTACAATCTATATAAAAGTAAGATTAAGTAATTATTATTACACAAGAATGTTCACGTGATCAATTATACTTTCATGTTACTCTATACTACAGTTTATAAACATTTAAAATTTAGAAAAACCAATATTATAATACTAGTACCTATTGTAAGACAGAAAAGGTACCTAATGTCGAGAGAGCAATAAAAAACACGAAGCACGTTCAAAGACAGCCTTGGATGTTTGAAAGTTTGTCTTTGATCGTTGCATTTTCAACTCAAACTTTCAAATTGGCAGTGGTCTGACGTAGCAAAGACAATTCTTTAAAAATCCCGGCTCTCTTTGATGTTGTTTTTTATTACTCCCTGTTTCAATAAATTCCGATTTGACATAAATATTATCTTATGATTATAATACTTTTGGCAAAACAGAACTTCATTTCTGCAAACAATATTATTACCACAAAATAAAAAAAAAAGCTTTTTGTCTTGTAAACAGTGATTACAACCAATTTTTATCCAGAGCATCAGGGAAATTAGCTGAAGTATAGTATTATGTACCACATCGTGTAGGGGTAATAAGAGACGTCACACCAGCCGAAGGCGATTTTTCAGCAAACCCTTCCGATAATTACGCCAGGAAGTAAACGCGACACGGCACATGCACAATTCTTTATCTGTTATCGACACGAATGAATATTTCCAGGAATGCGTGGATCGTCCACCTCGATAAGGACTTTATCGTCCCGTTATCACGAGTTTGGGTCACGTGCTCGAGATTGCGGCCCCGGTCTCGTTATTCGATGCAAATCAGGACACACAATCGAGGCCTCCGCTCCAGTGGTCATCTCGAGAGCAGACGCTAAAAGAGAGAAATCGAATCCACCTCGCACAGCGCCGAAAGTCGACCGCCAAATTGCTTTCCAAGTGTCGAACGAAACTATTATTCCGTTTAAGCGCCATCGACACAGCACATGATTGATAGTCGGACGTCTTCCCGTGCATTATCCTGGGGTCTTTACGAGATATAAATGTGGAGAGTATGGTGCTCTTTTCATGAATAATGTAGGGTCGGTAAGCGACAGACTGTCTCGCGATAAGGGACGAAAAGATTCAAATTGAAAATTAGTTACCTCCACAATTGGCGACTAGGCATGAGGTGAATAACCAAGCAGATGATTTATTATGGAGCGTCGAAGGTGAACGATAATCGGAGGGGTTTCAGACAGAAATTAGGATTAATTTGCATGTACACATAAAGTCGTAGGTTTCAGATCTACTTAAGTAGTTGCTAGGCTTCCAGAATTAATTAATTACTTAATCACTGTGAGAAAAACATACTTAAGTTAAAGGAAAACCGGATTTATAGAACCTAACAAGTATTATCGTGTCTCTAGTGTCCTTAAAATGTGCAAAATATGATGAGTTTTTACTTGTGATTCATCATTGCTTGGTGAAATTAAGAACGAGTCATCCCATTTTCCCGAAAACGTGAAAATACAAACGTCTTTATTTAATAAGACTTATAATAATGATATTAATAATATTCTGTCGATTGTAGCTTAGTAGTTAATAGTTTTGATCCTCTGTTTTGAGGGGACGAACTCATTCAAATCAAACTAATTTCTACGTGACATTCTTCCGATGTATAAACATAAACAATTTCAAGTTGTTTTTTTATCGAGGATAAGCTAAGGACGTACAGTAATGGAGTCTGTGGGGCAATTTGGTACTTTCATATTTTCTCGATATTTCATAACCCCTAGACAAGGCCGTAGTTAGGGGAAGGCTAGGAGATGCTGAGCCTCCCCTAGATCTAGACGAGTTATAATTAACCAAATGTGATTACAACATCGAAAATGAAACTGAAATGTAGTGTTTTATTCAATAAGCGGATGTCAGAGCAATAAAAAAGTCTGGACCGTCGGCATTTTTATTTCCAATAAAAATTTTTCGAAAGAGCTGGATTTCACAAGCTGGACTTTATGGGCGAGGGAAGTTCTGTCGAAGTAGTCTACGACCAATTTTTTTTTAATTAAATTAATATTTGGATTAATATAGAACCTACGTGGTGTAGCATACAAATCAGTTTAAAGATCGGTATAAATCACACATCGGTTTATTTATCTATATAGAAATTCAAATTAATATGACACTCAAAAATTAAGTAGAGTTGGACAATGTTTTTTTATTTTAAATATAATTCTTACGTAATAAAACTGTCACTAAAAATTCAAATCCACTGGGTCACATACCTAAAACTGTGATAATTCGTACTTTAATATTTCATTATCAATTGAACGAAACTTTTGATTTTCTGATTATGAATTCATGTTATTTATAAACATAGTCACTTTTAATTCGTGGAATTTATTAATGAATAATTTTGAAGAAAACTTTTTATTCGGATGGTTACGTCTACAGTTTTCCATAAAAATGTGGAACAACTAAAATTTAGGTAAAACCTGAGAACAACTTCCCAAGAAACTTTCAAATTTAGTTCCAAAGAATCCCAGTTCCGAAAAAATTAACTTTACTAGCGTCCTTGACCGAACTTCCTGCAAGACTTTAAAGACTCTCAACTATCCCGCTTCCAGGAGCACCTTCAACCTTCTTTGGCTACCATCTATCCAAGACAACCAGACTCCCACCCACCGCCGCCCCACATCCCGACCCCGCAAACCTGAAAAACAATTTTCGTAATTTCGTCCGGCGCCTCCGCCCCATTTCGCGCGTTAATCGCTCGCAATTAAGATAATTGCGCTTTGATAGATTACAAGAAAAATATAATTACTCACGTAGCGGCTCCACCTCGATTTATGTGTAGCATAATACAGGAGGGAAATCGGGGAAAATCGTTCATCTACACATCGCTCCGGAAAAGTTTCGTGTCCCGAAAAAAGGGAAAAAAGTAAGTTAGTAAGCCTAGTGGCCGGGGCGTGGAAACGTGGAAGGGCCCGAGAGTGCGCGTTTGAGCGCTCGCAGTCGAAGCGAAACATTCGTTCCGGAGCACGGCTCCGGAGCGGCGCGCCTCGGACGCTCTCCCGGAAAATGCGCGAAAAACGCATAATCCTGCTCTAATCTAATAGACAAAGTAAAAGCTGCCAGACCGCAGATAATGAAGAAGACCGGCTCGGAATGGCTTCATCGGGACTTAATCCGCTTAATAGATTCTGGCCAAGCGCATCCGCACAACCCTTTCAGCTTAGCGTTGTTAACACAAGATCCAATAAGTCAGGGACACTGACGGAGACGCCTGGGAAAAATGGCACACCTGTTTTCGTTAGGGATTTGAAGGCTCCGGGGTTGATTTTATGAGATTTTAAAATTAGGCGACGTTTAAACTATTACCCCTGCTTGCCACTTATTTCCATATTTAGGAATATAGGTGATCAAATGAACAAAGGGCTCTGTTAAACACAGCAAACTCGCAAAAAGTTTGTAATTGTGTTTTGTTCCAAAGTCTCTTCTTTTCACCAAAAGAGTCTTCTGACATTTTCTTAAACTGTAACTTCAGTTTTTAGGTTTTAGGTTGAGAATTTCAAATTTCTCAGAAAAATTTTTAAACACTACTTGTTGTTCCATTGTTTTGTATTTTATGTATTTCCGCACCAACTTGAGTCTTGTTTTTTAAGAAGTAGCAAATTTTTTATCAATATACAAATTTTTCTTTGTTGTATTCATCAACATAGGGAGTTCAGATTATTGTTAGTTCTTAATCAAAAAGAGAAAATCTTTGGACCATACATAAGTCTGATAATCCAAAAATATTGAATACTGAAGTATCTAAGAGAGTTTTAAGAGAATTTTAAAACTGATTAGTTCAAAAAACTCTTTCTAAATGAGAGATTTGAATTTTTTACATTTTTAGATTTTGTCTGGAATTAGACTGAAGCTCGTAATTACTCTAAATATAATAGAATATTTCAATTCTCATATATAACTTTCTCCCGTCATCGTTAAAAAATATTACAATAGTGTATTTTCAACGAATTTCGTGTTTCCTTTCGCTTCTTTTTCGTCTTCTATCTTTTACACAGTCACTCAGCTTTCTGCAGTACGAAATTTTATATCTGAATATCATGTTTCAACATATCTGTTATAATCAGACTTCGGCACCGCGGAAGTAATGCACATTGCCGTCCGATCGCCGGCGCATTTGCAGTCATGGCCTACAACTTCGGAAATAACAATTACTACTTTTTCTCGCTTTTCCTGTGTTGTACGACTTCTCCTAGATGTTAAAATGCTTTAAAAATTAGAAATGACTGTTCAACATCATAATTTTCGTGGTGATCTTGATTAGATAAACCCTGATTTGCATCAAACGCCACTGACGTTGAGAGGTGATTGAGATTGCATAGTCGGCCAGCTAAATTTATTGCCTGACGTCGCGCCGTAGTTTTTAATATTTGTCTGGTTGATTCCCCATCACTTCCGCTATACCTAACTGTGGTTATAATCTTACTTTAGATACTTTTGGTCTTGGGTTTCCCAGTGGATCGAAATAATTAATTGGTAAGAATTTTCATTTTTATGGAAGATTTGTTAGCTATGGAAAGGTGCTGGAAACCAATAGAATCTACGACGTGGAAAAAGTACAAAAAGCGTCAATTGTAAACTTCTTCTTATACTATTTGCTACTGGAACTCTAAAAATTGCTATATTTCAACTGGCGATTTTGGAAGAACGATAGAAATTTTCGAAGAAACGAAGCCGAAAATGACTCCTGAATGTCAGAGTCTACATGAAATGGCTAGTTAATTTTCGAAAATGGTTGAAAAATGGTCGAAAATGTCAAAAGGGTCAAAATCGATCATATCTTATCAAATGCTAGCCCCACCCACCCGCCCTCTATTTTCTTGGAAGATATATATTTGCCAAAAACAGTCTTATCTTATCAAGTACTAACCCCGCCCACCCGCCCTCTATTTTGTTGGAAGGTATATCATTTGCCAAAATCAGTTTTATCTTAGCAAGTACTAGCCCCGCCCACCCCGTGCTCTTCTCATTCTAACGACTAATTTTATTTCTGCTCAGTATAAGATCATTCATTTCATTCAGACCGGATAAAATTAATCACTGAAACAAAGGCAGGGTGGGTGGGCGGGGCTTATTATGTTTCTTTATGGAGTGGGTATGAAAACCAATAGAATCTAGGGTGTGATAAAAGTAAAAAAAGCGTTATTCGTAATTTTTTGTTATACTATTTGGAAGGACGATAGAAATGTTCGAAGAATTAAGAAGTTAATTTTAGAAATTCTGGAAGTTTATTAGAGTCCACATTGGCCTGAGCGCGCTCCAGTCTGTAGATCAAAATCAATCTTATCTTAGCAAATACTAAAAAAATATTCTGCACAATTTCAGTAGCTTTGTTTTTGACGGTATATTTTCATTTCATGATTCGTTCTAAATACAACAAACAGAGAAGAACTGTTACCTATTTAATGTTTATAGAAAAAATAGTTAATTCCTCAGGTGAATATGGACATTTATTTTCAGAACAAACATGCAATTGGACAATAATTAAGTAGTACGATTCTTTCCATGGCCTACTCTAATCTATTTTTTTCTTTCACAGTAGATTACACTTGATTAAAAACGTGTATAGGAGACATAAAATTTATTGAAATCATTTAATAAAAAGTCTTTTCGTATTTACTTTAAACTGGATGTTTTATATTCTTACGAAAAAACCCATACGCTGCCCCGGTACGACGCCTACGGGTTCTAGTATGTACGGCGATGATGATTCATCGGCGATGACGGCGTTCGCCAAAGAAAAGCTTGGAAGCGCAAGTAGCGATGGGCAAGCCAGAAAGACCTCGACTGCGGAACTTCTAGAAGGGAAGTATGGCTTAATAGAGGCCATAGTCGGAAATTATTATTATTCAGCCAGTCCAGTCAGCAAGTCGAGTCCACCGAACGAATTCATTCAAGTTGGGGAAGTAACATACCTTGAAATGAGTAGCTCAATAAGTACTTGAACGCGTGAAAATACAATTGGGCAGCAAAATAAATAAATGGGCAGTTACGCCTAAGCAGTTACTAAATCAGAATCAGTCGGGTAGAACTATTGGTTTAAGTCATGGGAGCAGAATTCTAATTTTAATTTTAGCGGAACTTGAGTAATCATTTTTAACAATTTTAAATTTTGTTAATTTATTTGTATTGACTGCAATAGTAGTATTTTAATATATTGTCGACTTTGAGTAAAGTAAAGAAAACATTTGTTTGTAAATCGAAACATAATTTTGAATAAAATCAACAAAACAACTACAAAGATGTTCATAGAAATATTAAAAACTATGTTAAAACTTATTGTATAATAGAGATAAAATAACGTTTAAGTTTTACCAAAAGCTGAAAACTGGCCAACTATTTATCTAACTGCCCATTCATATGAAATACTAAATATTATTTATCTAAGGTATATTATTTCTTGAAAAAATCTTGCATTACTTGCACATTTCGCAGTTATCTTAGGTTTAAAATCTATTTGCTGTATTTTTCTTCCGATCGAATTGTTTTGTTCTTAATTAGTAAAATTAACAACAGTATTTGGTAAGGTAAGACTGATTTTGGCGAATGATATATTCTCTGGGAAGAGAGGGGGCGGGTGGGCGGGCCTAGTATTTGTTCAGATAAAACTGATTTTGCCCCTATTAATCTTGTAAATACTCCATAGTAACAAGTTAAATTCCCAAATCTACCCGAAATGTGCAAAATATGATGAGTTTTTACTTATTTTATCATTGCATTCATGTTTTTTAGATTTGCTTAAACAAGTGGCTCAAAAAAATGAATGAATGTGTCAGTTTATTTTACTAATTAATCCCAAGGTTCCTAGTGTTGATGTTTTATTTTTGAAGAAGATCAAATAATTTATGAGACCACTGGTGTTTTACTTTTTGAGAAAAATTGAAAGGAAGTCCCTTGTATATCTTATTTTAAGAACTCTAAAAATTTTGTGTCCCAGGTGTTCTGTTTAAAGGAAAATTAAAACAACCTTGAGGATCTCCAGCGCTTTTCTAAAGTATTTGAAAGACCCCGGAAGTGCCCTAGTGTTCTTCTTTTTAAGAACTTAATAGAGCTTTTGGGGCATCTGGTGTATGGTTTTTGAAAAAAATGAAAAGGATCTTCTGGGTTTCTGGTACTTCTTGAAAGAATTTGAAAGAATCTCAAAGTTCCCAGTGTCGAGGTTTTGTCTTTGAAAAAGATCAAAAAATCTATGAGACCACTGGTGTTTTACTTTTTGAAAGAATTTGAAAGAAAGTCCCTTTTATATCTTATTTTAAGAAATTTAAAAAATATAGCGTCCCGGGAGTTCTGTTTAAAAAGAAATTAAAAGAACTTTTAGGATCTCCAGTGCTTTCCTAAAGAATTTGAAAGAATCTTGAACTGCCCTAGTGTTCTTTTTTTTAAGTTCTTAATTAGTAAAATTAACAACAAATATGTAAATTAAGTTGATGAATATAGTGGAAAAATAATATAATTTATAGCGTATATTGTCTGCAATTTTCAAAAAAAGTTTATTTTTGTAAAGATATCACGACGATCACAAATGAAATGACGGTATAATTCAGCCTGAACGTCTGAACTAAAACACATCGTTGAAATTATATTTATTTCTATAGATTATTATGTGGTGCGAAGTTTTAATCGAAAATAAGTTTATGACTAAAAGCCGTTTAAAAAACTGACATATAGAGCTGGGAAAATTATTTGATTTTTACACTCTATTATTTTTCAAATTATGAGTTGCGACCAAAACATGTTTTAGACATTTAATTTTTATAGTACATTTAAAAAACGCCATTGCATACCAATATCAGACCACTAAATTGAGTTAGCGCTAAGGATATTTAACAAAGGTGCTTGTATGTTTTATTATTATTATTATACACTTTAAAGACTTTTCTTTTTTATTCAAAAAAATGTTTTTCATCACATAATATTTATACACAAATAAATAATAATTTTTAATTTGGTGTAATCGACGAATTTCAGTTTTTAGGGTTATTCTAGACTGGAAATATCTAAAAAAGGTTTAAATTACAATTAGGGCCAAGATGCTTTAACCTGTTACAGTGTAACCATTTGTTTAATGTTGATAAATGTTTCAATAGTATCAGAATATTATGTTGCAATGTTAATATTTAATTTTATTCATGCGCTTAAAAATGAACCATATTCACCCCAGATTACGTAGTGGTCACACTGATACTAAAAAGTGTCCTATAATAATTTGAAACACTTTTTACAGACAAACCTTAGCGAACTAAATATATTTTGACAGCGACTTTATACAAAATGTTGCTCTCTTATTAATTTATTGAATATCAGTGTTACCTTAACACAATTTCCACTTATCGTTTAAATAGAAAGAAATTATTTAAGAACACTTTTTTGCAAAATCTGTAAAGCATTTATGAAATGATTAAAATTTGTGACTGTTTGTGATTGACTAAAAAATCGCCGTAATAATAGTTATATTTCAACAAAACTTAACCGCCTCATCGCCAAGCAAACTAGTCCAACTGTGAGCATCGAAACTACACCGCGTCAAGCCGCCACACACCCATAACCGCAAACCGTTCTCGCGAAATAGCAAAAAAAATCGCCCCTCGCGTCATCCTCCGGGTGTGTATCATCGACTTTTTCTCCCGTGGAGATGGCGTCGTGTCCTCTTCTCCTCGTGTGCGTCGTGTGAATCGATCTGGTCGATGGCGATGGTCCTTGTCGCTCGCTCGGCGGGCGGGCCGCTCGTGCGTCCACCCCAAGTTCTCTTCAGGAGAGCCGCCGCAAAGTGCGCTCGGCGTCTACAGCGTCCAGACGTGCAGCAGTACCACCCCTCGCCGTCGCCGAGTCGCCATCAGCTCCTGAAGACTCCGATGAGCCACCGCAGGTAGGCCATTGCTGTTAGGTGTCCCTCCCCTGCCTTACGACAGTTGAAAGTTTTTCGGCGACGCCTCCTGCGCAACCCCAAGACACCACGCAATCAGTGCTCGCCCTCCGGATGGTGATGTGGTGCTAACTAGTTCAATAAAAGTATCTTGAGTCCGGGCTGCTCTTAAAAACAAAAAACAAATTTGCCGTTACCGCGTCCGGTGCTCCAATCGCGGCCCTTTCTGGGAGGGTTTGCGCTCGATGAATCGTCGCGCCACGTCCGTCTGCTTGCAAAACAGTAACCCGAAGTGACCGAGTCACCAAAAAGACACTTTTTCTGTTAGCGGACCCTTTGGAAGGGTCCGCGTTCGATGCATCGCCGTACCGCAGCTTCTGGCCGCTGCGTCTGCTTGCAAAAAAGCCAACCCAAGTGATTTTCTACCTATGCCGTCTCCAGAATCCGGTGCGTCCCAGCAGAACTCTTAACATTTCTGACAGGGTTCACCCTCGACCTATTATCGTGCTACGGCGGATTCTGATGGCATCTGGGAAATTAAACCGCACAAACATCATGCGTTGCTTATTGTGCCCTTGATCCTATCTTATCCAAGCCAAAGACAGATTCTAATCGCTCGCTCACAGTGTAAGTCGACTTGGTGTTGTGCTGGCGATCTGTGTGCTCGTGTAGGTAAAGTGTGTTTTGTTAATGGGTGATGCTCGATGGTTATTGAATTAGAGCGTGATCGCGTATTTACCGGGGCGAGAGAGCGCTAATTTGTATCAATTTAGAGGCAACGGGTTTTTCTTCGATGACGACGACGTTGCGACGCCGCCGACGCTTCGCTAATTTCGTTAATTCGGGGTTGCTGGACGGATAAACAACGGGCTTTTGAATAAGTGGGAATCGTGGGATGGGGGCGGGAAACCCGTGATAGATTTTTGATAGGTTTTTGATGCAAAATTAATTTTCAACACTATATTTATTCTGACATTATTGATATATATTTTACTACGGAAATTAAAATTAACCGATTCGCTGGTATATTAAAGACGAAACGAACATAATACTCAGATGTCATTATTATTAAATCAGTTAAATAATTAGACTAATCTATTGCAACTAATTACAAATAATATTTAAGCTTGAAACTAAATACATATGAAAGAATAAGTCAAATAATTTTATCAAATCTCTTCTTAACTTTAGGTAAAAAAGTATCTGCTATCTGGCCGCCATTTTTCCTTTTTGATAATCTATGAAAACCTGCGATATTTGCTAATAATTCTTTCATTATTCTTAATTTCTTTATTTAAACTACATCACAATTATGAAAATTAAATCTAAATATCTACAATTGCTTATTTTTTAGTACGTCGATTACGAATTAATTGTTTTATTATTTGCTGTTTAGTATTTTTTTATTGTTCAATTTTGAAGAGGTAAAGTAAAACTACAACTTTATTATTTATCCCATATCTGAAATGTGTATTTTGAAATTTTACAAATTTTTGCGGCTTCCATTGTCGAGCATGCGTTTTAACACATAGTCTTAAGCGAATTAAGTAAAAAATTCAGAGCTAATATTTTTATAGCTAGACGAGATATCTGTTGACATACCGTTTGTTTAGTATTACACTGTCATATGTACACCTAACAGTATTTCGAGATATTGAACTTTTAAAATCGTACCTAAATTATATTCTAACTTATTATGCTGATCGGCGTAAGCAATGGGCTAAATTACTAACCTAATTGCGGTAGCAATTTAGTATTTTTTAGTTATGAAAATTTTTCAATTTATGCGACAAAATGATATTTTTGAAAAAGAAATACGATTTTGTCATTCTCAAATTTTAGTTTAAATTTATTTTATGACAGATACGATTTTGTAATTTTTAAGAAGTGATCTACAAAAATGTGTTTGTTATAATATTTTGTACATTTCATACAGTACCTAGTTATAGGATACTGAATTTTAAAAGATTTTGCATGATGTTAGTAATATTACAACCGAAAAAAATACTTGCTAGTGGTACATTACCTCCTCATTTTAGTTATCGCTTTCGGATGAATCACAGTACAGAACCATAGTTTTTCATTTTAATGCCATAATATTATTTATCCTTGATTGTATACTGATATAGTCGTATTAATAAAATTATAACAATTTATTCAAAAAGATTTACCACACTAGAGTATCAAAGAGTTGCTAAAATTGTGACAGTGCAGTGTCTAGATTTATTGGCATCAATAATTATTATTATTTGTACTTATTGCAAACAAATCTAGTAAATAAATCACAATTGAGATGGGGTGGGTGGGCGGTATTTATATTTTGCTTTGTTTCTTAATATACATAATATTCTTTGAACAACACGAGGGAGGCAAAAATGGCCGCTGTCCACTTCCACCCCCTCTTCGGCTCATGTCACCCTTTGTCCTGGGTTTTTTTTTCGTTGCCAACCTTTTCCTCTTATCGCTAGCCGTCTATTGTGCGCCCGGAATTTTAATTAAAAAAAAATTTCGAATTAGATCATTACAAGGTCATCTTCAAAATTTACAGTAGTAAATATTATTTAAATTTTATAACATAAAATACTCCTGCACATGTTGTTTATAAACCCCTGTTGAATTTTTATCCTAGACATCCAGATTTTTGGCGAAAAAAATCAAAATTACAAGATCTTGATTATTTAACTTTGAAACTGCTCTGAAAATTTGGAAACGTTACGATTAGTTAAGAACATATTTCACATGATTATTTCTCATAGAAAAATAAGCATTTAACAATTAAGCTCCGCCCCTCGGCTTACGATGAATAAAAAAAAATCATCAGAACTGAGATTTTATTTTATTTTTTTTAATAATGTTTTTTCTTTACTTGGGATTTGTTGGCGCGTTGTTATATTTTACTATTTGAATAAAAGTGTAATGATATATATCACAATTTCAAATGAAACGCACATATGATTTTGTTATTCCGAAACATATTGAGTTCACAAGATACGACTTCGTATTTCTTCTTCTAATAATTAAATAAATTGAAATAATATGAAAAAAATACTAGTTTTTACATATTCAAGTTTAAAACAACCTGTAATGTGAAGAATCTCAATTTCTTAAAAAATGGCGTTTACCACACTGTAATTCTAAACGAACGATACGGTAAAAACTAAGTTTGAAAACATGTTTTTGACTGTCTGAGGCGTTGTTTTCCCACTGTATTATTAATCTGATCTAAGATGTAGGTTTTAACAGAAACTATTTAAAATTAGGTTAAAAATATTTCAGTTATTACACAAACACACATACAATTTGTAGTGGGAAACTTACAAGTAATAAAAGGTGGAGAAGACAAGAAATTAAACATTCATCGAAATGGCTATTATGCTACTAAAAAACCTAAATTCATATTCCTAAATGACGAGTTAATAGAGGCAATTTCAGGATCGTTGCTTAAGCTTACTACAGTTAAATTCAGTCTAAGCTTCCAATAATCCTTTCTCTTAAACTCGTGTTCCTACGTTCCCATATCGTAAATTATGTACACCTAAGCTATTGTTAGTAAGGTAAAATACAGCATGTACTGTCTAAAACTGCTAGAAATAATCAAATCATGTCATGAAACGATATGGCATTTTCTTTCTCGTTTTTCTTTTTGATTTAGATACTTTTAGCTCACTAGAGATAAAAATTTTACAAAAATTACGGTGTTATAGTTTTCAGTCGTGCTGTCGGCTAATTATTTTTGTTCGTTTTTTCGTTAAACGTTTGAGTTGGTTTTTATGAAACAGTTTTTTTTAATTTAGTCTGTCCCAAATTTCAGCAGTCTTCCTGGCAGTGATTACGTACCTCCAAATAATAAAAAATTTAAAAATTAACCACCATATTACACCCTCGTATCCAGAATTAAAATTTTCATTCTCCAGGCTGCCATAACAACCAAGTAGAGAATATTAACAGAAAGTTGCCTCCGTTATGAAAATTTAATGATTTTGGTCTTGTTAAACAATGCATGGTAGTCGAGGGCGCTTGAAAAAATGTTCCCTAATGGCTGAATACTTTATTTTGATTATTAACTAAGTTTCATTATTGATTTTTGTTTGCGGAGTCGACGAAAGAAACTTTCTAAATTCATAAATTTTTACTCGGCCGCTTTTTCTCGAAAAGAGGGAAAACACCAACCAACCATGGAACAGTAAATTTTTCGGTTTTATTTCAGAGGCTTCACGAGGAAGATAAAATTAATTCAAAGCCGAGTGTCACCTGCATTTTTCACTTTGTTAGTGGGATTAGTCCCATCGTGCGAAAAAGTGAATTTCCCAGACTGGGAAATAAGGAGTCCAACTACCGACGAGTATAGCATTTCACGGAAAAAGTTAGAACATAGTCGAGCTGTCCTTCACAATTACCAACTTTCCCCGTTCGTTCATTTCTTGGGGCGTAAACGTGTATCACTCCCAGAAATTGGGGTGGCGGCGTAAGGAGCGTTGATGCGTTCATTAAAACAATATTTTTGATGCGACGGATAATGAGTTCGGGTAATTGGAGCGATGCGTGTGGAGTTATAATGAGTATGGATCTGGAAGGGTAAATCAGTCAAATTAGGCGAGAATAGACAAAACTATTAACTGCACATTTCCGCGCGGATTGTTGTTTGTTGGAGAACAATTATTTCTGACACAAATTAGAATTAAAAATTGTATCTACACAACACACAACTCACACGAAATGTCTTTTTGTCCACCTAGACTTTGAAATTTAATCAACGATCTTTTGTTGAAGTAGATTATCTCAAACTTCTTGAACATGTCGTTGAATATAATCTGAAGCAGTAGGGAGGTGTTACAGGGGACTAACTCCAATATCCATTTTTCAACAAACACAGGTTTTGTGGTTGATAGGTCACGCAAGAGACAAAGTCTGGGCTTCAGAAGTAAATAAGTCAGAAATTGCATCAAAGTGCTTCGTAACTGGTGTGTCAAATGAATATTAACTGTCGTCTAAAAAAATATTTCTAGATGTTGATGTCATTTCTTTAGTTCTTGCCTAATGTTATCTTGAGGGTTTTGTACACCTCAGAGCGAAGTTTAATTTGTGTTTCCCATAAACAAACCAAAATTCGTTGATAATACAACGATAACAACTATACAACTAAATCACATAAGATCTTTCAGATCTACCAACGTTTTCTGTTTATCTTTGATATTTTTGATATTGACGAAAAAAGGATAAATAATATTGGAAAATTAAATAACGTAATTCACTGAGACTTGTGAAATTTCAATAGTGATCTATTTCTCATTTCTCTTTCCAACTTTTCTTTCGATGGCTCGAAACCTTCATTTGATGAAGATTATTAATCAGGATGTGGTAAGGTTTTCATTTTTAATTGATTCACGGAACTAAGGAAACTGAAATGTTGCTTCGTTTACATCTATAAAAAATGGCGTGGGTTATTTCGGCAGAACTTCCCTCTCCCCTGAAATAAACGGGTGTTCAATTAAAAAATCACTCTGAGTACGCGTTGGAGTTGCCATGGTGGCATATGTGACAGAAACACTTGATTTTAAAATGTTAGGTTATGTTTTTGGATGTTGTAATAAGAATATATGCCGTTTCTGGCAAATGAAATTCCAAGTTATTTTTCAACTGAACGCCCGAACATCCAGCTTTTTCGAAAAATTATTAAATTTGATTTTACAATTTTATATACGCGGTGTATCAAAAATGGCGCACTAACGGGGCACCACACAGTGGCGCAGACTACACTGAATAAAGGAAAATTATGTAAAAAATTCTAATTGACTTCAGTCTAAGTTTATAAAGCTTTCAATATATGGAAATGTGGCATCGCTGTTAGAATGTTTTAACAATGAATTTTCGAAAACTAATAATAATAGATATAATTGTTTCCATCACAACTTTCAATAAATGTCAAAACGACTTAATACAATCAAACAAATAATAGGACCATAAATAGTGGAAGTGGAGTAACTAATAGAAAACCATTATGATTAAATACGTACATTAATAATTTTAAGGACACTGTAATTTCTTTATTTTTAAAAATCAGATATTCTCAGTGAGTAATCTTGTTTTTTATGATAATATGTATGATTTAAGGTAATTTTAAAGAACATCAAATGAATAGATGTTTAATTAAATTATTTTTTCAATACCGTCTTTAAAGACAAGTAGATCAAAAAATAAGTGCTTTAGAATTTTTTAAATATTTTTCTGGTGATGACTACAGTCCGTTCTAGTGCGTGGTGCTCTGTTTGTGCGCCATTTTTGATACACCGTGTATATACATATATGTAAGTTAATATGAAGATATTAAAATAAATCGAAAGAAGCGTTGTATACGTTGGTATCATTCAAATAAGTTTTCCTTTACAAAATTTTGTGTTGACGCCTACAACATTTTTGCAAGGACATGTATGTCAACTTGGATAGGTGTAGTGCATTATTAATAATGGCGGCAGTGTATTCGCAAATTTTCGGGAAAATGGAATGAGGCGTTTCCGAACTATTAATCAATAAAATATATAAATTGACTCGTTCATTACATTAATTTTTTGAGTCAGCCTGTCGAAGCAATTCTAACAAAAATTAATGCACTAATACAGACTATCATATTTTGCACATGACGTCATTAATTTTTTGGATCGGACAAACAGATATATTTTGATTAAAAATTTATGATGCTTACGATAAGTTTAAATGGTCTGGAAGATTTCAAAACATTCGGTGTTGCGGTTCTTGATTTAATCAATAATATAAATTAACTCATTCATTAATTTTTTGGGTCACCCTATATAAGCAACTAAAGAATATGTATACAATGATAAATTACAAGTACCTATAGACTCCTCGTATTTTGTCCATTTTAGATATGATTTATTCAGCACAATTTGAGATTAAGTCATTATTTTTTGGATGGGATAAACAGATATATTTTAATTAGAAATTTACCATATTTATGATAACTTTAAAACGTCTGCACGATTTCAAAGAATTCTTTTTGCAGTTCTCGATTTAATCAGTAATATAAATTAACTCATTCATTAATTGTTTCAGTCACCCCGTAGATGAAATTCAAAAATTATGTATACAATGATAAATCACAAGTATATAGACTCATCATTTTTTGAGAACACGTTATCAATTATAATTGCAAAATCCGTGCAAAAATGTACCATTTAAACCATGATCAAGTTTCTTGTTTGTGAAAAGATAGCTATGTATGTTAAGAAAAAAAAAAGCAAAATATAAGCCCCGCCCATCCGCCCTATCTCAATTCTGATGATCTATTTTATTTGTCCTAAACCGAGGGGCAATATTTTGTCTTTTTTTCTTGATTTACATGATATCTTTGAACAACAACACGATGTACAAAAATGTTTTTAATTTCTTGAAAAGAAAGAAGTGTTTTGCAGTTAAACTCCGCCCCTTTGGCTCACGCCGAATAAAAAAAATCATCACAATTGAGATAGGGTGGGTGGGCGGGCTGACATTTTGCCTTTTTGTTTTAATATCTGCAGACTTCTTTTCATAACATGAAACTTAAAACTGCTTAAAATGGAAAATTTGTATAAGAAAATATTGATCCTACATTTAGGCTCCGCCCCATAATTGCAAAATCCGTGCAAAAATGTACCATTTAAAACATGATTGAGTTTCTTGTTTGTGCAAAGATGGCTATGTATGTTAAGAAAAAAAGGCAAAATATAAGCCCCGCCCACCCGCCCTATCTCAATTCTGATGATTTTTTTTTAATTCGTCGTAAGTCGTGGGGTAGAGTTTATCTGCAAAATTCTAATTTCCCTACAAAAATTTACCATTTTAAACGTGTTTTAAGTTTGTAAGATTAAAAAAATCATCACAATTGAGATGGGGTGGGTGGGCGGGGTTAATATTTTGTTTTTTTTTTTTTTTAATTTACATGATATTCTTTGAACAACAACACGATACTCAAAAATGTTTTTAATTTCTTGTAAAGAAAGAAGTGTTTTGCAGTTAAGATTCGCCCCCTTGGTTCACGGCGAATAAAAAAATCATCAGAATTGAGATAGGGTGGGTGGGCGGGCTGACATTTTGCCTTTTTGTTTTAATATGTGCAAACTTCTTTTCATAACATGAAACTTAAAACACGTTTAAAATGGAAAATTTGTATAAGGAAATATCGATTCTACTCTGAGGCTCCGCCTCATAATTGCAAACTCCGTGCAAAAATGTACCAGTTAAACCATGATCAAGTTTCTTGTTTGTGAAAAGATGGCTATGTATATTAAAAAACAAAAGGAAAAATATAGTCCCCGCCCACCCACCCTATCTCAATTCTGATGAATTTTTTTTTATTTGTCGTAAGCCGAGGGGCAGAGCTTATCTGCAAAATCCTTATTTCCCTACAAAAATTTATCATTTTAAACGTGTTTTAAGTGTCTAAGAATAAAAAAAGTCAACACAATTGAGACGGGGTGGGTGGGCGGGGTTAATATTTTGCCGTTTATTTCTTTATTTACATGGTATTCTTTGAACAACACGATACTCAAAAATGTTTTTAATTTCTTGTAAAGAAAGAAGTGTTTTGCAGTTAAGATTCGCCCCCTTGGTTCACGGCGAATAAAAAAATCATCAGAATTGAGATAGGGTGGGTGGGCGGGCTGACATTTTGCCTGTTTGTTTTAATATGTGCAAACTTCTTTTCATAACATGAAACTTAAAACACGTTTAAAATGGAAAATTTGTATAAGGAAATATCGATTCTACTTTGAGGCTCCGCCCCATAATTGCAAACTCCGTGCAAAAATGTACCAGTTAAACCATGATCAAGTTTCTTGTTTGTGAAAAGATGGCTATGTATATTATTGTCCCCAATAATTATTGGGGACAATCGAAAAATTTTGATTAATGATTTTCCACGCTTACAATAATCTTACAATGTTTGTGAGATTTCAGAGCAATCTGGAAGTTAGATTGCAAAATATTGTTATAAAATTTTATTTTTTTTTCCAAAAATCTGGACGTCTTGGCTCAAATCTTGACACGGATTCATAAATTACACGTGTAGGAGTGTGTTGTTTTATACTACTTTAAACCTATTGACTGTGTACAATTGTGAGGCAACGTCGTCACATTATAGGTGGGGATGATTAGGCGAATTTTGGTTGGCAGTAATTTCGGAGATTATCTATCTAATAAAAATCCAGACAGACGACAGACAGACAGACAGACAAACAGACGGAAATGGGAGATCTACGTTTTCGTACTCTGGGGGCATGAAACGTCGAGGAAATGTGAAAGTAGCCCGTCGTCCAATGGACTTACGCTCGGGGAGTAAAATCAAATAAAAGGTTAGAAAAACCTAAATAATGTAAGCGATGTAAAAGCCATACGTTGTATCTAGTGTACCTAAATAATATAATAACAAGAGTAGAGTAGAGCGAACACTGACAAACGACAGCAATTTTTGATCCAAAACTAATGCCAAAAGGTCAGTGGCGTTACTAGGAAAATTTTAAATAGGAGCTACTATTGAATTAAGGCTATTAAGCCTATTTACTTAATATAATAAACAAAATATCGAAGATAATTATTTTTTATCTCGAAATTTGCCAGTTAAATAGTTTTAATATAAACTCAAGAAATTTTGGACAACGAAACTGTTACTCTTTATTTTTTTTTCAAATTTTTGATTTGCATTTTCAAGCAAATCCCTTTATTGCACGGCTTTTGCTACACCATTTTATTCTTTGTATTTTTCTTATTTTTTTCTTTAGCTTTTCTGGTACAGACGGTAAACATCATTCTTCCAGTAAATTTTGTTTTGCTGTTGCAGCATGTTGGAAATTGTATTGAGCGATAAGTCGAATTTCTCCTAATTTCTTTCTTCATGACTTCCAAAACATTACCATTGAAAAAATTATTATTGTTTAAATAATCTCTCAAATTACAAAACATTTGCTCTACTAAAATTGCTGAAGTGTAATATAAAGCATCAGTTTTATATTCTTTTAATGCCACAAATTTTACATGATTTTTATTACAATTCTTCTTAGAGACCAAAATAAAAATACATTTTTTGCAAAAATTTTGATTTTTTATCCTGACCTGACCTGACCTGACCTGACGTCGCGCCGTCGTTTTTAATATTTGTCTGGTTGATTGCCCATCACTTCGCCTGTGCCGAACTCTGACCATAACATAGCTTTAAATTGTACTTTATTAAAGTACATTAATAGGACACGGACACAATAAGGTAAAGGAGTATGATTTTCTCGACACGAAAATTATGTTTCCTAATAAAATTTTCTAATCTATGTTTCACTGGGGACAAACATTCAGCCATCGTACTATGTTTCCACAGATTCGAGATAATTTGATACACTATTTTTGGTTTAATCAGTAAGATATTCTCTATAAATACTTCTAAAAAAAAATGAGAACTTTTGCCAAAGTATACAGACATTTTGAAGCATAATTCGGACCAAGTAATAACTGGGACTCGACCAGATTTACAGCAAGCGGCAAAATATGTTACCACAAAGGTCGGCTGAGACTTTAAAAAAGCACAATGCTTGACTAATTAGTTTAAAAGTAAATTATTTCTATTAATGTCATCAAATTTATTTTACACGTCTAAAATTGTCAAACTTAATTAAGTGCACAGAAAAAATTTAGTAGCCATAAAATGGCCGTGAGTACAATTAACTTTCCTCTGCAAATTTTTTAACGATCACCCTTAATGTTATAATTAAAATACTTGAATTAAATTAAAAACACAAATATTTTAAACGCACCCTGTCACTCCTACAGGTAGCAGCCACTTCCCAAAAACACCACACTTCGTGCCATAAAATTTGGTGAATCCGGGCCAGTCTTTACCATAATCTACATATGGATTTCTCATTTCGCGAGCTCCTTAATCCTAATGCCGCCTCTGCGGGGGTAAGACGATGGGGCTTAATTGATCTCCTCTCCCCCTCGTTTAAAGCAGTGCGCTTCTGGTTAATGCGAGTCGGGCGAGTATAACACACGTGAAGCCGTGCTGCATAGCGCCAATATTGGTGATACCCTGTACCATGCCGGCTATTCGCCCCTCTCTCTAATTAACCCGCAAACGGTGCACATTATGCGCTACTGTCGCCGAACTAAACACAACCGGCGGGACTTTGAACCGATATGCATTTAGACACCTTTGTCGTATGGAGGATACGATACCTACTTGTAGCCGCTGATGGTAAATTACCGAAGAGGAAATTTGCTTGCTGTTGTGGTGCAACGACAGAACGTTACATATATAACACATAAAGTGTCGCGATCTTCGTTCGCGTTAGCTAGCTCGCTGTGTTAGTTATTTGTCGTTTGCATATACCTAATACTCTCAATGTATGTACAACATATTCTCCAAATTTAATAAAATGTGTGATTTGGACTTGTATAAAGACGCTTTAGTAGATAAACACTAACGCAAAAAAGGGACACAAACAATGACTTCGGGCAGAACACGGAATACGGGATGATACCGCGAAAAGGTAAACTCTGTTACGGGTGCTATTGTTTACGTCGGGACTTAAATGTGGAGTTTATTATGACAATAAAATGATTACTGCGAATATTGTACACCATATTCTTCTATTTGTGACTTCAGAATTTACTGCAGAGTTCACCGTAATCACGAATATAATCAGCTAATTTCACAATTTAACTACTTAACTAGCTTTTTCGGTACATGCACACAAGGAGTAATAGAGTATGCTCGCGGATTCAATTTACAACAGAATTCAAAGGAATAAAAAATTTCTCTTGACTTAAAACAAATATTTCATCTAGAAAGGTTTAAATAAAACAGATTTTTTAAATAATGAATTTTTATTCACAAAATTTTACTTAGAGCACATACTACGCTTCTGTACTTTTATTTTTGATTACAGAGTCAGTTACATTAAGCGAAGCAACAATTTCTTTTCCTTCGATATATATTTTTTTAGGAAATCACAAATAAAAATATTTTCCTTGTTGTAAATTCAATTTGAGGACATGCTGTATCTTCAAAACTGATACGAAATCAGATTTTAATTATAAAAATGACAGTTAAAGGAAAAGAAGGGTTTATTTTGATATGCTTGATACATATTATGCTTCATTTTATCATTTATTTACCCTGTGTAGAATAAGCAAATTTGTGGTCTGCTGACACTTGCATTTAGTCCGTCCTTGTATTACCGCGTTGATGTTCGATATAGATGTTATTTTAAAAATATTTATTAATCCCCTGCTAAAGCTAGATGACGTAGTCTCTACTGAACAATGATGCGGCGAAAAATTACATTTTGGAAAATCATGTTCTTGGTCCAAATTTTTACTTCCCCAACGTAAGCCAAGGAATGGCTACTTTCATATTTCTCGACACTTCATGACCGTTTCCGTATGTCTGTTATCTGTCATCGGTTATATTGTCAAATTTTAGATCTATCTTAAAGATATCGTGAAGATGGCAAAAGGCTAAACAATATTTGTCTAATAATCCCCACCAACAATTTGATGACGTCCCCTCAGAATTTTTTATGGTAAATGGTATTCAAATTTTATAAAATATCATACTATGGTGTAAAAAAAATTATAATGACAACATTTATAGTAATATAAGAGAAACGTTCAAAATTCCTGCCTTGTGCATCTAAGTAAGCTCGGAATGTTTCCAAATTTTGGTAATTTTTTGTAAAAGTTAGCCATCAGCTAAGATAAAACTGATTTTGGCAATGACAAGAGTAGGAGGGCGGTGGCTAGTAGCTGTTAAGAAAAGACTGATTTTGGCTAATGAGGTGCTATTACCTGCTCAGATAAGATTGATTTTAGCAAATTACGTATCCTCTAAGAAATTTAATTAAATTATTATAAGAAAAGATTTCTTTCCAGGCAGGAATACCTAGAATCTCAAGATTGTTTTAAATTTTTTGAAAAAAAACTGGGTCCCAAAATTAACTCAAAAACAGGTCAGGTCAGAATTGTCCAAAAATAGAACACCAAAATCCCCCAAAATTGTTTTAAATAATTTACAAAAAAAACTCTTTTCAAGTTCATCCGGCAACAAAACACCAGATTCCTTTAAATTTATTCGAAAATAAAACACCAGGGGAACATTTTGAACATAGGGTTTTGCAAACTTTCACAATTTTTGATACGACAAACGTTTTTAACTGCTTACTCGATTTTTGCTGACACTAGAAAATACGTTCAAAATTCCTGCCTTTCGCATATAAGTAAGCCCGTAACGTTTCCAAATTTCGATCATTTGTTGTAGAAGTTAGTCATCACAGTGATCAGTACTTGGTAAAATAAAACTGATTTTGGCAATGACATATCCTCTAAGAAAAGAAAGGGTGGGTGGACGAGGCTGGACCTTTCTAAGATAAGTCTGATTTTGCTAAATTACATATCCTCTAAGAAAATAAAGGATAGAGGCAAAGTCAGTCTTATCTTGGAAAGTATGCCCTTTAGCAATATCAGTTTTATCTTAGCAACCACTAGCCCCACCCCACGCTAGTACCTAAGACCAATTTTGACAAATGACAAACCCTCTTGGAAAAAAGAGGGTGGGTGGACGGGGCTAGTAGCTGCTAAGATAAGAGTGATTTTGACAAATGAAATCCGTATAAGAAAACAGAGGGTGGGTGGGCGGGTATAGTGCCTGCTATGATAAAACTGATTTTGGCAGATGACATATCCTCTAAGAGAAGAGAGGGTGGTAAGATCGATTTTGGCAAATGACATACACTCTTAAAAAAAAGAGGGCGAGTGGGTGGGGCTAGCCCAGTAAAGACTGATTTTGGCAAATGACATTTCTTCTAAGAAATTTAATTAAATTATTATAAGAAGAGTCACTAGAGTTTCCAAAGCACTTTCAAATTCATTCCAAAACAGAAATACCTAGAAACTCAAGACTGTTTTACATTTTTCAGAAAAAAAAAGGTCTCAAAAATTAACTCAAAAACAAGTCAGGTCAGAATTTTCCAAAAATAGAACACCAAAATCTCCCATGATTGTTTTAAATTATTATAAAAAAAAAATCTCCATGGGCTCCTAAAATAATACACCATGAGAATTATTATAAAAAAACACACAACCATATCTTTGTACATTCTAACTGAAATGGTAATTAAACATGGTCATGGGCCAGGGAAATATTTACTTTAAATTGTATTACTAGTTAGGAGAGGGCGGGTGGGCGGGGCTAATAGCTGCTAAGGTGAAACTGATTTTGGCAAACGATATACCCTCTGGATGGGTGGACGGGGCTGGTACTTACTAAGATAAGATTGGTTTTGCCAAATGACCTACCCTCTAGGAAAATGAAGGGTAACGAGTATATTATTTGGAAAAATTAGTCTTATTTCGACAAAGTGTTGACCCCACCCGCCCACTCTTTAGCCAAGATAAGACTGAATTTGCCAAATGACGTACCTTAGAAGAAAATGAAGGGTAGAAGGCGTATCATTTAGCAAAATCAGTCTTATCTGGAAAAGTATTGGCCCCACCCACCCACCCTTTATTTACTTAGAAGGCTAGTAGCAGCCAAGATAAGACTGACTTTGGCAAATGACATATTTTCCAAGAAAAGAGAGGGTGGGTGGGCGGTCTTAGTACCTGCCAAGATAAGACTGATTTTGCCAAATGACACACCCACTAAGAAAATGAAGGGTAGAAGGCATATCATTTGGCAAAATCAGTCCTATCTTGACAAGTATTCGCCCCACCCACCCAACCATTATTTGCTTAGAAGGCTAGTAGCTGCCAAGATAAGAGTGATTTTGGCAAATAACATCCTCCAAGAAAATAGAGGGTGGGTGGGCGGGGCTAGTATCTGCTAAGATAAGACGGATATTGCCAAATGACTTACCCTCTAAGAAAATGAAGGGTAGCGGGGATATAATTTGGCAAAATTAGTCTTATTTTGGCAAGTGTTGACCCCACCCTCACAATCTTTATTTTCTTAGAGGGTATGTTATTTGGCAATATTAGTGTTATCTTGGCCAGCACTAACCCCCCCCACCCACCCTTTATTTTCTTAGAGAGCTAGGACCTGCTAAGATAAGACTGATTTTGCCAAATAACATATCCTCTAAGAAAATGAAGGGTAGAAAGTATATCATTTGACAAAATCAGTCTTATCTTGACACGTATTGGCCCCACCCACCCCCCCATTATTTGCTTGGAAGAATAGTAGCTGCCAAGATAAGACTGATTTTGGCAAATAATATCTTCCAAGAAAAGAGAGGGTGGGTGGGCGGGGCTAGTACCAGCCAAGACAAGACTGATTTTGCCAAATGACATACCCTCTAAGAAAATGAAAGGTAGAAGGTATATCATTTGACAAAATCAGTCTTATCTTGACAAGTATTGGCCCCACCCACCCAACCATTATTTGCTTAGAAGGCTAGTAGCTGCTAAGATAAGACTGATATTGGCAAATGACCTACCCTCTAAGAAAATGAAGAGTAGAAGGTATATCATTTGGCAAAATCAGTCTTATCTTGACAAGTATTCGGCCCACCCACCCACCCTTTGTTTACTTAGAAGGCTAGTAGCTGCCAAGATAAGACTGATTTTGGCAAATGACATATCCTGTAAGAAAAGAGAAGGTGGGTGGGCGGGGTAAGCACCTGCTAAGATAAGACTGATATTGGCAAATGACCTATCCCCTAAGAAAATGAAGGATGGCGGGTATATCATTTGGGAAAATTAGTCTTATCTTGACAAGTAATGACCCCACCCAACCACCCTTTATTTATTTAGAAGGCCAAGATAAGACTAATTTTGGCAAATGACATATCCTCTAAGAAAAGATAGGGTGGGTGGGTGGTGATCTTATTAAAGTAAGATCGATTTTGGCAAATGACATACACTCTTAAAAAAAGAGGGCTTGTGAGTGGGGATAGTCCAGTAAAGACTGATTTTGGCAAATGACATTTCTTCTAAGAAATTTAATTAAATTATTATATGAAGAGGATCCAAAGCACTTTCAAATTCTTTCCAAAACAGAAATACCTAGAAACTTAAGACAGTTTTAAATTTCTTATAAAAAAAACTGTTTCAAAATTGAGCTCAAAAACAGGTCAGGTCAGAATTTTCCAAAAATAGAACACCAAAGTCTCCCAAGATTGTTTAAATAATTACAAAAAAAAATCTCCATGGGCTCCTAAAATAATACATCATGGGGACCCAAGAGTTTCTCGAATTAAAAAAAAAAACACTGCGACACCCACGACTTTTCAAATTCATAAAAAAAAATTGTCAAATTATTACAAAAATCACACAACCATATCTTTGTACATTCTAACTGAAATGGTAATTAAACATGGTCCTGGAGAAATATTAACTAAAAGTTTTATTACTAGTTATTGTGATAATGAATGTGTTGTTTAGTTAGTTGTTAAAAGCTTAGCAGAGAGTTAATCTGTCATTTTTTTTCTACAATGTGACTGGTGTTATCTACAGTTTTTTCTTAACTTTTAGGGGATATGGTAGGAGTAAAATTTCACGAAATCAAGTTTTATTATTTTTCAAAAATGCTGGACTATACTTCAGGGGCAAGGATAGTTCTCCTTAAATAACTTTAGACCAATTTTGCTTTTCTTTGTTGTCCACTTTCATTTCCAGCTCGAGTGAATGTGCGTTCAACTTCAAGTCGATAAGCATAATGAAAAGCTCTTATTTAATTGCGTTTATAGATGGTTTAGTTTTTCTTATAGGAGCATTATTTTTTGTTTGTTTTTGTTTTTACGCCATTTCAGTTTCAATTTGAATTGTTTTCAACTTTATGTAATTGTTGCTACTGACTGCTCCTTTGTTCATCGATTTATACGGTTTGCGTGGTTAACTAAGATATATTTTTTCAAATCAGTCTAGACAAATTGTTACTTCTTTCACTGAATTGATGCTTTTAAAATTTTATCTTCATTTACATTCTACTTTATCCCCAAATGTGATAATTTTATATGCACCCCAAATCTTCTTTTCTCTGTAGATTTCATAGTTTGTGAGTTAATTTCCTTCTTTATTTTCAAATAATGTCTTCAATTTCTTATTCTTCTCTATTTATTGAGAGTTTTAGATAAAACTTTAAAAATAGAGTCAGCTTGCAAAGTAAAATAAACATTGATATATTTTTTGTTTAATTAAAAGATATGAGTTTTCTTAGTTCGATAAATTATAGTATTTATGTATCGATTTACAGTTTTCTCAGATCTGGATTCGCAGCTGACAAATACGGATCGCAAAAAGATCCAGATTCAAGTCTATTTTATATCAGAATCATATCTGCAGACTTTTAACCGGAACTTTAGACCTACTAATAAGATCCGCGTTTACAGTTTCCTCTGAAACCTACTGGAAAGCTACTTATATTTAAAAAACGTGTATTATAGCAACCACTCTTAAATCTGTCCCTCATATTTAATAAGGTACGTTTCAAAATATTTGCCGAAGAAACAATTTGGTCTTATTTAGGATCCAGATTCACGTCCACCTTAAAAATCCTGGAGATTCTGATCCGGATTTGAAAATAATCTTGATTGAGTGTTCACTACTAGCTGTAGTTCAAATTTCACAAAAACAAGTGAAACTAACATATCATTTGAAAATCATCTCAAATTTTTCTTGCATAATATGCAACGTGATTACAAAAAAAAAATGCATTGTTATGCCGTTATCTTAAAAAATCATTGAATAAATGTTTACACAATACAGGGTTCTATAAATGATTATGGGGTCGCAGTAGGTCATGGACGTGTGCCGCCTATCACTTTATGCGAATGTTACCAAATGCCCAAGGATTCGCGACAGATACCGACGCATCTGTATAACTGGTTGCCTAAATTATTCATATCTCAAAAAATTAAACTAGTTCATTATAATAAGAAAGAAATTTATTGTGGTTAAACGTCACAGTAAATGTTGAAAATGTTCCTGTATAGTTAATATTCTTAGGAATTCATGATTATGGCATTCGGCATCGGACTTCGGGTTTCTGTCGGATCTAAGGTCTTTGACCGTGCCAGACAGAGTTGGACTAAACTAATCGTCGAAAACATATCTTTGATAGACAATTTTACTTAACACTGTTATTGAATCAATATATATACTACATGAGTGTAGGCGACAAAAATGTGGTTATGTACTTATACACGTTTTTCTCTTTTATTTACGTGTTAAGTACACTTTATGTTGTAACTTATTCACTAAAGGTTTACTTATTTATTAATGGAGTAATAAAATTAGTACTTTCCGCAATTATTTACGGCCACACTATTCCGAGAACCTCCACATTATTTACCGAATTGGTTCATCAATGTACGGCATCCATAAACAAATGCGAAAACACAGTTCTACAAATTTACCCGTTCGTAGTTTATTACTTGGAACATTGTAGTAAATTTTTACATTAATTTGGAAGATTTAATATTATACATTAGTTGTTAACTATACTCAACTTTTAGTGACAGTGAAAATATCGAGAAATGTCTTAATAAAGTAATTATTATAACACGTTTCAGAAAACACCTGTGATGTATTGCTTATTGAGTATTTGTTTCAGCTGTTAGCCCCTCTAAAATAATTTTACAGCGTCAGTTGATTTATAACTGCTGAATAATTAATCCCTCTATTTAAATATTCATTAGTATTTTACTATTATCAGATTCCGCTTTTTGTATATCAATCACCAGTAAAGATCGTGATAAATATTTGACGAAGTACAGCACCTACTTAATGTCGATCCGCATTAATGGCCACGAATACCATTTGAGATCGTGTCTGTGGCATAAATATAATATAGATGAAATACTTTGATTTTATTTTTACAACTTTTTTTAGCATACAGTTTAGAACACTAGAGCTACGAAACGGCAAATTATTTGTTGCCATAGTGAGAACCACGCACACGGTATGCGGCATATTTACTCTATCTTTGTAGTTAGAAAACACAGTCCACATATGTGGAAAAATTAATAACGTCCCCATGAATACCCGAATGTTTGCATTATTGGCCCTTTAGAAAATTGTATTCGCAGCAGCTGATGCGTTAAGCCGTAAGACGTCACTAGATGGGATAAATCGTGCGTTCAGACGTACGCTTCAGAACCTTTGCTAGGATGCACGCCCCATATGTCTGATCAACTCTTTCTTAATATGACAAGCCAATGTTTATCGCTACCCTCAGATTAGATTTTGTTGTTCTCTATCAACTTTCTGTGCCATTTGTCCGCATTAGCAGACAAGATGAATTTTTTTCTCCTCTTATCTTATTGAAATTCTTTATTGCATGTTTCGCCAATAAGAGGAACGGTGCACTTTTATGAGCGCAATCATGCGGCAGATGTCGAGTTTATTATTTTATAAAATCCGGATTGTTTCGATCAAAAAGATATAAAACGTTTATGGCGCGACAAGCAGTGTCTTATTCGGTATGGAGAGGTTTTTATTTGATACGGTTTGCACAGGACGAGGACGCGCTCCTTAATTTTTAGGGCGAATTTAGGGTTGTTTTATTAAATCTTTGAGGGAAGTTTCGATCGAGATGGGTTTAAGATAGGTCCGACTGGACGGCTCAATTTTATTTTATTGATCACGAGTGCTGCTTGTGAAATATTCATGACAACTTTAATTAAGAGGAGCTGCATTTGATTTTCACTTTCGTATTGGATTTTATACATCATGCCTACGTTTAAACCATAACACTCTACTCTAACATATTTCCACCTCAATATGATCTAATGACAAAATTAAAATTTAACAGGATTTATTTAGCAATATAATAATAATCTAGTGGACCTACTTTTTCGCATTCTAGTCTAATTAACTCTTCTGCAAAATATTTCCTTAGCCTACGCGTAGAACTATTAAAGTATTAATTTGTTCTTATTTTAAGATAAACTTAATATTAAAAAACCTTTAATGCTCGTAATTTGTAAAAACGGCAAGAATTTCAAGTGAAATCTGTCTACTCATTCCCATAGTCATTTTGTCAGATTTTCTCTCCAAATTAAACACGTCAAAATTCCTCCCTTCCGGCGGCATCTCCTTGGCACCCTAATTACAATAATTGGGAAAATCCTCAAAAAAATAAATAAATTAGTCGCATCCGTCGCAGGAATAATCAAAGAATCAGCGATTTAATTATGGTCCTAGAGAATGAAGGGACGCTTTTCTCCCTTATTCTCGAAAGTAGGTAGCTGCTGTGCGTAGCCAAGAACGCGATCTTCCTAGTGAAGTGTGTAATTAATCCGAAAATGCAGGTAATTTATGCCAAGAATGTTTATTGCAGTCGAGAAGCTAATTTACGGGCCGTCACCACATGGATGGACGTGTTATAGAGGGTGAGGGCGGAGGAGGCTTTAGATCTGAAGTAAATGTGTGTGCTTTATTCTCTCTGCTCTGTGGGCGGATGTATGAACGTTGTCGTAAATATAAAAATTATTATCATAGGTCGCAGTTCAGCATATATTGGTTCTTGTAAAACTTATGAAAAATTAAAAGAGATATTTGGCTTTTCCCTAAGTTTTTTTATTTTTTATTTTATTCAATAGTGAACTGATTATTATAAATTTGCAAGCGTCTTTTAAGATTATAGATTATAGAGAATGAGGGGGTGAAAGCTAACCACAATTTATCTACTCACACACATAAAAAATTTTATCATTTCAAAATTTAGCATAGATCGTCGCCTGAGAACTTGTTTGATCAACAGACCAGAGCGCGCTCAGGCCAATATCGACTCTAAGCATTCAGAAGCGATTTGGTTGATTTAGAAATAGTTGTTTGGTCGGATTTATAAAGAATAAATGAACTTTTTTGGTACATATCTAGATTTTGACATGCGACAATTTTTTTTTTAACTAAGAATTAATTCTTTAATTGTGTTTTATACTAGAAAAACGTCTTAAATTAACAATATTGTTGAAAATGTACTTGTTTTTATGTTTTGGAAACATTTGTGTTCTATTTTGTATGAATTTTAAATGTTTTTAATGACAATTTTTGTGGTTGTTTTCGATACATTGCAAGATGTCGAGAAATCGAAACAAAAAATCGTAAAACCGAAAAATTGAAAAATCGAAAAATGTTAAATTTAAAAAATCGATAAGTTGAAAAATCGGATATAATTTCGGAGTCGTGCACGGTCGGAATCAATACATGATCGTTTTCCGGGTTGAAATCGTGTAAATTGAGTTTTTGGGATCAAAGTTTCGCACACTTTCGTAAGTCGCATCTTCAGGAGCAGGGTTAAGAATAAGGCAAAGAGCCCGGTAACCCAGTGTGTCAACCACAAGTGAATATCGAAACTTCGAAAAACTGGAAAATCGAAAAATCAAAAAATTTAAAATTTCGAAAAAATTGAAATATTGAGAAATTGAAGGATCAAAATATTGAGAAATCTGAAAGTCATGAAGTCGAAAATACGAAAAATTGAGAAGCCGAAATTGGCCAAAAATGAAAAAACGAAAAGTTAAAAGTTGAAAAATTGGAAAATCGAAAAAAATCTAAAACCGGAAAAATAAAAAAAAAAACGAAAAAACGGAAAAACTGAGAAACCGAAATAAGTCAAAATAAAAATGGAAAATCTTATAAATAGAAAAACTGAACAATTAAAAAATCGACAATTTGAAAAAACGAAAAACCGAATAACAGAAAATCTAAAACCGGGAAGTCGAAAAATTGGAAGATTAAGAAATCGAAACATTTGAAAAATTCGAAAACTTGAATTATTGAAATATCGAAGAACTGAAATGAAAAATCGAGAAATCTAAAAATCTAAAATTTTAAAAAGTGAAAAATTAAAATATCAAAAAATTGAAAAATCTAAAATTTAAAAATTGAAAAGTCTAAAATCTAAAAAATCGACATTTCGAAAAATTTAGAAGACAAAAATCGAAAAAATGAAGAATCGAAATATCGAAAAATCTGAAAACTGAAATATCAAAATACTGAAAAATAAAAGAAAAGCGAAAAATCCCAAAACTGAAATTTCCAAAAACTGAAAATCTAACAAATTGAAAAATTGATAAATTTAAAAATCAAAAAAGTCGAAAAATCGAAACCTTAAAATAAATCGAAAAACTGAAAAATCAACAATCTGGAAAATCGAAAAATTGAAGAATTGTAGAACAGGAACACCGAAACAGTCGGAAATCATGAAATGGGAAAATCAAAACATCGATTAATTATTGAAAAATCGAAAAATTGAGAATTTACAAATTGAAAATTTGAACAATCGAAATATTTAAAAACCGTAAAATTGACAAGAAAAATTGAAAAAACGTAAGTCTGAAATATCGAAAAATTTAGAAATCGACTAATTGAAAAATTTTAAAATGGAAAAATTGAATAATAAATAATCTGAAAAATCCCAAAATTGAAGTCAAATTTGAAAATTTGCAAAAACCAAATATTTAAAAATCGTAAAATTGAAAATCTAAAACCCGGAAACCGAAAAATCGAAAGATTAAGAAATTGAAACATTTGAAAAATTTGAAAACTTGAATTATTGAAATACCGAAATGAAAAATCGAGAAATCGAAAAATCTAAAATTTTAAAAATTGAAAATTAAAATATCAAAAAATTTAAAAATCTATAATTTAAAAATTGGAAAATCGAAAATGTAAAAAAGTCGACACATCGAAAAGTTTTGAAGTCAAAAATCGAAAAGATGAAGAATCGAAATATTGAAAAATCTGAAAAGTGAAATATCAAAATACTGAAAATAAAAGAAAACTGAAATATCCCACAACTGAAATTTCCAAAAACTGAAAATCTAAAAAATCAAAAATGTCGAAAAATCAAAACCTTAAAAAATCGAAAAACTAAAAAATCAAAAACCTGGAAAATCGAAAAATTGAAGAATTGTAGAACAGGAAAATCGAAACAGTTGGTAGTCAAGAAATGGGAAAATCAAAACATTTATTAATTATTCAACAATCGAAAAATTGAGAATTTAGAGAAGTCAAAAATTGAAAAATTGAAAAATCGAAATATTTAAAAATCGTAAAATTGAAGAGAAAAATTGAAACAACGTAAATCTAAAATATCGGAAAGTTTAGAGATCGAGAAATTGAAAAATTGAGAAATTGTAAACTGGAAAAATTGAATAATAAATAAAATAAAATGTTCCAAAACTAAAATTTTGAAACATTGAAAAATGAAAGAAAAACTGAAGAATGGAAAAAATGAAAAATCTCAATTGAAATATCCAAAAACTGGAAAATTAAAAATTGAGAAATCAAAAAGTCAAAAACGTGAACTCGAAGAATCAAAAACTTAAAAAATAGAAAAATTGTAAATTCAAAAACCTGAACACTCGAAAAATTGGATAATTGAATAAAATCGAAACAGTCGAAGGTCAAGAAATTGGAAAATCAAAACATCAATCGATTAATTGAGAAATCGAAAATTGAGAATTTAAAAAAAACGTAAAACTGAAACATCGGTAAATTGAGAAATCGGAAAACTGAAGATTTGAATAATAAGTAATCTGAAAATCCCAAAACTGAAATTTCGAAAAATTGAAAATTGAAAAAAAACTGAAAAATCTCAAAACTAAAATATCCAAAAACTGGGAAATTAAAAAATTGAAAAATTGAGAAATCAAGAAGTCAAAAATGTGAAGTCGAAGAATCAAAACCTTAAAAAATCAAAAAATTGAAAACTCAAAAACCTGCAAAATTGAATAATTGAAGAACAGGAAATTCGAAACAATCGGACGTCAAGAAATGGGAAAATCAAAACATCGATCGATTAATTGAAAAATCGAAAAATTGGGAATTTAGAACAGTCAAAAATTGAAAAAACGTAAAACTGAATCATCGAAAAATTGAAAATCGAGAAACTGAGAAATTGTCAAATTGAAAAATTGAATAATATCCAAAAACTGGGAAGTTAAAAAATCGAGAAATTGAGAAATCAAAAAGTCAAAAAAGTGAAGTTGAAAAACCAAAATCTTAAAAAATTGAAAAACTTAAAAATCAATAAAATAATGAATCGAAAAATTGAAGATTGAAGAAATGGAAAATCGATAAACTGTGACTTTATAAACGTCAAATTTGAAAAATTGAAAGATCGAAATATTTAAAAATCGTAAAATTCAAGATACAAATTGAAAAACCGTAAATCTGAAATATCGGAAAATTTAGAAATCGATAAATTGAAAAATTGAGAAATTGTAAAATGGAAAAATTGAATAATAAATAATCTGAAAAATTCCAAAATTGAAGTAAAATTTGAAAAATTGTAAAAACCAAATGTTTCCGTAAAATTGAAGCGAAAAATTGGAAAAACAAATTGAAACATCGGAAAATTGAGAAATCGAAAAATTGAATAAATGCACTGAAAAATCCCAAAACTGAGAAATCAAAATATTGAAAAATAAAAAACATGAAAAATCGAAAAATTGATGAACTGAAAAACCGAAAAATCGAAACAGTTGAAGGTCAAGAAATGGCAAAATCGAAACATCGATTAAATGAAAAATCGAAAAATTGAGAGTTCATAAAAGAATGGAAAAATTGAAGAATCTCAAATCTGAAATATCCAAAAACTGAGAAATTGAAAAATTGAGAAATCAAAAAGTCAAAAAAATGAAGTCTAAACATCAAAACCTTAAAAAATTGAAAAATGAAATACCTAAAAACTGAAGAATTGAAGAATTGAAAAAATGAAAAAAAAACTGAGATTTATAAAAGTCAAATTTGAATAATTGCAAAAATGAAATATTTAAAAATCGTAAAATTGAAGAGGAGAAAAATTGGGAAAACGTAAAATTAAAACATCGGAAAATTGAGAAATTCTAAAAGCGAAAAATTAAATAACAAATAAACTGAAAAATCTCAAATCTGAGCATGGCTTATAGATAAAATCGTTTCTGAACGATTAGAGTCGACATTGGCCTGAGTGTGCTTTGGTTTCTAGATCAAACAAGTTCTCAGGCGACGAGATATCTCGGTTTTAATTAATATTGTAACATGTAAATTTCACACTTTGTCATGGAACCTATTGATACAAATCAAAATAATTTATAATTTTTTTCACAACCGCACATCCAGGAATATTTATCGTACGTCTATTAGAATATCTATGAAAGTCTCTCATTTTACCATGAACATTTTTTTTTTATTAATAAATCGGAGGTGGCTCTCCCTAACTGTTTTACTAAAATTTTACCGTCGTGACACAGAGGACTGCTTTTTATTAAATATTCAACCGAATTCATTATTTTTATTTAAAATCAGATAATTTCACTGGTGCAGAATGAAAATTAAAACCAGCAATTGAGTTACTGCTGCTGGGCACTGTCAGAACAGGACCCGATTTCAGTCCAATACCGCGACTAAACGCACGGTTTCCATGGCAACGATGTCAACAAAACGTCTAAATCAGCCACTTCACTACCAACATATCATATTTGCAAGGCACAGCATCTTTAGATGTAGGTTTTGATTCATTTTGTACAAGGCGAAGGAAGCTCTGTGGAGATAAGCTTCGAAATTTGTAGAACAAAATAAATTTGTAGCAGTGTTGAATATGTGCATATTTATGTTAAAACTAAAAAGGTTTTTTTAAGAGAAATTAATTTTTAAGAAAACGCTCAAAAGACATATAGAATTGGTTGTATTTTAGAGGTAAGGGAAGAAACTATTTTCAGAGTTATTTCACTACACAACGTAACTGATTTTTAATTTTCTGTGGTTTCAATTTCAAATTAACGCTTGCTTCGCTTTCGAAGAAGTTTTTTTAGACACACTAGGTTAGCTTATTCCACATGTAACGAAATGTTCATTACCGAATTTCCTCCACGCTCAAGCATAGCTGTTGCTTCTTTTTCCGCCAAGAAACCGCTTCTCTCTAGCACGATGCGTTATTAAACCTTCGACTTTGATTTAACGTTATAACAATAAAAGGTAATATAACATCGGCGTTGTAATTTAATTCCGCACGGCCCAATAAAGCAACTGCCGAGCTACTTTGTTTTAATAGTACCTTGCCGTAAGCAAGCTCTGGCCGCATTCATTCCTCGCAAACAACAGAAGGAGCTGTGATGTGGTCTGTGGTGAGCTTCATAACCCGCCCTTCAGCCTGTCTGTCATTTGCCGACAACGCCAAAACCTTCCACCGCCGACCTTACCAAGTGCAGCCGCCGCCGCTCGACGAAGTAAAACAAGAACCGCGATGATACTCCTTCTTTTACAGGATACATATTTGTTTAAACAACCGGAACCTCTGTAACTGTTTGTTCGAGGCTTGTTCTGTATTTCTTGGATTAAGGAGAAGTTCTAGAGGATTGTATGACTTCGAGAACGAATGCTAGCGTCTCGGTGGCGGTAAATATTAGGTGAAACTTAAGAAACGTGAGTTATAGGCAGGATTCTAATCTTGAAATGATCACCGGTAGTTGAAAAATTGAGGAACGGTGTGATTTACTAGATTTTCACGTTTAAATAACGTACACATGTACAGTGTTACAGCTTGGCTAAAGAAAGAGGTAAATAAGTGGAATGTATGTGTATTTATAGATATCGTGTCTACCTACCATTGATGGCAGATTTGCAACACATCTTCCTGTGTTAACTATGCTAACAGCCTGAGTTAGTGATTAAAATTGAAGTGTTAGTCGTGAATACACACTGGAAGCTTAGTTGAAGTTTTACGATTTTCCGCGATACGAATCCACTGAATTCTAGATTTTTTTGTAGCACATCGAAAACGGTTTGATAACGAAACTTTGTTCAGCGACAAAACTGTCAGAAGACAATCTAGTTTAAACTTATTGATCGTAGATAAGTTCACAGTTTCTCTTACAAACTTTAGTTTCAAGTTTAGCAGCACTCATATGCATTATATGTATTTTTCAAATGAACATCACGCAGTTTTTGTCGATATTTGCCTTTTTTTTAATATTATCAAAAAGAACAAAACAAATTAAAACACTGTAAATGGTTTTAATGGCCAGAAATCCAATTTTTAAAAGTTAGTTTCTAAGACTTATAAATCAAAGTTGTAAAAATTCTATAAAAACACCAAGAAACAGTAGGTACGTAAAGTAAACACTTCGACCATACTATTATTCATTCTTCTCAGTGATGCTACGACATGTTAGAAATTATAGAATGTTTACTTTGTTTTCGTGAATAATTTACACACTGAGTTTACTGACATAATAAAAGTTCAAATTTCAAAAAACCAATTTTAATTCATTTATAGACATCAAAGTTCAAAAAACTAAGCAGATCAAGTTTAAAATATTTTGCTTGAAGCGTTTCGTTCAACCATGAAGCACTTGATGAAAAAGTGTAATTATTATTATTATTACGTATATGTCGATCCATATAACGCAGGGACAGCAAATAGGTAAAACTTCGGCTAGTTACTAAAAGTAAACTTTAATCCATGGTTAAGAAGCAAGTTAATGCAAATGAAATCTGAAAATGGCTGTAAAACGTTGTAAGAATTTGCTTTGAATAAAATGTACTCTATAATATAATTGATTTTTTTTGATAGTTATAAAGTTTACTTGGAACACCTGAGGCATAAGAGGATTTTTTTTTACATGTCCACAACTTGTTCTACTTAGAACTAGTCTTAATATCTTTAACGGAAAAATGATTATAGGGACGAGGTAGATCATGGAAATGTGCCGCCTCTCACTTGATATGGACTTTACTAAATTCCCAAATGCTTCATATCTTATTAAAAAATAAAACTAATTCATTACAATAAAATAAACAAATTTATTGCGGTTAAACTTCATAGTAAATGTTGAAAATGTCCACCATTTTGTTCAAGGCACATGTTCAGTCTCTTTTTAATTTCAAAAATGTTCTGTAACATCCTTTCGTCAATACTTCGGACCCATTGTTCAATTTCATGTTGCACAAGTATTTTCGAAATCTGCTCAAGTCTTCTCAACAACTTGCTTCCTCAGATACTGAAGATCTTCCAGGAGATTTCCGTTTGTCAACACTGCCATTTCGAACAGATCTGTCTAATGTGAGCTTCTAACGATGTTTCTTGAATTATAAAATCACGGTATTTGGCCGGGTATTCTTGCTTAGAAGCGTCCCATTGCGATAACAAGACATGACGATGAAAGTGTCTTGTTCAACAGAATAAACCGGTCTTCGCTTCATTGCACAAAAACAAAATTTTCCTACCAATAAGTTAAAAACAGTTTTACAATCATCTGTACATTTTTTTAACAACTTGCAACGTATTAAAGCTTGATGTGCATATGACGCAGAAAACAAGCCCCTATGAAAGTATGGATTCAACATTAGAAAAATAAAATATCGCATCAAAGAAAACCATATGGGTAACTTTTGAGATATCGTTTCAATACAGATACCAAAATTTAAATTAATATCGATGTTTAATGTCTAAGAATTTTATATGGGCTACGATTGGTACAGTAGATGAACCCACTTACTTAACTAAAGCACTTGATATAGGTGATCCTATTTTAAATTGTAAAGCAACAGTTTTATCCTTATTTAGCAAAATATTCTGCACGCTTACCATGGACACTGGACACTGAAAGAGAAGCCAGATAAGAAATCTGCTACGGATTGACTTCTGATATCACGCAAAATGTATTGTCCGCCAAATTAACAAATCATGTTAGGCTTAATTTCATTGGAAAGATTATTAACATATATTAAAAATAGAAGAGGGTCCAAAAAAGAGCACTGTAGGACCTCCTGATTTATAATTTAAGGATCTGATAAAATGATTTTCAATTCTCTTTTCACCTGATATTTGATAAGTTACTGTAAATTAGTTTTTCAAAGATTTTAGAGAAAACGGGCAAAATTGAAATTGGGCCTTAGTTATTGGACTTTGGTCCCTTATTTTTATACAGGGGAATTGCTAATACATTTTTAAACTTTTTTGGAAAGTACCCTATAGAGAAACAATTATTATTTATTATGGTGCTAAGAATAGGAGAAATCTGTTTTTGAACATCACTTAGAATTTTGTGAGGAATAACACCGAGGCTACCAGATCCTTTTGTGACCAAGGTTTTATTATACTTTCAACTTCAGTGGGATCATTAAGAAACAAGAAGAAATTTTTGAAGAAACTTCACAGTCTGATTTAAATTTACATGAGATTTTGATACAGACGATACTATTGACCAGAAATGATCCTTAAATGTACTGGAAAAAATATCAGGATTGTCTATCAATGTACCGTTAGAAATCATTAACGAACTTTACCTATATTACTAAATTTAGTAGGAGAGCCTGACAACGAATTAATAATATTCCAAGTCACTCTTCCCACCTGATGCGGAAAAAATCTTGTCATCATTACATATTACTAAATCGCGGTATTTTTTGTTTAATTATCTTTTCTTTACTTGGTACCTTAGTTCAAGTTCAGGGTTATTGTATTTTTACTTACCGAGCGTAGGCGGAGGAAGTATTGTAATCAAGTTCGTTGACCGACTCTCTACTTTTACGTTTTGTCGACCTTTCATGGCCCTTGGAGTACGAAGAAATAGGTCTCCCGTTTCCGTCTGTCTGTCTGTCGGTCTGTCTATCTGTCTGTCTGTCTATCTGTCTATATGTCTATCTGTCTGTCTGTCTGTCTGTTTGTCTGTTTGCCGTCTGTCCAGATTTTTATTAGGCAGATAATCTCCAAAACTACCACACCTACTGTGAAATTTTATATGTGTGTTAGAAATATCGTGTAGAGGTAAAATGCTAACCGAAATTTGCCCAATCTCCCTATTAATCTGATGACATCGTCTCAAAATTTTTCATAGTAGGGAGGATTTACTTGTTTTATTGATCAAATTTTTAAAACGGTACACCTCAATGTTATTTCTAGTATTACACTAAACATGTGTCAGAATTGATATACGGGTCACCGATCCATACAAGCATAATCTTGCCCTTTATCAATGCGTTCATACATATTTTTGGAGCAATTGTTAATTCGGTTCCTATCATGGGTTGACGACAAGGTCACTCTAGAGTTGCCACCAAATATAAACAAGTGTGTTTCAGTAACATAATGTGTTGGAATGCTAGACAGTTAACAGTAGCGGGGTATGGGTGATTAAAATTAAATTTAGCCTCGCCCACCCACCCGTTATAACATTTTTTCTGCAGAAATAAGAAATAGATGTTATAATAAATAAGTAGTATAACAGAAAAATACGATTAATGTTTTTTTAACACCTACATTCTATTAGTTCCCATTCTCACTTTACAAAAGAACATATAATTATCCCCGCCCACCCACCCCGCTTCCATTTCAGTGATTCATTTTGTCTGCTCCGAATGAAAGGTGGATCTCAATTGAAGAGAGATAAAATCGTTAGAATGAGAACAGCGTGTGTGGGCGGGGCTAGTATCTGCTAAGATAATTTTTGGTAAATGACATACACTCTAAAAACAAGGGTGGGTGGGAGGGGTTGTAATTGCTAATATAAAAGTGGTTGTGGCAAACAACATACTGAACAATATTAAGAGTAGTCACTGGGACAAAGAAGGGTTGGGTGGGTGGGGCTACTACTTGCTCATAAAACTATAAAAAACTAAATTTAGCCCCGCCCACCTCCTTTCTCCATTTGACTGACTTATTGTATTTAGTGTAAAATGGAAATTAAAAAACAACAGTATTGTATTCCCAAAATTTTCTGAGCAAATGACGTGAGTCGTCCTTGATTTAATCAATAAAATAAATCGACTCATTCATTAATTTCTTTAACCCCGTCTAAGCAAATCTGAACAAATATTAATGCAGTGATAAATCACAATGATATTCGTAATGTAAATATGAAATTTGAAAACAATCGGCCCATTACTTTCGGAGATTATATGTCTAATAAAAATCTGGGACAGCAGACAGACGGACAAACAGACGGAAACGGAAGAGTGGGCCGACGGATTCCATTACAATACTTCTTTTGCGTATGCTCGGGAAGTAAAAAAGGTGTTAAAAAGGACGACAGAAATAAAGAAAAAACGAAACAACAAAAAAGAAGGCAAAAGTGACAAAAAAAGGGAATAAAAAAAAACTATAAACACGAAGGATAAATAACGATAAAAAGAAATAGAAAAAAAGAACATATAAAGAAAACGAAAAAGGCGACAAAAAAGACGGTATCAACCACAAAGCTGAAGATAAGATAAACGCTAAAAAAAAACGAAAAAATGAAAGTGGAATAGATCGAAAAAAAGGCGAAATGAAACGACAAAAAGGTGACAAAAAAAAGACGAAAAATGGACGGAAATAAGGGGGAAGAATCGGAAAATTTTCATTTTTAACAAAGTTGTCAAAAAATTCTCAAAAATTGAGGGATGTAGATCTCGAGGTGCTGATTTCAAAAATGTGTTTATGTTAATCGCGCAAGATTTTCAAAATTTAAATTCACATTTTCGAAAAATTCCAAAAATTTTAATACTTCGATGACGGATTTTGGAAAAACTGTTATTAAAGAAACGATGTCTGAAGTGACTTCTCGAGCTCGAAATCTACAAGAAAATGTATTCAGTTAAGTTTCGAAAATGGTGAAAAATGGGTCCAATTTTGAGTATTGCAAAAATTTCATGTTCAAAACAGCTGTCTAAATATTTTCAAAAAAATCCAGGTAAGTCTAGCTAATTTGCGAAAATGGTTGAAAAATGGTGCAAAATTTCAAAAGTGTCAAAATCAGTCATATCTTATAAAATGTTAGCCCCGCCCACCCGCCCTCTATTTTCTTGGAAGATATGTCATTTGCCAAAAACACTCTTATCTTAGCAAGTACATTAATGAATTCAGATAAACAAGCTATACAAAATCTTTAACAAAATGTATATTGTGTCATTAAAGAGTAAGTGATATGATATCATTTACTTCCTTAGGCGGTTACTGATATTACTTATCCATACTTGTTTTAATGTATACAGGTTATCATGAATAAAAACACTGGTCAACAAAATTCAATTTTTTCTCTCTAACTTTGACATAATTGTAATGTTTTCGTTTAATTTGTCTCTGTGTTTGTAACAAAGGGCATAAACCTTACAACTTAGCTCAATTAAAAATAAAAATGCATATTTGATGTTAAAAACAAAAAAGCAGGTAAAACAATTTAATTTTTGTATCTTTAACGGCAAAAAGTGATGTATTAACAAAAGAACAACCATAATTAAGAAAAAAACAACGATTGCAGTTTAAAAAACGAAAAAAACAAAAGAAACAGCTAAGACCGACGTTTTTTCGGTTGCCTCCTATAGATTTCATTGGAGATCTCTCGCTTGATGGTCCCGCAGTATTCTGCGACCATTTAGGTGTTCCATCGATCTTGGTAACGTTTTTGTATCCACAGAATGCCCAGATGGAAGCGTTCTCTACGTCCGTCACTCACGTCATCATAATTTTTGGGGAAAAAATCAAGATGCGAATACATAAAATGCACTTTTAAGATTATGTTAATTTTAAATTTTTTATATGATGATAACATGTTTTCTACTTACTAAACGTAGTTTTCTTATTGTTTCCCAAGAAGTTTGTAGCAATTTGATCACAAAAAAATACACCTTATAGAAATTTTCCTATTACTTAATAGTACGATTTTTGTATTTTTCAAAGGATAATATTGAAGATTACTTTTAAATGAGAGCTAAGTTTGGGTTTAGCCGTTTATAATATCATTTAAAATTGTTAATTAAATAATAATTGGGTGCTATAATAAAAGTTAGAGCTTAGCTGTTGACCAGTGAAATTGGCAAAATTTTTTCATTTATTTTTCAAAGAAGCTGTACTTCAAGGCGAGGGAAGTCTAGTCGAACTAATTTTGGACCAATTTTTTTACATATGATATGTAGATCTTTTAAATAATTAGACTCTCGAATGGTTTGTTTGGTGATTAATTTTTTTTTTATATTCATACGAGTTTTTATAGAAACCAAGGAAAACTTTTAGTAAAGTGTTGATCAAAGTAAGATTTAAAAGATTCAAAATTGTGTACGAGTCAAGGTTATTATCACCATCTACATATTTTGTTTATAAAGTTATTACGATTATTTGAGTTGGAAATTCTACAATTAAATTTTACAGATGTGTTGATATTTAAAAGATATTCTTAAGTAGTCGTGCTTTTTTGAAGTGACCTTCATTTCGACCATATACATTGGGTACTCCAGCAAGATAGCTTCTATCCACAGAGAACTGCAAATTCCACATAGCTTTTTTTCTGGTCGGTCTAATGCCAACAGTGACAATTTAGAATCTTTTTTTAAGAATCTTAAACTTTCTCCGAGGTCCCAGCTGTCTTTCTTAAAATTGTAAAACCTTGTCGCAGGTCCCAACTCTCTTTTTTTTTTAATATAATTTTTTTTCGGGGGCCCCAAATGTATTTTTTGAGAATGTGAAACCTCCTCGGGGGCCCCGAGCGTCTTTTTTTAAAAATATGATATCTTCTCGGGGCTCCAAACTGTCTTTTCGAGAAGATGAAACCTTGTTTTTTTCTATTACACTGTGACTAGTACTTTCTATATTGTTTTTACTCCGTAGAGGTTACCACCAAAAAGTAAAATTCCGCAAATTCAAATTTTATCGTTTTTCAAAGAAGCCGTATTTGTACTTCAGAAGCGACGGAACTTCTGTCGAAATAACTTTCGACCAATTTTTGAAGTGGCCTTCATTTCGACAATGTACATATTTAAATTCCACATACCTTTCTTTTTGGTCGATACCATACCAACAGTGACAATTTAGAAGCTGCGCTTCAAAAAGCTTAGGATAATCTTAATGGCCTTGAAGTTTTACACCTAGCGTAAAAGTTGAAGGGGAACTGTTTGAACTATAAAGGTGTTTATAACTTTCAGATTAATAGGAAAAAACGATACTTTTGATTACTCGCTGCTCTCTAATAATATAAGGTTTATCCTCACAACACTCAAAACACACAAAATATTTATCAACGCATTTCGCCAACCACGTTGACATCTAGACAAAGCTAAACTGAGTGTTTTCGGTGTTGTGGACGATATATTAATATCTACAAATAAAATTTTCATTTATAAATGGATCAGTGTTTAGTGGATTGTTTTTGTATAGCTTTTGAATGTCCAAAAACTTTTGCGCCAATCGTATATTTGTGTTATCACTTATCGGTAGGCGTCGGATTTTAGGTCGTTAAAAAATGAATAAACGGAGACATTTTTAGGTCCCAAAATTGACGAATTAGGTTATAAAAATCTTAGTTTAGGTTAAAAACCTGGAGGAAAAAATATTTACTCGACGAAAAAGTATACATCAAGAAAATATATATTTAAAAAAAACATGAAACAAAACATTATACAAACAAATATTTTGTGTAACAAACAAAAAAATGATTAAATAAACAAACGATCTATAGTTACGTCCACTAATTTTAAGTTATCGTAAAAAAATGGCGATCAAATTAAATCAAGTCGCATTTAACAAAAAATAAAATATTAATCCAGGTTAAAATGAGTTAGAAAAGCAAACTATATGTATATCTAAATTTTCGATTATAAATTTACACCTTTGATCGCTTAAAACACTTTAATGTTTTGAAAATTTGCGTTCCACATCACAAGAAGTGATGGGTGCAAAATTAAATATTGAACAATCTTCGTTTTCATTTATGTATGTATTGTTGGTAGCATTTCCATTACCGCAAATTACGTTATTTACTGAACAAATAAAATCGTATCCTGGATTCTTGTTTAATAGAGAACATCATTTTTGGAACGCCATTTCCCCCACCTTTCCTGGTGCGTTTTTTAAAAATGTATACACTTTTTGCACAATTTCCTTACTTTGGTTTAATTTTAAACCTATAGTTTCTAATTGCTTATTGCATCAGCAATAATTTTAAAGTGAGTTTTAATGTACAAGAGTTCATTTTTAACGTTTGCTTTATTCAGGACTTCTTGAGCTTTTTTAACGCTTTGCGCAACTGTGGTTTCAAAGGACATTACAACCTAAAAATATTCAATATAAGAATGACAGTAAAAACCATTATATATTTACTGACTTGTTTTAAAACATCAAAGTGTTCTGCATAAAACAATGCTGCTTGAATCCAAGTGCCCCACCTGGTTAATACAGGTTCAGGTAGGAGAGGTGTATTTGGTAAACTGTTTTTATAAAATTCTATTCTTATTGGTGCTTTTAAAAAGATTTTCTTAACATTGCTAATTATCCTATTGACATATGGATAATTCTGTCTAATTGTTTCAAACACTAAATGTAACCCATGTGCCATACATGTTAAGTGTGTTATATTTTCATAAAACACCTTCAAATTAGTACCAGTTTTGATCATGTATGAAGCACCATCTGATACAAACCATTTAACTTTTTTGTGTTCAGTTCCTTTTGGCCACAATAAAGCTACAAATTAACAATTAAATAAATTATAATAATAATTTCAATGCTTAAAATTATCAGTAGCACACCCAATGATTCGTTTATAAATCTCGAGATTGTGTTGCTATTAGTTTTATCAAGTTGCTTCAAAGCTAGCTTCTTCAGAAGATAACTTTCCAATTACTAAATGGGCTATGTATCTTCCTAATCTGTCCGTCGTCTCATCGACGCTAATCCGAATATTATTATTGCCAATAGAATTTCTAATTTGTTTAATCACCTGTAAATTATAAAATTGTTGTTAAAAAGTTTTTAAATAAAAATTCTAGTGCTCACCATATCGTAATCTTTTGGTAAATAATTTTTTCTCAGAGTGCTTTCTGAGGGTAAATGCCTTCCTGTATATTTATCCCAAAATTTTTAAACTCAGGACAATTAACTTTATTCCATGGAATAATTTGCTGCGGTAAATGCCCTACATAAATCTGTGCAAAATTGCGTAAAATCATTGTCGCAACTAATGTTTAATAAAGTCTGTTTACTGGATTTATTCTTGTTCTTTTTATGTGCATCGCCACTGCAGTGTTGTTCAAAGTGTGATTTTTTTTCGCACTTAAACTAGGAAACAAAAATGTGAACATAATTCAAGCTTCATTATTTTAAATGTTTACTTACAACTTTTCCACACATCTTGCAGAATAACTCATTGTCTTTGGTTGAAGAAGGAAATGGAAAATTAGTGTCCAAATTATTCCCTAACTATAATTTGATTTTATCTTTCATGGATGATTTTACCTTAGGCATTTTGACGATTCTTTACTGTATACACAAAAATGAAAACCGGCCCCAACACACTCACTAACAGGCAAAGTCACTCAGTATCACTAACAATAAATTTCTAAAATAAAATGCTTTTTCAGAGATTCACCTCCATCCGGCTATAATCTAAATGAAATGAATCCTATTTTAAGCCTTTTAAAATTTACAATTAGGTCGTTTAATTACACTTTAGGTCTCTAGCAGTAATTTAGGCATTTTAGGTAGTAATAAATGGGCGTTAAATAAACAGAATTTTTTAAATTCGGATAAATATATAAATTTCGCTGCAATGTCTGAGTAGATATAAAAGACAAAAGACCTAAGATCCGAAGCCTACTTATCGATCAGTCACTAGTCCTGTTTGTTGTCTAAAAATTAGTTCTCCTACTTGGTGCTTCAGCAACAAATACAACAATACAACAATATTTAATTAATAATTTAAACACTGATGTAGCGACGTTACAAATCTTATTTTTTTCAAATTTTAGTCGTACAAAATAAATGCGTTGTTTCAAAAATGTAAAAATCCTAAACTAACCCAATATTTTTGTTTCAGGTGAGTCCGTTCGTCCGTCGTCACCTGGTGAGTTTTCCCTTTTCTTAGCAAATTACGCCCCGCCGTCGCGAGCAGACATGCGTGACAGTGTGACCAGCAAGCACAAGCTGTCACAGCAACCCCGGTAATTACAAGGCTCAGTTACATTCATTATCCAGAAATTGCTTATGCCTCGCAATACCTTCGACTACACCACATCCACTGAGCTATTACACGTCTCGCCTCTCTCTCACGCGACGAAACTATCCCGAAAAACTGTCACACTTCCTATGTCGGTACCACTGATAATTTACATCCCGGCAGCCGGAGCTCGTATAACCGATGATGGCTTCGGTTTTAATGGAATATGCTTGGCTCGTTAAATTGTAGTGTATTATGAAAAAGGACGGAGTCGGAACGGTGTAATTTGGGCGGTTAATGAGTGAATTTGTGATGTAATCTGGCATCGTCGGTGGCTCGTTTAAAGGGAAACGTAATGTCTATTAAGCTGTAAAAATTACAGAATAAAAGCCGGGGGTTTACCGATTCGACACGGAAAATTGACATCTGTTGCAAACCGTCACGTAAAGCCTGGACGAGAAAAAATAAGCAAAATGTAATCAAAATTTATTTTGTTTATCTAAATGCTACCGAAACAAAGTAAAATACTGATAAGGTTAAATTAAATACACACTACACTCTATATAAGTAAATAAATTTTCGCATAATCAATAAAACAAAGTATCTATGCATCGTTTACCAAATTCTCGACAATAACTTTTTCAATTAATAGCTTTAGCCAGACGTACATTTTTGGTTTCTCAGTACAATAATTATTCATTTATAATTTTTTCATCATCGTTTTTGTGATTTAACTTTTGACTTGATGGGAGCTTGCTAAGGAATTTTTGTAAATTATACTTGCATTAGGGCGAATGTGATATCAGACAAATTTCTTAGTATTTGTTTTTCATTATTTATATGAATTTAATTATTTATTATAAATTGTGTTTTTTTTTTGACAATGTAGAAACTAAAGGCCCATTTCTCTATCAAAATGTGTTCAAATACATTATCCAAAACTACTGGACCGATTGCTGTGGAATTTTGGGTGTAATTTAAGACTATCGTGTTGGTGGAAGCCCTAATCAAAATTTGTTTGTTCATCCTCACCAAAAATTTAAATAGTTCAATTTTAAAACTTTGTGACGTCAACTCAAAATCATCTAAAAATTTTGCAAGATAAATCCCATTTAAATTTTTTTTTTTAACTAATTTTTTATCTGAGAAGGTATTAACAAATTTTTGTTGGACACTCACCTCGTGAAAGAAGACAAGATCTGTCCGTTTTCAGTGTTAAGTTTGTTCCGTAATATGTGTTTGGACCTTTTATGAACTTAATATAAAATGTAACTTAATCATTTTCTACATAAAACTTGGCAGACGACGAAAAAAGCTAATATGAATAAAAACGACTATGGCGTACTGAATAATAAAGAACTACTATCAGACACACGACGGTAGGCTCACTAACATTACAGACGCTTTACAATAAAAAAAATCAAATTACTCACGAATATCTGATTTCAATTAGCAGATAATCGGTAAATTTAAAATTAAATTAATTTCAGTTTTTGGTTACCAGACAATACATAAATTACCATCATTTTCTTTGGGTAATCTTACAGGTTAACGACAAAAACACCACCTCCTTGGCATGCATGTAGACGTTGCAACTTCTCCAACAAGCACCACACTCATGTAAAATCTGTTATGAATCTCATTATAACCATGAAGCCGAAACCAGTAATATCCTTAATGAGTCATGGGATAAAATTGATATTCTGACAAGTTTCTTAACGTGAGCCTAAAGCTATCCTGCCAGTTTAAGTATGAGGGGTTGGGCGATGTATTAAATAACATTATTTAAACATGTATGTTTACATCGACTTACAAACTCCGAAATTGTTTTTCGAATATCTACCTCACAACCCCGAGAAAAGCGGGTGAAACAGTTTACTGAAAAAACAAGGGCGTAAGGAGTTGTGGCAGCTATGTGTGTTATTAATACTGTAAGGAAGCATAATTCGCATAACTCCTATAATAAGAAACGACAAGAAAAATTTAAGTCCTTTTTTAAAATTTCAAAAAAAGTTTTCTGTGGACTACACTACCTTTCTATAAAGTGCACTAAGCTTGCGTTTTTCAGTTATATGGATACATATCTTCAACATGCCAAGATTTCCTACGGAACGTTGTAGGAGTCATTTCTATCCGTTCATTGTGGTTCAAATTACACTCACTCTCCCAACAAGAATAATTAAGATTTGCTACTCCACGACCACCACGAAATGTAGTCTAATATCTTTACCCTGACGTTCCAGTGCCTTTGTAATGCTAATATCGTAGTAACATATCTTTTCTGGAATCAATTATTTTTACTGACTTACAATTTAGTTGACCAGTTGAAGTTTTATTTATTTTAAGTGATTCGGAAAACTAAACAAATTATTATTGCTATATCATGATCAGTTCGTCCATCTCCTTTCGATTACATTACAATTGAGGATAACAAAAATAACTACGTGCCTTTGTTTAAAAAGTAAATAAATAAAACCTAAGTTATTTGCGGTTAATATGGATTACTGTTGACAAATTTGGAGTGATGGTTATTTTATACAAAATACACAAGCAATTTTAATTGGTCTGTGTTGTCGTTGACATATCTGGGAGCAATGCAGTGAAGTACTTCTTTAACAGCAGAAAAATCATTATCAAGTGCCTGTGATTGACTCAGGTTGTTCAAATGTATTCCAAAGATTTTTTAATCTCTTTCAAAAACAAAACACCAGAGACTCTGAACATTCTTTTAAATAAAAAAAAGACATTAGGGACTCCAAGATTTTTTTAAATAAAAAAAAAACATCACGAACCCCAAGACTTTTTAAAATAGAAAAAAAGTACGTAATAGGAACCCTAAGGTTCGTTAAAATGTCCTAAAAAAAGACACTGGGAGCAAGATTCTTCAAAATTCTTAAAAAAGACATTTGGGACCCCAAGATGCTTTCAAATTAAAAAAAAAACCGGTAGAGGATTCCAAGGATATTTTAATCACTACCAAAAATAAATCACCACAGGTTTTCAAGGTCCTTTTAAATTAAAAAAAAAGACACCAGAGAACCCAAAATCCTTTTAAATTAAAAAAAGCCCTCGGGGACTCCAAGATTCTTTTAAAATTTTGAGAAAAGCATCAGAAGCCTTATGATTTTTTAACATTTAAAAAAATATAGTATTTTTTAGAAAGAAGACACTAGGAGCTGTAAGACTTTTCTAAATACTTAAGAAAAACACCTGGTGTCCCCAAAATTTTTAAACATTTTTGCAACAAAAAGATAGCAGGGACCGTAAAACTTTTTCAGATTTTGTCAAAAATAATACCCCAAGGGCCCCCAAGTTTCTTTATTTTTTCCAAAATTAGTACACCAAGCGCTTTTAAAATTGGTTTAAATTCTTAAAAAAGGCACTAGGAACTCCAAGATCCTTTTAAACTTTTCAAAAAAAAACTCGGTACTCCAACATTCTTTCAAATTGTTAAAAAACACAGTAAAGGTTGCTAATGATCTTTTTTGTACACGCTCCCAAAAATGGTTATTTTAGGGATTCAAAAGTGTCCGTAAAATGAGTCTTTTTCGTACTAGTACGAAAAAGTTGCCATGGCAACTTTTTGGGACTGAATAGTAAAAACTATAAAAACAATAATTAAATAACCACATTTATTCTAAAGGAGTAGATACAACAATACAATATTTATTTCACAAAATGAAAATGGAATGAACAGTTTTGAGCTCCCTGAAAACTGCTGTGTCCAAACGAAATACCTGAGGAGCTTGAAGGTATCAGGCTGATGTCTCTTGATGTCGTGGAAGTAGCTTCAGTAGTAACTAATAGTGTGTTAGTCGATGGTTCGTTTTGCTTTTCTCCCAATAACTGTCTGCATATCTTCTTCTTCCTTTCAACAGATTCTTCTATATATGATTCTGCGACAGAAGACGACTTAAAGTTTGTTACTATTTAGAAGAAAACAATAATTATATTGCAAAAAAAATAGTTCCATCCTCCTAGCCGCTTCAGGGAGATTAAATCAACATCACTATCAGCCGCCAGAGATGCAGAACTTCGTCGGAAGCAATGCCCTGTATATTCCTTGGGATTGGGCAGGTTAAGAAATTCAGCAACAACCGAGGGCATTTTCGTAAAAGAATGAATTCCTACACGCTGGACAGTGCATTTTCCATTACGATAACAAATGAAAAAATAATCGTGTTGAACTGTCTCGGGCCGTAATCGTAAAAACTTCCGGTATAATTCCAGGCCATTGACAGCTTTGCCTTTAGCTATCACTGGAAAGACTCTCTTAATGTTGCTCTTGGTATCAGGAATTGTTATAATTAGACATTCTTCGTCTTTTTGGACAATATCTTGTATTTTTAGTGAATGTAGCTCCTCACGCCTACATGCACCACACACACCAAAAAGAAGGGCAACCTACAAAATGAAAAATAAATCTATCTGATACATAGAATATTTTTTAAACTTACCTTTATTAATAAATGTTTCATATCGTCTGCATTTGTCAAAAATGTGTCAATTTCTTGACGTGTCAAAACTTTTGACTTCGTGGGCTCGTATCCTACTGAATTTCTCTTTAAAAACGCAATGACTCTGGAAAACTTGTTTATTTCAATATTTTCTTTGACAGACAAAACAGCTTTAATCATTGAATATTTTGACCAGAGAGTAGATGGTTTTACTTCTTGTGACTGTAACAAAATACGGAAATTATCACGATAATCATGTGTAAGGCTTATAAATATTGAACATAAAGGCGGCACTTACCTTTTCATGAAGATAATTTAACATTACATCTTCATCTACTACTACAATTTTTTTTTCTTCCTTTCATCGTAGGAATATTTGATATTCCTTTTCGTACATTTGCTGAGACTTCGCTGGAAGTAAATCCAGTACGATTTCTTTTGCTTTTTCCGTAATATGCGCGGGATTTAGTCGTTTTTATAAATGGTTAAGATAAAACTGATTTTGGCAAATGACATACCCTCTAAGAAAAGAGAGGGTGGGTGAGCGGGGCTACCAGCTGCTAAAATAAGACTGAATTTAGCAAATGGCGTATCCCCTAAGAAATTTACTCGTAATTAAATTATAATTTAATATTTATTTCCTTTTTTTTAAATATACATAGCCATCTTTTCACAACAAGAAACTTGAAACATGGTTAAAATGGTATATTTTTGCAAGGAAATATAGATTTTGCAATTGTGGGGCGGAGCCTAATTGCAAAATCGATATTTCCTTATACACATTTTCCAGTTTAAACATGTTTTAAGTTTCATGTTGTAAAAAGGCGGAGCTTAGCTGAAAAATACTTATTTCTTTACATGAAATTAAAAACATGTTTTTGAGTATCGTGTCGTTCAAAGAATACCATGTATATTAAGAAAAAAAAAAGTAAAATATTATTAATAAGTATAATATATAATTATATTTCTAGGAGCTACAATATTACAAATGTTAAACTACTGAAGTTCCATTACTGAGGTTGCCTTTTTTTCTTAATATGTGTAGTCATCTTTTCACAACAAGACACTTAAAAGATTTTTAAAATGATAAATTTGTAGAGGGAAATATCGATTTTGCAATTACGCTCCGCCCCTCGGTCAGACAACCAATGAAAGATTCATCACGATGGAGATCGAGACGGATGGGTGGGGCTTCTCTTTTGGTTTTCTTTTTTAATTAATAAATCTAGAGCCGGTTTATACGAAAGCGAATTAAATATTTAATCCTCGATTAATTTAGCACAGGATTAAAATGAGGAATACGCGCCCGTTAGTGGAAAACATGTACATTGCCTATGAACAGACCTCAATTAAAAGTTAATCGATTCTATGGTTAATCACGAATTAACTTTAATTTCGCTTTCTATAAACCGAGTCTTAGTTTTCTTTGTATAACACGATTACTTAAGAACAATTTCTCATGGTAATTTCTGGTAGAAAAGTAAGGATTTTACAATTAGCGGAGGTTCGGTTTACGACGAATAACAAAAATCATCAGAATTGAGATAGGGCGGGTGGGCGGGGCTTATATTTGGCCTTTTTTTTCAATATACATAGCCATCTTTTCACAACAAGAAACTTAGAACATGGTTAAAATGGTACATTTTTGCAAGCAAATATGGATTTTACAATTATGGGGCGGAACATAATTGCAAAATCGATATTTTTTATACAAATTTTCCATTTTAAACATGTTTTAAGTTTCATGCTTAAAATGGTAAATTTTTGAAAGAAAATACGGATTTTGCAATTAGACTTCGCCGCCCCTAGGTCTTGCCAACGAATGAAAACTTCATTACTATTCAGATCAGGGCGGGTATGGGTGGGGTTTAATCTTTGGCTTAAATTTTTTCTTAATATATGTATATAGTATTCTTGGAATAACAGGATACTCAAAAACATGACTCACATGGTAATTTCTCGTAGAAAAATAACAACACGATACTCAAAAACATGTTTTAATTTCTCGGAGAGACATAAGGATTTTGCAGTTAAGCTCCGCGTTCTTCGCTCACGACGAAAAAAAAAAATCATACAATTGAGATAGGACGGATGGGCGGTACTACATTTTGACCAACAAAGTTACTAACAAAGGAAACCTGACAACGGTTCTAGGAGATATTTCAAATAATTTTCAGGAGAATACAAAGGTATAATGATAATAGACATCGTTTTCTGTTATTAAGAGACATTTTTTGGAGCAAAAAACATCAATTCGATGGAATTCATTTTCGTATCGTAAAGTTATGGCTCTTAAACAAAACTCACTACAAAAATTCTCGAGTAATGTAAAACTTAATTTTCGTAGCGCTTGAGATTGGATTCATTTTGAAATTTCAAATTTCGCGCGGATGGTACACTTTTCTTCGCGTAGATTTTCAGTGACTTTTCTGTCACTCAAGCTCTCACCATACGTAGTACATTAAGCTTATTTACATAATATAATAAACAAAATATCGAATATAATTATTTTTTATCTCGTAATTTGCCATTTAAATAGTTTTAATATAAACTCAATAAATTTTGGGGAAGGAAACTGTTACTCTTTTGGTTTTTCTTCTTTAGCTTTTCTGGTATAGATTTTCGGACGGTAAACTATCATTCTTGCAATAAATTTAGTTTTGTTGTTGCAGCATGTTGGAAATTGTATTGACCAATAAGTCGAATTTTTCCCAATTTCTTTCTTTATGACTTCCAAAACACTACCAGTGCAAAAATTATTATTCTTTAAATAATCTCTCAAATTACAAAATATTTACTCTGCTAAAATTGCTATTTGGAATGCGTTCTCTGAAGCGTAATGTAAAGGACCAGTTTTACATCTTTTAATGCCACAAATTTTGCATAATTTTCATTACAATTCTTCTTAGAGACCAAAGCAACAATCCATTTTTTGCAAAAATTTTGATTTTTTATCAAGCTTTTAACAACGTAACCTGTGCAACTGTGCAAAGCATTTTTTTCTCTCAAAGAAAGTTCTTTTTTCTTCAAATTCCAATTTCCAGGTAAAGCTAAATTTTCTTTTCCTTTAGGAACAATGTTTTCTTTTCTGTTATTATTTTTAATATAATTCAAAAAACCAACTAAAGGTGTTGTTTTGTCGGTTTCGTAACTTGAGTTATTTGAAACGTCCAAATATTGAGAAACTGATAAAAGTTTTAAGTCATATTTAAACTGAATGGCCGAATTTGGGAAAACACATTTTCTAAACAACCTTGAGAAAATCTCGATGTTAATAAATATGAGTATTTTTTTCCTTCAAGAACAAAAATTGATGTTGTAGTCAGTATAACACCTGTTTGAATAGGCTTCCAAACTGTATTTGCAAATTTGGCAGGAGCGACTTTTAAGTTTAAAAATAACTTAATGAACTCTTGAAGGAATTCCATAGTTTCCCTATAGACAGCCATATTAAACTTGCTCAAGGCCAAAATAGTTGATTTAGAACTAATCAACTGGAACCACATTTGTACAACATCAAGAAAAACAGGTGTCGTTAGAGAAGATTTGTCTTCTCTCTCCTCTTCCGCATCTAATTTTATTCCACAACTAACATTTCGATTCAAAACGTTTAGAGAATTTGACACCTTCATTTTGTTAAAATGATTTTATTTTAAACGATCCACATTTAATTTAGACGCAAATTGCAGCTCAAATTTGCCTTCTTCTTCACAAAAATCTTTAATGTGTTGCACGTTAACCAAATCAGAAGTTAGTTTATATTTTTCAACAAAATCATTTGGTAATTGAATGATTTTATTTTGTACTAAACATTGCTTAATATTTTTTTAATAAATATGGCCCATCTGCTAAAAAGTAAATTTTTTCGCCATTAACTGGGTTTAGGACATAATTTTTTGTTTCGTATTTTCTTCCAGCTTTTATTCCAAAGGTTTTCCACATAGCTTGATTCCTCGATACCATATCTGAGATTACAGAATAAACCTTCAAACCAATTGCACTGATTTTCTTAAAAACTTCTTTAAGAACATCAGCTAGAACTGCCCCCTTCATACTGTCTTCAGTAAAATAGTATGAAACAATTTGTTTCCAACGAGTATTAATACCTCCCACAACAATTACCAACGCTCCTGTCGCTACTCGCTCATGTTTTGGTAAAGTAATTCCCCCAATATACGTGCCACTATGTACACGATAATCAATCCCAGCTTTTATATCCCTTTCGTCCAATGCCACCATACAATCCCTCCCAAAATCCTGATTAACCGATTCATATTTAATTTTCAAAAACCCTATAATTTCATCCAAAACTCCAGATCTAAATTCTAAATTTTGTAAATGAAAATTCAATGTTCGAATAGCTGGAAATGGTAGTTTCATTTTTCTTAATAAGTTATATTCACTGGTCGCTCATCCAAATTTAAGCTTCAAAGATTTAGTGATTGTTTGCTTGGAACATTTTTTGAGTTTTTTCACTTTTTGAGCCTCAATTTGACCCTTTTGTAATATATTTGCCAAATGTTTCCTTAAATTTGCATTACACACTTTTTGCAAGTATAACTTCTGGCTTAACTGGCGTAACACACTTAATCATATCCAATAAGAACACCATTTTTAATGGAATTGAACAGAGAAATCTGTTGTATGTATGTCAAACGAACGACATACCACAGACAGATGACAACCACAAGTGAAAAACGTACATTTTCGTGTTCTACGTTTCGTAAACTGCGAAAAGTCCACGCCACTAAACACTCCTGAAAAGTGGGGCTCAGGATGTCGGAATGCAGCTTGCACTTCTACTCCACCACGAAAATCCATGCTCCTAAAAATTTATAAGTTTGTCGAATCAGACCCTTAATGAAAAAATGAATAAAAGATGTATTTCGGACACCCTCCGTCCACGTTAAATACCCCGATCGGTCATGCTCTAGAATTAAAAATTAAAATCTGTTACGTCCTTCCCCTAACGAGGTCACTTGTACTTAATCAATTCGAAAATCAATCGCCACCCCTTTGTCGCGTCTTTCCTCGCCGTGTGTTCATTACCACATAATCAAAACCAAGACGACGAAAAAAGCGTCTTGTTTTTTTGCACTGCGCATAAATCTGCATCTAAATCAGTGTTGATTGTGACGTTCTATGATAATTTTCGTCTGGCAGAATTAGAAAATCAACACTTTTCCGGCAGGAGTTCATGCGTCAAGAAAACGACTTGCATATCTTCGTGCGCCGCTTCGCACAAAATAATAGTAATAATGCGACTTTCTTGGAGATAAAGTTGTCGTGCTCTATATTTTCCATCTGGAAATTACACAAATACACGTATAGAAAAGCCATGAATTATGCACGCACGTTTCGTTCGAATTATTATACTTGAGCGTTTACCGACGACGAGGTAATGTAGGACTCGATGGAAATTATCGGAATAAGGTGCTTTTTTCCACGGTTATATGCGGTAGTTTTGGCCTAACAAGGAAATTGGAAGTTGGGAAATTACAATGGAATTGCTGCTGCAGCGACATGTGGGGGATTTCTTTAACGGATGTTTCAAGCGTTTTGAAATAGGATAATGGGTGTGGGGAAATAGGGCCATTTAGCTTACACATAAAAGGTCAAAGGTCGACATCACTAATTTCCCTAAATATAAATTATTTAAATAGGCCCAGGTATCTTAAAAGCTTCCTGTCGAATGTCGAACACAAAGTTGTTTATTAACAAAGAGAATGTTGTGGTTAAAAATCGACAGCGCTAGATCGCAGACTACTAGTTTTTTATTTATAATATGGTGGTAACAACAACACTTTGTTCGGTCAAAACCGCAGTTTGTAATCGATGCAGAAATGTATGTAATTTCCTAAATTCTCTCTACACAATTTTAACGAACAAAATAAATATTTACACCGCAATAGACCCTTTATATTTGCCATTTACATCTGTGTGTATACATTTACAAAGCACCTCACTTAATGATCTCCTCGATAAATCCTGCGACTGAAAAAAATTATTGTCGGAGGAAATTTTAATTTTGCAAAAACCGCTCTGATCTTTTTACTAGTTCAGCTAAGTTTCTTATTGTCGAAATAAGTCTATACATATTAAGAAAGAGGAAAAGGCAAAGTGTAGCCCCGCCCACCCACCCTATCGCAATTGTGATGATTTTTTTATTCGTCGTGAGCCAAGAGGGCGGAGCTTATCTGCAAAATCCTTATTTCTCTACGACAAATTAAAAACATGTTTTTGAGTACTGTGTTGTTCAAAGAATACTATGTGTATTAAGAAAAAAATAAAACCAAAGATTTGGCCCCACCCATACCCGCCCCGATCTCAGTTGTTACTTGTGATAATAATAATAATAATAATAATAATACATATTTTCCAACAGACATATACGTCTACAGTGGAAACACGAGGCAGTAATACATAACAAAATAAAATAAAATAAAATAAATACAAATACAAATGAAAGAAAACATAAACTAAAGAAAAATTGTATCCTAATTAGGAATAATATGCCAGAATTGTTTGTTTTACACTTTTGTTAGTAAGCTTGACATGAAATATATCTAATTTAACACCAAGACAATTGTATAGCCAAAAACATGTTAAGAGCGGACAGTTATAGTGGTGGAAAGTGTTAGGTACATTATAATAAAAAGTTATTGGTACTCTACAAGTTAGTCTTGGAACATAAAATTGTACCTCAGTTAATAAATTAGCACACGATATTTCTCCTTTTACAATTTTTTGTAAAAATATTAAGCAACTTAAGTTACTTCTTGACAACATAGAGTATTCATTAACAATACTGAGAAGAGCACGCTGCTCACAGTGTCTAACCGGGTACGAACCAAACATCTTATAATAGGAGTATTTGCAAAATTTGCGTAAAACATTCTCTAAGAGATTTATGTAGATTTGCTGATAAGGTTTCCAAATTACACTACAGTACTCCATTTTTGATCTTACTAGCGTATAAAATAGTAACTTAATGCAGTAAATGTCAGTGAAATCATGTGTTGCCCTTATAATGAATCCCAAAGTTTTTAAAGCAGCATTGGTGATATATTCAATGTGCGAACTGAAAGTTAATTTTTGATCCATTATAACACCAAGATCACGGAATTGACAACATAGTTCAAGAACTTTACCACTTATGTTATAATAGAATCTTATAGAACTTTTCTTTCTCGTAAAACACATAGCTTTGCATTTAGAATTATTCAAAATTAGTTTGTTTCTTGTACACCATAATAGAAAATATTCAACATCTTTCTGCAATATTAAACAGTCATAATAATTCTCTATCACATTTGCTATTTTCAGGTCATCAGCATAAATAAATGTACGACATTTAAGACTACTTACTGCATCATTAAAAAATAGTATAAATAACAATGGGCCTAAGTTACTACCCTGCGCAACTCCACTACCAACATTAAATATTGAGGACTTGTGACCACCATATTCAACATATTGTTGTCTACCTACTATAACTGACTTTAACAACAATAATAATTGGTCACTAATACCAAACGACTTTAATTTATACAAAAGAATACAATGATGTACTGTATCAAATGCTTTAGACAGATCAGTATATAAATAGTATCAACTTGCAAACGCCTGTCTAAAGCATTGGACACATACTGAGTAAATTCACAAAGGTTCGTCATTGTTGACCGACCTTTCACAAAACCATGCTGTTCTGGAATAATATCTCTACAAACATGAGAATATATAATACCCGAAGTAATTGACTCAAATATTTTTGCAAAATTTGGTAATAATGCTATAGGTCTATAGTTTTTTATATCACACTTTTCTCCGGACTTATAAACAGGACTTATTTTAGATACTTTCCACAGAACAGGGTATTCAGATTTTGTTAAGATTAAGTTAAATATGTACAATAAAGGCTCTATTAAACTATTAATGCAATCAACAACTAGGAAAGCAGGTATGTTGTCAGGTCCAGTTACAAAGTTGCTCTTGAGTTTTTTAACAGAATTCAGTATATCACAACGATCGATGACAAATTTTGATAATATAGGATGCGAATCACAGGAGTTACAAAAATCTTTACTAGCACAACAACTTTTATCGCAGAACTCACAGAATGTAGCATTCATTTCACAGTTGGAATCACATTTATGATTAGCACCAGTATTTGAAAAGACACTGGCAAATTGATCAGCAAACGCTTGCACAATATCCGCTGATGTGGTTAATTCATTCCCATCATGTGTCATTCTACCTGGAATGCTCATCGATTTTCTCTTAGCGTTAAAAAATGACCAAAATTTCTTCGGGTCATTTTTGATAGAGTTTTCCGTATTCCTGATGAACATTGCATATTCCTTTTTTACTTCACGTCTTATTTCTGTACTTAACGATTTTACCCTGTCATAATGATACTGTGCCTTTGTTTTACGATACTTATCCCAGTGCCTACTCTTCTGTTTAATTAGCTGGATAATATGTTTAGTGAACCACAACGGATATTTTGACGTTTTGTATTTTGCTAATGGTACATATTATTCAAAGAGACCATATATTGTATTATATAGATTATTGCAAGCATCATCAACATCAACACAATTTAGTAATTTTGACCAGTTAGCAATTGATAATGCTAAATATAGACCTTCCAAATCTGCTTTATAAAAGTTGAATTTTGTAAAATCTGTTTGTCTTTGAAACATCACATCTGGTTCCCCTGTGTAGTTACGTCAATTCTTAAGCAAGGGTGATGTGCGTCTTCATCAACTAATGGGTATTCATGTCTCCAAACTTCTAACGCCAAAGAATCCGTTGACAACACTAAGTCCAAGAGTTTAGAAAAACTATTGCAAACTTTATTTCTCTGTTTCAAATCGTTTAGTGATAAAAAGTGGCTATAAATATTAAACATTTGAGTTGTTCTTGTACCTATTTCACATTCAATAAGTTCCGGAATATTGAAATCCCCAATGATAAGAATCGGTTCCGAGAAATCAACAGTATTTTCCAAATATTCAAACATTTGTTCATAACAAGATATAGGTAGACCTGGAGGAATATACATTGTAATTATCAACATGCCATCTTTTTTCAAGAATACCCTCACTCCAACCAAATTGCATTATCCATATTTGTCCAAAAGAATTTACCATTTTAAACATGTTTTAAGTTCTTGTTCTGAAAAGATGATTACGTATGTCAAGACAAAAGACAAAATATACGCCCCGCCCACCCACCCTGTCTCGATTGTGATGATTTTTTTTTAATCGTCGATATTTTTGTTTATGGAATAAATTCTATTTTTGTTTAAAAACAAAAAAAGAAAAAAATAAAACCAAAGATTTAGCCATTCCCGCCCCGATCTCAGTTGTCACTTGTGATGAATTTTTCATTCGTTGTCAGATCGAGAGGCGGGGCTTAATTGCAGGATCCATATTTGTCCAAAAGAATTTACCATTTTAAACATGTTTTAAGTTCTTGTTCTGAAAAGATGATTACGTATGTTAAGACAAAAGACAAAATATACGCCCCGCCCACCCACCCTGTCTCGATTGTGATGATTTTTTTTTAATCGTCGAGATTTTTGTTTTTAGAATTTAAATGCAAAATTCTTATTACTTCTCTAAAAGAAATTACCATGAAAGACATTTATCTGAGTATCATGTTATTCAAAAAATACTAATGTATATTAAGAAGACATTAAAACCAAATATTAAGCCCCACCCATACCTGCCCTGATCTAAATAATAATGAAGTTCTGCTTCTTTGGGAGACCTAGGGGCGGAGCCTATTTACAAAATCTATATTTCCTTACTAAATTTACCATTTTAAACGTGTTTTAATTTTCTAAGAATAAAAAAAAATCATCACAATTGGGATGGAGTGGGTGGGCGGGGTTAATATTTTGCTTTTTTCTTTCTTAATATACATAGTATTCTTTGAACAATACGATACTCAAAAACATTTCTTGTAAAGAAATAAGTATTCTGCAGTTAAGCTCCGCCCTCATGGTTCTCGGTGAATAAAAAAAATCATCACAATTGAGATCGGGTGGGTGGGCGGGGCTTATATTTTGCCTTTTGTCATAACATACGCAGTAGTCTTTTCACAACAATAAACTTAAAGCATTTTTAAAATGGAAAATTTGTATAAGCAAATATCGATTTTGCAATTAGGCTCCTCCCCATAATATATTTAGACTTTATGTCATCTATGTTTACATATAATTAGGTTCGTTTTTGTGTTCTCCACTATATTAATAGTTTCTCTGCTTCACCCAATTAACACTTACAATGTAACCTGTATTTTGGCATTTATAAAAACAAATATTTCTTCTATATCTGTTACACTATGTATCTATATTTGGGTATATTTTTTTAGCTTATAAATTATATAAAATTTCGCAAAATCATTTTATAATTTTTCAAAGAAGCTGGATTTGTTCGAGTCTACTCCAGGGAAAATTGTGTTTAAATAACCGTAACCTAACTTTTATTGCGAAATTATCGTCTACATTCAATAATGCGTCCTTTATTATTAAATTGAACCTAAGTATATTATTCTTCTTCTATATTTCTTCTGTTGGCCTTCTCTTTGTTTGTTAACACTATTTGGGTTAAAATTTTAACTTGAACATTCCTTTGTTAATGTTTCTTTTCATTATGATTATTTTTAGTTAATTTTTGCAAACCGTCACCCTCTTACCAATAATTTGAGAAGAATAGTTTCTTCTCTATCTTAGTTGCTTACCTTTGTCATAACATGTTCGAGTATTTTTATTAGTTTGAAATTGTAGATGTTGTCAGTCGATTTTCACATTGTGTCCATTATTATTTTAGTTTATTAGTTGTGAATTCATAAAATTATGTACAGTGTCCGTTACAAATTCATTGATTGAATTTTTCAATTACTATTTAACTTTGTTGCAGATCGCTTAAATACGTGTTTCATATCTTAGAGTTCCGTAACATTTCCACTGCAGCCGATCTGTTAGCATCAAAGTTTTCCCTAATGATAACGGTTGCACCAAATCGAATATTACCGCCCTCCTCGAAATTACTACCCATTAGGACTGTACTAATTTGGCATAATCATCGTTTAATACCGCATAAATCATTCATCGTCAAGACACTCTTATTGACATATTAACTTTGACTTTCTTAACTCATCTATTATTAGGCGAGGGGTTAAAACATATCGAGCCTTTGAATATTACAGCAAGAGAGTAATACGATGACATGCGATGAGTGTAATGATACGACTATTAAGGAGGGTTCCTTCAGGATTTTCGGACCGATTTTGTCATTTTACAGGTCGTAAAAGGGGTCATAACCGTCGAACGATCACGGCCGAGTTGAAAAAGTAAACATAATTCAGACGCGAAAGCGTAAAATAAATTGCTGGGGTTATGGAGGTTTCTCGACAGATGGATTAACTCATCTCATTTTTATAGAGTTAACTCAACAGTTTTTAATCGGGAATTAGCAAGCAATAATATCAACCCCGAAAAATCTGATAAAATTTTTATGTAGTAAAAAGTATGCCTGATATTCTACGAGCATACAGGGTCATTGTAAAATATTGCAGTCAAGGAAGGCCATAACTTTGGGTGGTTTCCCACACTTTGTACGTTAACTGACTTGTCAATTAATCAAAATTTCAGATCATTGTGGAATAATCTCAGGTAATGAACACAGATGAATGACAATGGTCAGTGTTACAAATAACTTTTTAGGTTAGGATGGGTTATTCTTTGGAGCAAAACACGTTCATCATCATGTCCTATTACCGTAATGGGGTGTTAAATGAGAATGGGGACTGGGTGTACTCTGTAGATGCGTATAAAGACGAGCATCTGATGAAATATCCTGAAAGAGGTTTCGTAATCATTTACAGAATTCTTAAAACTAGGCTCCTGAATTTTATTGTTTTTTTCAACAGACAAGAGCTCACGACCAACTTCAAAATTCAAATTTTTGTAACCTTTTTGTTCACATATATTCACACTCTTTGTAAAGGTTTGTTGTAGATCCGAGGCGAAACATGAAAATTGCAGCATTTCGTAATTTTTGCTATAACAACTGACGTACATTTTTGTTTCGTTGGTTTAAGATGTCAAATTTGGAAAAAAATTGGGCACAAAAATATTATGTTAAATTGATTAACTAAAGTAAATATTTGCATATGCATCGAGGCTTTAGTTTCAAAATTTTTATTTGTTTATTTTTTTAATATGCAACACATTGCTTACTCATAATTTGCACATTCTTTAACAAAAAAACGTTGTCGGGGTCGGTAATGACACAATGACACGGAAACGTGAAAGATGGCTCATCGTTGTACGTAACGATGAAACTTGAATATCCATAATGCATGCCTAAGCCTTAAATGTTATTGATCTTTTGTGTAATTCGCCTTTACATAATGTGCGGTTAATTTGTGAAGAATTTGTAATAATAAACGGTACGGCGAGAAACGACGACACAAAGAGACAATATTACGGCTAATTATAAATCGATACCTTTCAGCGGTTACTTACTTACCTCCTTACAAAGTGCGCCAAGGACTAAACCAGTCATTTTCCTCTATTAATATTCAGTAATTAATTTTCGAGTGCGGGTAATTTCGGCTTGCGTGTACCGAAGATAGCGGACTCTGCCTGTGGTCTTTATGCCTTTTAATGAGCGGTTATCGAGATCGACTGATCAAATATACTTTCCAGATTTATAATTCATTGACCGTTACGGCACGATGTCTCCAAATACATAAATAAATACGTTTAATTACACCGCTCTCCATTACAGACGATTAAACGATACTGCCTCCACTCGCCGTAATGAACTACCTTAATTAAAAAGCATTACGGCTATTTAGATGGCGTAATTGTTATAATCGACGTCGTTGCCATTCATTATTTAACCCGAATCACGAGCCATCATCGCGCACATTTTTCTTTTCGGCTATGTAGTGCCGGTGCGTTTTATTGTTGTCGGTGGGCGGGTGTTCCTTCCTTCTTCGGGGTTTTGAAGAAGGGGTTATTACGCAGTCATGAACATCTACTCGATGCGACGTGTATGAATAACGAATGTTGGCAACGTTCAATAAGTTAACTGAAACTTGGAAAACATACGACTATTATATCTTCAAGCGGCTCAAGTGGAGTTTACAATTAGACGAAATTGCTACCTTGGAAAACGGTCGGTCGCCCTGGACGTGGCGTTGTAAAATTCATGGGTAATACACGGTGTTTGTGGTTTGACATCATCCTGGAATTAGTTTTCAGACGAGCGATTATATCGTCTTCAGAGGGTGGAAAGGGAACGGCGAGGTCAGGATGCTCTTCACTTGGTACCTAATTTAAGGAATTTACAAAGTGATAATAATCAGTTAACTGTTTTAATAATTTATTTGTTAACTAAACATTCAAACTGCATAGTAGAAGTTGGTTCTTTAAGTTTTCAAGGATTAAGAGAGATAATAAGCAAAAAAAACCGGCTGCACTCTGAATGTTAAGTTTGTATCGAGTAAAATTTTATGACGTTTTATCAGGGGTTGGACGGCACAAAAACACGGTTAGCTCTTCGATAAAAGTGGACGGGTTGTAACAGAGAGAACTAAGACTCACAAAAAAGAACTGGAAAAAAGCAAACGACAAGATATAATCATACTCATAATAAAACAAAAATAATCTAGTCACTGTCACTATTAAGAGAAGTCTCCGATGAAGATTAACTCATTTCAACTTTTCTAACTGTTCGATCTGATTTTGCCACTCTTGATGTGCAATTGTTTGTACTAAATCACGTACGATATTCACTGCGGCAGGGGAGTTGACTATTAGGAGTTAAAGTCTAACCCCATGCAGGTTTATAGCGGCCAAAGTCATAATGGAGTTCCTCAAATTGTCTGATCTTACAACCGTTGTCCCTAGGCACTCAAAATTTTAGGAAACCAAAATGGTACCCAAAAAAGACTACAGTACTATGTCTAGCCGTGGAAGGATAGCGACATTTCGAACCCCGAAGAAAAGTTAACTTCCTTAGACACAAGAATCTCCACCGAGTCTGACATTTTCACTGTACTTAAAGGTCCTGTTTTAAGATTTAATTTATGAGATTATAAGATACCATGAAAAGGTGATGCTAGCGCCACGATAGGTGAAACAACGGTGTTATTTTCTGGCTGAAATAAACTCGAAAAACGGGCCTTACAATGGGAAATAATACTACAAACAGGAACGTAAGTGAACAGGAGAGTGCGAGGTACCAGAGAAGAAAGAAAATAGAAGAAGCTTGTTCTAATTTTTATCTTCCGCGAGTTATGAACAAAATAAATATGAAAATAGACGACAACAATGACCCCAACATGAAATCGGCCGATGAGGGGAACAAAAAGAAAGGAGAAGATGGTATCGTCATCACAAGAAGATCGAAAATAACACCAAGGACACCACAAAAAGCGAAGAAATCAAGGGAGTGAGAAAAGAACTAAGTGGGATAGCATAAAACCAAGCACAATATAAGGAAGAAATAAGACAACTAAAATAATCTAATGAGGAAATGGTAAGAGAAATAGAAGGGCTAAGAACAGAAATAATAGATGCCAAAGAAAGAGTAGAATTGAACAACATCCAAGATAAAATGAAAATAATGGAAAACAAAAGTAAATTAAAAACAGAAATGACGAACCAATTTACATAAATGATGACATGACCAAGGAAGAAAGAATAATACTAAAGGAACTTAGAAGAATAGCACAACTAAAAAGGAATACGTGAAAGAGAATCAAGGTAGGATATCAAAAGATCATAACAGAGGGAGAAACATGGAGATGCAATAAGGAAAAAAATGGGGTTGATACAGACAAAAACAAAGAATTACAAAACTAGACAAGGCGGAAAGAAACTCGGAAAGAACGAAGACATGGCGAGATAAAGGGATACGAAATGGAAAAACAAGAAAAAATTAGCAGGAAAGGAGAAAAAAGGTGATAGAACAATAATTAAATTGGAAACATGGAACGTAAGAGGCACTTACGAAGAAGAAACCTTGAGCAACCTGACAAACATAGTAGAATGAAAGAATGAAGAGGACCGTGATCGACTTCAAATCAATATCGGACAGAATATGTTACATAAGAATCCGAGGAAAATATAACAAAATAAGTATTATAAATGGACATGCACCTACGGAAGAGAAAAGCATATAAATAAAAAAATTAATTCTATGAAACGATTGCAGATATAATAAGACAAATTCCAAAATATAACATAATATTTATCGGAGACACAAATGCAAAAGTAGGAAGACAAAAAGACTTCCGGCATATCACCGGAGAAAATAGTCTACACAAAGAAAGCAACCAAAATGGAAAAATGCTTATAGAGTTTGCTGAAGAAAATAAAGTAAAAATAATAAGCACTCATTTTGACCACAAAAATATACATGAAGAAACTTGGACCTCCCCAAACAGCAAGACAAAGAACCAAATAGGCCATGTTCTAATAGAAATAGCAAAAATAAAAGAAAAACTACCAACCAATAGAAAACTTAAAGAAAACTAAGGAAAAGAGTCAATGTTGAGATATTAAAAGACAAAAAAAAAATAACACAACAAATTGAAATAGAATTAAATAAAAGACTAGGAAGTAAAGATACAACACACGAAACAATAGAAGATGAATGGAGCCAGATTGAATCAGAAATGGTAGAAACAACAAAGAAATACATGGACAACACCGAACGAAGAAGTAGGAAGGAAGATTGGGATGATGAAGAATGTAAGAAAGCCCTGATAAGTAGAAACATTGCAAAAATAGGAAAAGATCGAAAACCATCAAAGGAAGCAATAAAAGATTATAAAGAAAAAAGGAAAACAGCCCAACAAATATGCAGACGGAAAAATAGAGAATATTTGGAAAAAAAAATGGATACAATAGAAAAACACTACCAAAACAAAGAGACACAAAACTTCTACCAAGAAGTCAGGAAGACAAGATAGACCACGAGCACAAGAACGATATACTGCAGAAGTAAAGAAGGACAATTGATTGGAGACACAGTCTTAGAAAAACTAGACAGATGGGCGGAATTTTTTGAAGACCTACTAAATTATTATTATTATTATAGTTCTATCGGGCAGAGGGAAATCCCTGTTATGCCCGCGTACAGCAGTCATTATTTTTTGATCCAATATGAAATTTAATCAATGGCTAGAGATTCATTTATCGTCGTCACCCATATACTAATCAAAATTAATTTTGAAACTTAAAAGAGACGAGCTCTTAATGATATAATCGGGTAGAGAATTCCAAACATTGAAAACTCCATTAGACAAAAAATATTGTCGAGTTAAGGATCGGAAGGACCCTTTCTTTAGCTTATAACAGTGTCCTCGTGTTTTTGTACCAACATTTAAAACATAAATATGGTTAATAGGAGATCCAATGTTAAAAATGTAGTTATAATATCACCTCTGAGCTGGCGGTATGCAACTGTTGGTAAATTCATCAATGAAAGTCTTTGCTCATAGGAGGGTCGCCTAATACCAAAAGGTATACGTGTAATACGCCGTTGAACGCCTTCTAAAAGGTTATTATCTCCAGTCAGCACAGGGTACCATACAGAGTTACCAAACTCCAAAGTAAGTCTGATATACCCAGTATAAAGTTTTACGACAGTCAACATATTAGCCTTAGTTATATGAGAAGACCAAGGGAGGTCAGAAGTAACAATTATACCTAAATCTGGACACTGAATCTACTTCAACTAGAGGCACCCCATTTATGGAGTAATCAAGCATTGGGTTGTTTTGTCCTACATGTAAAACAACACACTTATTCAAGTTTAAAGGTATTAACCACTTTTTACTCCATAAGATTACTTTCTGTACATCATTCGATAACACTCCATAGTTATTATTATTACTATAAATTTTAATATCATCGGCGTAAAATGAGATCGGGGACGAAATATCATTCTTTAAATCAGCGGAATATATCAAAAATAAAGCAGGACCCAGAACGGAACCCAGAGGGACCCCACTTAATACTTGCTGGCTCGCACTCACTGTTTCCGCAATTTTTACAAAAATGAGTCAATCCACTGAAGCAGTCGCCCTGATATACCGTAATGCGATAACTTGAGCAGTAAGCGTTTTTTAGGCGCCCTATCGAAGGCCTTCGCAAAATCGAAATAGATGACATCAACAAAACTTCCATTGTCAAGATATTTTGTCCAATCATTAATACAACATAATAAATTGGTGTTCACAAATTTACCCTTCCCGAAGCCATGTTGCTCAGCTGCAATTATATTATGCGTTAGAAGAAATTGACCAAGGTTGTCACATATAATTGCTTCCATTGTTTTTACCACTAGTGACGTCAAACTGATTGGACGATAGTTTGTAGGTAGAAATTTGTTATCTTTCTCGTAAATAGGCTTAACAATCGCCAATTTCCAATCATCAGGCAATACTACAGACGTAAAGGAAACAGTCATTATTATGCTTAGAGGTTTGGCTAAAAATCGCAACATTCTTTCAAAACAGTAGCGGAAATACCATCAGGTCCAGGAGAAGTGGTCTTTTTCATTGTTGTAATTATTTTCCTAGCACTTACTTCAGAAAATTGAATTTCATTTAACTGATCCCTATAAGGCGGCCTAGTAACAGTTGGGAAATTAGTAAATATTTCCTTTGAATAGTTATTACAAAAGGTAGCTGCAAACATATCTGCAATAACCGCGTGGTCAGTTACTAAGTCCCCGTTTGCATTTTGTAATTGAAGCTGAGTTATAAAACTTGTAAATTTGGATCTGACATATTTATATAATCGTTGAAACTTGGCTTTAGCTTCATCTATTATAGTCAACAATTTATTAGAAAATGCCCTATGGGTAAAATAATCTGAGGGGTCATGTGTTGTTTTAAAAGTTTCCCATAACCGTCTTTTTGTTTGATCATTTTTAGAATGCGTAAATTTATCCATGGCTTAGTTGCAGATTTTTTGACCTTGTATTCTAAAGTATGTTTTGAAACAACCTTTTTAATACGTGTCTTAAACCCTAACCATTTATCATTAACAGAGGAGTCTACTAAAACAACATCCCAATTATTTTACCAAGCTCATTGTTCACAGCAGTGAAGTTAACCACAAGTTTACTTCTAGTGGAGATCTTTTTAGTTTTGTTGTAATAAATCTGGAAGTCAGCTGTTATAGTAACATGATCGGATTTACCAATCGGAGAGCCGTATTTAATTTTGAAAATTAAATTTCAATCTGAGACGATAATTAGATGAAGTAAAGACGGCTGTTGCTGTAGTCGAAACCTTGTAGGTTCGTCAACTAGCTGGATTAAATTAGATGATGTTAGGATCAAATTTTGCAATAACTGTTCTGAAGTAGCGGGTGTATTTGAAAAGGTAGCTGGCTGAGACAAATGTGGCAAATTGAAATCTGCAAAAACGACAAAGTTTGGATATTGATCTGCCAATTTAGAAATTACAAAAGTGAATCACTACCAAGGTTTGAAGATGACGGACGGTATAACCATCCAATAACAAGGGTGAAAGAAACACGTGATATCTTCAAAAAAAAAAGTTTCGATGTCATCAATAGAAACATCAAAGCTAAAAGCTAAAAAGGAGCAAATATTTGTATAAAGCACAGATGAGATAAATAATTCTTGCATAATATCCTCTTGGTTCATCTTAAATTTTAAATTGGGTGTGATTCATCATGAACAAACGATGACGAATCAGTAACATTTTCCTTTAAGAATATGTCATAAACTTTTTTCAGTCTTTTACATACTCTTTTGCAACGATTTCTGATAATACTATGGCACAATATCACTTAACATTGAAGAAACATCTTGTACATCGTTAGTATATTTATAAACTAAATTCAGAATGTCTCTTTCACCTGTACTTTCGTCCATAAATTCAACAACTTGAGTAAAATTCAAGGGATACTGACAGTCCTGGTTGTCAATTAAATGTTTTACCGGCAACAAAAGTTCAGGGGTAGATGTCAAACGTTCGGTAGAATCAGAAGCTCTAATTTTTTTAACCTGTCTTTCAGCAGGGGAAGAATCATTATTATCGGAAGACATAAGCGAAAAATCTAATGGATTATCATCAGAACTAGATTGAGAGAATACACCACGCAAAGAGGAAAATATCAAGGAGGGTTTAGAGCAGGAAGATCAACCATAGATCAGATTTTTATTCTAAAAAAGATCCAAAATAGCAGGTATGAACAAAAACTAAGCCTGCACATCCTTTTCATAGACTTTAAACAAGCCTATAAGATTAGTTAAAATGACACTACAAAGCACGAACAACAAAATTATTTTGGAAGGAAACATGTCAATAGAATTCTTGGTTAGAAAAGAGCTACGGCAAGGAGATCCACTATCAAGCGACCTGTTTAATGTTGTACTAGAGGATATAATAAGAGAAAGCAAAATACAAACAAATGGATTAATATATCACCATAAGACGATGTCGTCTTGCTTACGAGATCAAGAATGGAGCTAGAAAGTACATTTAAGCAATTTGAAAAGAGGCTACGAAGTACGGTCTAGTGGTAAATGAACAGAAGACGAAATACATGAAAATGAATACAGAGGACCTAAAGAAGACAGATATATTTAATTAAAAACAGATAGAAAAGAATACGAGATAGAAAAAGTAAATGAATTTACATACCTAGGAGCCACAATAACAAGTAAAGCCAAAAGAGCAACTGAATAATCAAGACGAATTGAAATTAGAAACATGGGAAAGAAAAATACTGAGAAAAATTTTCGGAGGGGTCAAAAGTACAGAAGGAAAATGGAGAAGAAGGACAAACCAGAAAGTCATGAACCTGTATAGAAGGCCGAGGGACACACAAAAAATTCGAGCGCAAAAAATCAGATGATTGGGACACATAACTAGAATGCCAGAACAAAGAATAGCAAAAAGAGTATTAGAAGAAGGAAGGGGTGAGAAACGAAGAAGGGGACGCCCAAGAAAGAAATGGTTAGAGGAGGTGCCGAAAGATCTGAAAGCAAATGGAGTGAAAAACTGGAAAAGTGTAGTCATTGACCGGAATAACTGCCACCATAGAAGCCTTAGCATCCATCAAGGCTTCCCTTAAGGAATTCAGTGAATTTAGATGTTAGTATAATTAAGTGGAAAAATTGATTTGTTAGGTGCTAGGTGTAAAAGGCCGAATGTTCATGTCAAATACCATCCAAATGTACCTATAAAAGTATACTGCCAAAGGGTAAAGTTAACTCAGAACGTTCCAAACAATCGTGCTCAAGGGCCAATATTGCAATAAGATTTTTTGTAAAATCGATTAAATCCACCTTAAAGCTTTAAAAAAATAATTGATACAATTCGTTTTCAAAAATCAAATTAGGTATGCTGTTGGTTGAAAATGTGATGCAAAAAACAAAAAAAAACAAAAAACGTTATTGAAAACGGAAAACAAGAAGATATACCTAGCTATTTTAGCCGAAGTAGCAAAAGCTGTAACACTTGAGTTATTGAACAAGAAAAATCTATGAAAAAACTTTCAATTGCACTCAGAAAAATCTAAATCTTTTCCGCCAACAAGTACCTCTATGTTTACGAGTGTATGCCCATCAAAGAAAGCGAGATTAAAAGAAAATTTGGCTGCCAATTCTGTCATTATTTTATTACTTTCTCCCTGAGATTTACTGTTGTAGTCACTTAGTCTGCATATTCTTGACTAACCTCCCATTTTTTTTTTAAACATTTAAATTATCTTAAGCTAAAATAAAAACGAAACTTTATATATCCGTTAATTAATTACATATGTATAACTAAAATGGACCTTTGTTTTGTTTATTCTGTTCTAGATGTCTTCTGAAAATATTTTTGCTTACAAGTTAACATGTTTGTATAATCTGGCCTGTTATGAAGTATGATAATAATCTCAACGGGTTGTACAACTACAAAAAAATCATCAGTTATATTATGATCATTATCATGTAATTTCAGCTTCAACTATTAGTTTTTTAATTATCTCGAAATTACCTAAGACGGCACAAAGTTGTGCATCCTTTATCGAGGGACAGAAATTTAATTAATCTGTCTTATTTTTGCCACTATTTCGCACACTATTGCCGGGGGTAATTAATTTTGAAGCGCTGCAATTAGACGTTCGAGTCGGTTCGGTTGAAACCGAGTCTAATTGAAATAATAACCGTCGTAGCAAAACGAAACACAACAACGAAACGAAAAAGCTGCAGCGAGAGCACGAAATTAAACTATCGGTTTCGTCTGTATTAATTTCTAGTCCTGTATAAATAACAGGTGAATAGTGGTCTTCTGCTGCAGGAAACGGACCCTTAAATCGTCCGACAGGTAGGGTAGAGAAACGTCTGTGTTTGTAACCAAATACAAGCTCCTAGATTTCCGACCTCTGTTTTGGTTTTCGTCCAATTAAAGGCAAACACAAGACGAGTCTGCTTGAATTAACGTGAAACGTTACTAATTCTCTCTCAAATTATTATCATCTACAACCTGCTCGATGCCATGCTTGGTTAGAAAATCTACTCACTAATGTTGCACTGTTTACTGGTGCTATAATACCGACTTTAAGGAGCGAGAATTACGACAAAAAAGTGATAACGGATTACCTTTTTTTTCACAAAAACAGAAGCGTAAAACGTTTAACTAATTCTGTCACAATGTTTAGAACGACTGGAGATTGTTTTTTTTTAAATCGTCAAAATGTCGTTATGTGTTACATTATAACATAACATAACAATCTTTTAAACACAAGTTTTTTAATTTTTACTTCTGAAGTGTACGTCAGTGAAGTATTCTAATAAGGTCCATTTGACCAAAGTTGTGTGTTTTTGACATTTCATCCTTCCTAGAATTTTTAAAAATAAGTCTCCCGTTGCACTGGTGATTTCATTACACCAATAATCTCCGAACTACTGCACTGAAATTTAGGAAGATTTATTATTTTAAAAATTATAGAATTTTGTAGTAACAAGATATTTTTGGGGTTAACAGAAAGCAAATTGTAATTGCCATCAAAGTACAATTATCAAAAGTGAAAAATTCGTAGCTCATTCAGACATTTTATGTCAAAATTCAAAAATTACATAGACTCCTACTCATCCTTTGCTACTTTCATTGGAGCATGAGAAGGATAGGTAAAAATTTGTTAATCGTACGTGCTCAAACGATTGATTTTAGATATTTCTTGGGAACATAAAATGTCGTTTCACAACACATATAGTTAAATGTGATTTCTAGACAAGTTGCGCTGATTCTGCCAAACCCCGCCGTCAAAGTTAAAAAATCCCTCCTGAAAATAAACTTCGCCATTAGTCGAAATAATTTGCTTGGCCTAAAGTGGAGAAATATCGCCGAACCAAACTCCTCCGGCAATATTTTCGGTTAAATTGATTCCGGGCACATTAAACCCCTCTGGATTTCGATGAACAGTTAAAGTAAGCCATTGTACAGAAGCAGGGCTTACTTAGATCACGGAATGGCTTTACCGAATTGTTATACCTAGACACGGACATTCAATTCAACCTCAATTTGCTTTTTCCGACAGATTATTAAGCGTTCGGGGGTGGGCCGGCCTCTCCGCCCCCGAGACGAAGTAATCGCTCCGTTGAAAACTAATTTCGGGATGATGTCAAACCACAAACACCAGGTATTAAGCATGAATTTTACAGTGACGTGGGCTGGCTACTTCATCTAATTTTAATCGAAGGAGAACGTAATGCTTTCTTAATAACGACAGGAAAAGACAACAGTTTAGGTTTTGAGCGAAATCGATTCTCATTACGGCGGGGATTTGGATTTAAACGTGTGGGTGGCAGGCTCGGAAAACTTGAATGATTGCTTAAAACCGACACGGAAGGACTGGTCAGTAACGAGGAATAATTTAAAAGGCAAATCTGAGTTGACGACAGTTTTAAATTGTAAGTGTTTGACAAGTTTGGAGTTCGGGACAAACTATAGTTTGAAAAGTTGAGAAAATCACAGCCGAATCAATGTCTTCGAGGCGACATTGATTATTCGATGTTAGGTCTTACACTGAACAAATAAAAAAATAGATGACTGCGTGTAAAATGAAATACAAACAATCAACCTGTTAACTAAGCAGTCAAGATAAAATTTAAAACAACCTTGGTATAAATGTTTTATAGTTTACTCGTTTTATTTTACACTGTACCGAACTGATTTTAATTAATTTAACTCAGCGTTGTAATGGCGGACTTAATTAATTTGTTTTTTGTGTTGGTTGGAAATTGATAAGTTAAATTCTTGATGTACATTTTAGGCAGAATCATTTTATAAAGTAAAATCTGTAAAAAGCACCAATCAAATTTCCTGCAGAAAATACTTGGGCTGTCATTTACAACAGTTTTCATCTTCTGTTAATTCAACTTATCTTAAGTAAAATCACCAAATGATCTAAAAATAAATTGTTGTAAAATTTAAACAAAAATGCTAGGAATTTTATGTGCTACATTTGCAGAAACAGATACTAAGATTTGTGAAAAGAATAAAAAGGTTACTTCCCATTATAATTCTTTCAAATGACATTATTGTTGAATGAAGACTGTACATTAGGAAAAGAAAGTCAAAGGATAAGCCCCACCCACTCGTTCCATCTAAATTGTGATTGGTTTTGGTGAGACGGGGGCGGAGCTTAAATGAAAAGTTCATATGTGTCATGATCATCTAAAATTGACACACGTAGCCCTCAAGATTGTGTCAAAATCTTTAAAATAGGCACTTGTGGACCTCGAGATTCCTTCATAATCGTCTTAAAACAGACACTCAGGACCCCCGAGATTCTTTAAACACCTTTTTAAAGAATCAAGCAAATATGAATTTTGCAGTTAAGCTCCGCCCTCGATCTTACAACAAATGAAAAATTTGCCAGAATTGAGACAGGGGCAGGTGGGTGGGATTTAATTAATCATTGCTTTGTTTTTCTTAACATATAGTTTTCCTTCAACAACACTATATTTAAGACATATTTAATTCCAACCTCAAATTCACCATTTGATAATTTAAGTATTTTATTGTCGAATGAAGATTATGTACATATATTAGGATAAGAAAGTCAAAGAATAAAAACCCCACCCACCCACCCCATCTAAATTGCGATTAATTTTTTATTCGACGTGAAATGGGGGCGGAGCTTAAATGAAAAGTTCATATGTGTCATGATCACTTAAAATTGACATACGTGCCCCCCAAGATTGTGTCAAAATCTACAAAATAGGCCCCAAGATTCTTTAATCATCGTTTTAAATAGCTAAGCAAATATGAATTTTGCAATTAAGCTCCGTCCTCGATCTTCCAATAAATGAAAACTTTGTTATAATTGAGAAAGGGGCAGGTGGGTGGGGCTTAATTAAGCATTAGTTTGTTTTTCTTAATATATAGTTTTCCTTCAACAACACGATATTTAAGACATAATTCTAACCTCAAATTCATTATTAAATATTTTAAGTATTTTATTATTGAAAGAATACTGTGTTTTAGGAAAGAAAGTCAAAGGATAAGCCCCACCCACCCGCCCCATCTAAATTGCGATTAATGTTTTTATTCGATGTAGATGGAGGCGGAGCTTAAATCAAAGGTTCATAATTATGTGTCATGACCATTTGAAATTCACACACGTGGTCCTCGAGACTGGGTTAAAATCATTTAAAATAGACACTTGTGGACCCCAAGATTCTTTAATCATCATTTTAAACAGCTAAGCAAATATGAATTTTGCAATTAAGCTCCGCCCTCGATTTTCCAACTAATGAAAAATTCGTTACAATTGTGAAAGAGGCGAGTGGGTGGGGCTTAATTAATCATTTTTATTAATATATAATTTTCCTTCAACAACACGATATTTAAAACATAATTCTAACGTCAAATTCATTATTTGATATTTTAAGTATTTTATGGTTGAACGAAGACTGTATTTTAAGAAAAGAACGTCAAAGGAGTATCACCACCCACCCGCCCCATATAAATTGTGATTATTTTTTTTATTCGACGTGAGACAGGGGCCGAGCTTAAATGAAATGTTCTTAAATATGTGTCATGATCATTTGAAATTGACACACGTGGTCCTCCAGATTTGGTCAAAATCATTTAATAGACAATTGTGGCGCGAGATTCCTCCATAACATCTTCTGAAAAAAGACACTCCGGACTCCCGAGATTCATTGATCATCTTTTTAAAGAATCAAGCAAATATAAATTTGCAGTTAAGCTCCGCCCTCGATCTTACGACAAATGAAAAATTTGCCATAATTGAGACAGGGGCGGGTGGGTGTGTTTTAATTGATCTTTCGTTTGTTTTGCTTAATATATATTTTTCCTCCAACAACCCTATATTTAAAACATAATTCCAACCTCAAATTCATTATTTGATATTTTACGTATTTTATTGTTAACAAAGACTGTATTTTAGGAAAAGAAAGTCAAAGAATAAGCCCCATCTACCCGCCCCATCTAAATTGTGATTAATTTTTTTATTCAACGCGAAACGGGGGCGGAGCTTAAATGAAAAGTTCATATGTGTCATGATCATCTGAAATTGACACAAGTGGTCCTCGAAATTGGGTCAAAATCATTTAATAGACACTTGTGGCCCGAGATTTCTCCATAATATCTTCTAAAAAAAGACATTCGAGACCCCCGAGATTCCTTGATCATCTTTTTAAAGAATCAAGCAAATGTAAATTTTGCAGCTAAGCTCCGCCCTCGATCTTACAACAAATGAAAAATTTGCCACAATTGAGACAGGGGCGGGTGGGTGGGGTTTAATTAATCTTTGGTTTGTTTCTCGTAATATATAGGTTTTCTCCCACAACACGATATTTAAGACATAATTCCAACCTCAAATTCACCATGTGATATTTTAAGTGTTTTATTGTCGATAAAGACTGTATATTAGGAAAAGAAAGTCAAAGGATAAGCCCCACCCACCCGCCCCATCTAAATTGTGATTATTTTTTTTATTCGACGTGAGACGGGGGCGGAGCTTAATTGAAAAGTTCATAAATATGTGTCATGATCATTTGAAATTGACACACGTGGTCCTCGAGATTTGGTCAAAATCATTTAATAGACACTTGTGACCCGAGATTCCTCCATAATATCTTCTGAAAAAAGACACCCGGGACCCCGAGATTCCTTGATCATCTTTTTAAAGAATCAAGCAAATATGAATTTTGCAGCTAAGCTCCGCCCTCCATTTTAATGAATGAAAAGTTTGCCAGAATTATTCTTAATTTAATATATAGTTTTCCTCCAACAACACGATATTTAAAACATAATTCCAACCTCAAATAATTCACCATTTGATAATTTAAATATTTTATTGTTGAACGAAGGTTATGTACATATATTAAGAAAAGAAAGTTAAAGAATAAGCCCCACCCACCCACCCCAACTAAACTGTGGTTAATTTTTTATTCAACGCGAGACAGGGGCGGAGCTTCAATGAAAAGTTCATATGTGTCATGATCATCTAAAATTGAAACACGTGGCCCTCAAGATTGGGTCAAAATCATTTAATAGAAACTTGTGGCCTGAGATTTCTCCATACTATCTTCTGAAAAAAGACATTCGGGAGCCCCGAGATTCCTTGATCATCTTTTTAAAGAATCAAGCAAATATGAATTTTGCAGCTAAGCTCCGCCCTCGATCATAATGGATGAAAAATTTGCCACAAATGAGACAGGGGCGGGTGGGTGGGGTTGAATTAATCTTTGGGTTGTTTACCTTAATATATACCTTAGTTTTCCTCCAACAACACGATATTTAACACATAATTCCAACCTCAAATTCACCATTTGATAATATAAGTATTTTATTATTGAACGAAGATATTGTACATATATGAGGAAAAGAAAGTCAAAGAATAAGCCCCACCCATCCGCCCCATCTTTAATCAACTTTTTGAACATCCAAGCAAATATGAAATTTGCAATTAAGCTCCGCTCTCGATCTTCCAACAAATGAAAACTTTGTTACAATTGAAAAAGGGGCGGGTGGGTGGGGCTTAATTAATCATTGAGTTATTTTTCTTAATATATCGTTTTCCTTCAACAACACGACATTTAAAACGTAATTCTAATAATGATAGGTATCTTTTAAATGACAATTTCAGTTTTTTTCCTTCGGATTCTGATAGATCTTTTTATTAGTAAATAGTTGTTGAAAAAGTTAATATCTTACATAAGCATTTTTCTTCATATTGGAAAAACGAAAATTCGAAATTATTCAAAACACATGAGGGACTCGAAACCATTGAAGGCATATTTTCAAACATAATGTTTTCATCTCTTAAATAAAAAAGTGATTTAGATGCAACTACAAAAAAGGGAGATTTTAGGCGACCGTTACAGATGTAGTTGTTTTTGGTCCCTAATGAGATCTGGGAAGTGTCACTTTTTTATACTCAGATGTCGAAAACTGAGTTCTGCGTCCTTGGTCATATGATTTTGACACACATTTTTTTAAATAAATTAAAAGCGTCGTTACTCCAACTCTACCTATATCGAATATCGTTCTAAAGCTGTACGGTCCCAATTTTTTTCTTAGTAGAGAAGCAAAGTCGTGGAATTACCCCAAGTCAAACTTTTTCTCTTTCTATTTTATGCACTTTGTGTGAGACAAAAAATCACCAAATTTTTAACAGAATATTTTTGATGGAACGGCCTTCAGTTAAATTAAAAAGAACAAAATTTTTACATGAATACCATCAACACAAAGGAAAAAATGTATATGAATGGTTCAGTTTATATAAAAGAAAAATCAAAATTTAGTGTTTTTAACTAGGTATATATATTTCCACGACTACGCAATGCCAAAATTAGAGTTACTATTTTTTGGTGTGTCTGAATAAATATCAATCTTTGAATCTAAAAAATATTTAGTAGCAAAAACGCAGTGAAGAACATTATTTGAGGATTTGCATCAGTTATAATTTACTGTCACCTTGATGTAAAATTCAACTAGAACCCGGTGTGCAGTGATGCAAGCATTTGGTTGCAACAAATAACAAAAAAAATTATATTTATGAGTGAAAAAAGTTGAGAATTATAGTACATCCATTCGGTTAGCTTTGATGCTCAAAGAAAGAAATCCGTGTGCATCGAAGCATTAGCATAACATTTTTATTAGCGAAGTAAACATTCGAGCCGTTTCCTTCTGTAACACGACGCTTGGATGTGGGTGCCGTAAGCCACACCACAGTATTTAACGAACACCGCTAATAAATCAAAGGCCCCGACGCCGCATATTTCATATTTTATTTCGCAGCGTATAACTTACACCTGCATCGGGGCGTTCACAAGAAGTATATAAATCTGCCACCCGCTCTTTCTAATCCGACCGAAAAAGCGTCTCTACGTTTCCTGCTCTCAGTCAATTTTCATCTGTAAATATTGGGTTAATCCATGCTCTCGCGGAACGCGGAACTGGATGAGTGTCAAGCGATTTCCTTCTTCACTCGCAGCACTTATTAAAACAAACCTGCTGCTGATGCTTTACTCATCCCGCATACACGCCAACGTTAATTAAGATGAGATGCAGCCCCTCAAGGTGATCTGCTCTCTTTCGGGGGAAAGTTTCGAAAGCTCAGGGAAAAATTGTTTCTATTATAAACGTCGAACTTTCTTTGGCTCTGAAGCGCATCCGATATCGAATCGATTGTGATTCAGACCGGAGAGGGAGTAAACAACACTATATACATTTTGTCCCTTATTTCATTTTCCTTTTTTATTCATGATATTTTCAAATTTAATGTTTTCTTGATACGCGAAATATGATAGTGGATATCTCCAGTTTCCTTCTCTGTGTCTCTGCCTACTGGTATGACGTACATTAAAGGATGATCAAGTGGATTCTGGATCCGTCTCTCATCATAATCTTTGAAACTAAGTCGAAAATTTGTAGTTTCATAGCATTTTTTTAATGCTCATGGTTTCTCCTTAATTACAAAATTGAATTATGTTTTAAAATGTCAAAAAAGATATAAATCCTTTGTTTCGGAAAAAAATTCGCAAGAGCCACCACCTTAATGTTTTCGTACTCCCATCAAAAATGATATAAAAATAATCATTTCAAAGAAGATGTATTACTTACTGTCTAGAAAATATACTATTATTAGAGTTCTAAGTCGTCTGACAGACATATGCTGATTTTCTTCGGGTTCGAGTAAAATATTTAATTTAGGGTCTTGAGGTACAGGCGGTAGTTCTCGTCCAAGTAATTCTTGTACAGTATCATGTTTCGTAAATTTTGCTACTTTTCTGCTTACTGTAAATCTGGCGCTTAGCGGTCTATCAAGATGTTGTTGATTAAATGAAGTTCATATTTTCTCGTGACTTGTTACTCTTGCACCATACCCAACCATCATTAAAATTTCAGTTCTCTCGGCTTCGGTTAAATGTACCATGATTCTATTAAGTGATAAAGTTCTTTTTGACACTGTACCACCTTTTGTTAGGAATTCACAGATCTCGGATTTCAAAAATAGTGTGTATCAAGGCCATAAAGAAGAACGTTTTTCGTCGATTTGAAGTTTTTACAAATCAGATGAGGCCAAAAAATATCCTTTTGGCCAAGGTACACACGTTTTTTAGTCGACCATATAAAATAATAATTGGTTATGCAAGTGGTTCTGAATTTAGAAAATCTTTTTCCGTTGTTGGAGCCCTGCAGATCTGATAAAAACTAAAGTGCTATAATCGTGGAAATACCCGTAGTCAAAAACACTTAGAATGTGTTATTTGCTAGTAACTTTTCGTAAGTGATTTCTTATATGTTACAAATATCTTGCTATGAATAAATCTAAATTTCAAGTTCGCAATTTTTGAAAGGTACAGGTACTAAAAAAGGAAAATCAATAAGAGAAATTTTTTTTAAATTGAATTTTTAAGTTGAGAGACTCATTAATTAGTAGCGTATGTCCTCTGTTTCCAATTTTTATATTTCATACAACTTTATTTTGAATGAATACAGAACACTTCTGAAATATCTTAAATTTTTTCATTTTTCCAAGCACAATTTATTATTTTATCAGTATGTTTAACGTAATTGTTCCTATGCACAACTTGAACTTGACCAATCACATTTTGCCAAGTTGCACGTACATCATTAGGGGAAGAGTTGTTTCTTGGAATCAACTTATCATATTTCCTTTAACTTTCAATAATAATAATATTAAAAGCGTTTATTGTTCTACAAAAGAGACAATGTGAGAACAAAAGGTTCGGCTACAGCTCAACGCTGCTACATTTCTAAGAACCAAACCCGTAAATACAAACAAGAATATACAAAATAAAATAAGTCGAGAAAAAAGAAACACATTAAAATTTTATTGTGTCAATGTTGAAATTATTGGTCAAAATTTGTTTATTTATTTTGTTTTTAAGATTAAAATTAGAGTACCCACATGCTAACTCAGGGCACTTATTGAAAACGTAACTAGCCAAGTAAGAAAATGAAGTTTTAAACATTGACATTTTATGCGAAGGTATATCAAGTTGTGCATCGACAAATCGTAATTTTCTGGAATGAACTTGACTTCTTTTCAATATTTTATCGTAAAGATAAACTGGTGCATGTTCCTTTAAGACACTGTTAAGAAAACAACTGTAATGAATACAACGTTGTTCGTTCATTTTAAGTAAACCAAAAGATCTCAAATATGGAGTAATATGATCACCAAAAGGAACATTTGTAATAAATCTAATGCAATTGTTTTGAATTTTTTGAAGCTTTGCTTTGTCATTTATAGTAAGGCAAGGACCATACAATTGATCGCAATAATTGAGGCGTGATAAAATCAACGAATTCATAAGCAAAAGTTTAGTTTTTCCATTTAAAATATGTTTTAGAGGAATAAGTTGCCTAAATTTTAAGTAACACTCTCTACAGATATGAGACACATGAGAGGAAAATGTTAATTCAGAATCGAATATAACCCCAAGATTTCTAACCTTGTCTACGTACTCTATTTTTTCATTATTAATAGTAAGTCAGTCTTCAACTGACGCCTGAAAGTTTATGTGATGTGCCAAACAAGATATTGTGACACTTTTTTGTGTTAATCAATAATGAATTTGATGATGTCCATTTGTAAATCTCGTTTAGGTCATGATTGATCTGTTCTTGAGCACGTAATACTTCACAGGGAGGGAAACTTAAAAATAATTGAATATCGTCGGCGTATAGATGAATTTTACAAAACTTTGGCATATAAAACGATGTCAGATATAAAAACGGAAAAAAGTAGAGGACCTAATTTGGAGCCTTGTGGAACCCCATTGCTAACTCTGCGCTCACTCGAAAAAACTTGACCTTCAGTTGTATTTAAACGACAGACTTGTTTACGATTGTATAAATAGCTTCTGAACCAATCAAAGTTTGGATTACAGATACCATAATAGTAGAGCTTTTCTAATAAACAGTCTATGTTCAATGAGTCGAACGCTTTGGTTAAGTCTAATAACGTTACAGAAGTTAAATTTCCTAAATCTATATTGCTAATTATATGATCTGTTAACGACACAAGTGCAGTAGCGGTACTATGACATTTACGAAAACCTGATTGAACCGGTGGTATGATGTTTTTCGAATTAATAAATTCACTAAGCTGCTGATAAATAAGAGACTCAGCAATCATCAAAGCAACAGGCTGAATGCTAATGGGCCTCATGTCATTCAGAGATGTAAATTTATTCTTTTTTGGTATGGGAGTTACGCATGAAGTTTTCCATAATTTGGGAACATAACCATTTTCAAAACTGAGCTTAATGATGTGTGTCAAGGGGGCACTAACAAATGGCAAAGCAATTCTCAACATCCTACCAGAAATACCGTCATACCCCATAATAGAAGGTTTTAATTTCAGTATTGCTTCTTCAATTTTCTCTACTCCCACAGGTGAAAATACAAAATTACTGTCATTAGAAAAATTTGTACGGTTAATGTAATCACGAAAGCTAGATGTTGTAGTGACCGCAGGAACAGAATTTATAAAATAGTTGTTTATCTGGTCAGCATTAGCTAGTTCAGGAGGTATGGTTTCATTATTTTTACTTGCTATTATATTAGAGTTCCGTAAAGTTGCCCAAAATTTTCTTGGATTATTTTTACAATTCTGTGTAAAGTTGTATGTCATAAAACCACGTTTTTCTTGCTCTAGTGCAATATTATAAAAATTTCTTAATTCACAATAGTACCTTTTATGTTGTTCAAGCTTTGTCCTACAAAAATGATTCCAAGCTTTCCTTTTTAGGATTCTCAGTTTTCTAAGATTGTGAGTATACCATGGTTGATGAGATCTTTTAGTTTTATGACAACAGATTCTTAATGGAACATGTACGTTAAAAATACTTAAAATGCATTCGTTAAAATATTTAACTTTTTCATCTAAAAGTCTGGCAACATATATATTTGATTCCAGTTAATTCTCTCAGCATCCTTGGAAAATTCATTTATGTCCAAATTTTTAAAACTTCTAGTAATTTTATGATTAGTTATCTCGTTATAATTATTAAAATCTACTATACAATGAATATTGTTGTGGTCGGCTAGTGCAAGATCAGATACCCAAGACTTAATAATTTCAACATTTGAACTAACAATAATTAGATCTAAGAGAGATTCGCTATCCTTGGTAATCCGTGTGGGATCATTAATTAATTGGTTACAATCAAGTTCAAATAACAAAGATTTTAGAAATTTGCTACCAGGAGAATCAACAAGCAAATCAACATTGAAGTCACCAGTAAATATAAAATCAAGTTTTTTAAAGGGGTCAAAAAATTTATAATATCTCCTAGCAAATTTAGATTGTTAAAATTAATATCAGGTGGTCTGTAAAATGTACCTACGGCAATCTCTTGTGAGTTTATCTTAAGTTTAATTAATAAGTATTCAATAGAGCTATCAGAAATTTCATCCGAACAAAACTTTAAAATTTCAAATTTAAGAAAAGACTTAACATATAAAGCAACACCTCCACCTACTGTGGCACGATCCTTGCGAATGATGTTGTAGCCTGGCAAGCTAAAAGTATCGTCTGGAACATCCGGTGGAAACCATGTTTCACTGACGCCGATGAGGGAATAATCATGTTGGAGTACTATGTCTTTGAACTTGTGAAATTTGTTACACAAGGATCTTGCGTTCAGGTGAGTAATAGCTAGGCCACTTGGTTTTGATTCGTGCGCTTCCAAAAAAATTTATTGACAGTTACTCCAGAAGGCCAAAAGTTTGGATCCATTACAGATTCAGTTAATGAGTTTGGGACGGTGATTTTAAAAGACGAGTATACTTCTGGATGTTTAGAGCTCATTTTCTCGCAGTTTACCTCTGATGACGTTGATGCAAAAAATGCAACTACATCTTCAACGGTTGTACCAGGAAGAAGGCGGCTTATATGAAAGCTAGAAGTTTTATTGCGCTTTGGAACACCAACTAAGGTATTCCCACTTGACGAAACACCACTGCCAACTATTGGTTTAGATCTCCTTTTCTCGTTAAGAGAAGGTTTTCCTTTGGGGCTGCTATCAGAGTTAAGTTGTTTCTCATTCTTATTGCCACGTTTTTTATGAGTCACCAGTTTAAAACCATCCTGGAAGACATCATCGTCTGCGTCATGTTGAGTTTTGTTGTCATCTTCATTCAGATAGATAATTTCATTCATGATTTGCAGCTGTTTATCGTGCATCAGCTGTGCATTTTTTGTTTTCTTATAATCAGCAGCAGTACCTGTAGAAATAAGTCTTTTATCAATAGCACACTGAGGTTTTTCAACGCTCACGATTGAATTCGCAGTTTTATTATATAGGTCGATTTTAATTTGGTGAATTTCGTTAATAATTTGATGGAAGCGTTCATTTACCATGTCGACAGATGCATATTTACCAAGTATCGAAGTATTTTTAACTTGCTTAAGTTGTTTCGTAAGAGTATCAACTTCAGTTCTTGAGAAGTGTAGTTGTTCTTTAAGCAATTCTATTGTTGTTGACATTTCTGCAATAGTTGCTTTGAGTTTCATGTTTTCCCATTGAAGATTCGTAAGAATATCTTGTGAGGTCACATTTTCTTCAATGTCATCGTCGCCGTCGTCAGCGAAACTTTCGTTTTCATGATACGCAATTGTTGATTTCTTGGAACAGCAATTTGTTCTTTGTGCACAACTTTGATGAAATGTTGCTTTACAATTAACACATATCACTTTTTTCTTAATTACTGGTCTTTTACACGTAGTACAATTGAAATTAATAAGAGCTGCTTTCTGCACTGTATTAGTGTCAGCCATTTTGTTTTCCAACTTTCGACCATGGCATGTCAATTACCTTGAAATGACAGTAGTGAGGTGGCAGACTCAATACCCAACGCCCATGATGTTGGGCGTATAAACGTTTTTGAGGTTGTTGGTTGCCCAATATTCCCCAAATTTGGGCTATCATAGCCTTGGGTGGATAATCAATCCCCTTTGTTATTTACGTAATGTTATCGTTTTTGTCTTTGTCCAACTTTTTCGACGAATTTCTTCCTACAAATAAAGTAAAGTTTTATTACAATATATGAATACCTATGTAGCCTAAATTGACACCTCAAGTCGACTACGATAACTTGCGTTATCTATCACAATAAGAGAAGGTTCCTGCAAACTTGGTATCAACTGTTCTTTTAACTATTTTTCAAAATTTTCCTGCTTCATGTTATCTTGATGTCTTCCGATTTGGTTTTTTAAAAATTAAAGAGGCTCCTTCAGTAAAACCGTTTTTATTTCCAACGTGAACCACAATGTATATAGTAATAATAATAATAATAATAGTAACCTTTATTTGTCCAACCTATTATAGGACAAACATATAACAAAAATATAACATCTATTTAAACAAACAAGTCATCAAATATAACATCAGCAGCTTTACACATAAATATCAGTGCTCTGCGCAGTACATTTGTACGTGGAGTAGGTAAGCGGAAATTGGATGCCGATCTTGACGTAAGACGAGGAATATTGAAAGGTACCTTGCTCGAAAGAAATTCGCAGTCAATTTGATAATGCACTAGTTTAGACAAAAATTAATGCAGCACGTTGAGTTCTTCTTTCTCCTAAGACAGCAAATGATGACGTTCAAGCAGTTCAACTGCACTAGTTCCTCTTTCTGGATAAGCACCATCGAGTGTGTATGATAAGTACTCCAAGAAACGACGATAAATTTTGTCTAACAAGAGCTCATGAGATGCATATATGGCTCCATACTAGTATGCCATATTCCATTTTACTTAAAACATAGGAACAAAAGAGCTGCTTCATTAAGTTTAAAAGTAACGAAAAAGCATTTTTGCTTATTAAGAATGAGTTTATGGGTCATACACCATTGTGTCAATATGTTTAAGTTACTTTGCAATAAAAGAACTTCGTTGTAAGAATTAATTGACATATATAATTTAATGTCATCAGCATAAGCTAAGACTGGACAAGATAGTGAAAGCAGCAAGTCGTTTATGAATAAAACAAATAATAATGGACCGAGATGGGATCCTTGGGGACCCCTGACGTAGCAATAAATTCTCTAGAAGTAAAACCATTGTAATAAACATAACAAACTCTGCTACTTAAATAAGACTCAATTAAAGCTAAAGCATCGGTGTTCAAACCAAAGTTATTAAGCTTCTGTATTAGAATGTTATGTTGAATTTTATCAAAAGCTTTCGATAAGTCGGTATAAATTACATCAACTCTTCCACGGTTATCAACCTCCTCGGCTAGATATTGTGCAATGGTTGAAAGATTGGTGTCAGTGGATCTTCCAGAGACAAAGGCATGTTGGTAAGGCGAAATGTAACTCTTCACTTTATTGTAAATCACCTGATAAAGAACCTTTTCGAAAACTTTTCCAAAATTGGACAAAATACTGGTCTATAATTTGGAATGCATGATTTATCACCATTTTTGAACACAGGAGAAATACGGGCACGTTTCCAGAGACTCGGAAAGGTACAAGTTTTTATGGCAAGATTAAATAAAATAGACAGCGGTTTAGCAAAAACCAAGCTGCAATCACGTATAAGGAACGAAGGTACTAAGTCATCACCTGAAGTACACTTATTTGAGAACCGTGCCATTACAGATGTAAGATTATCTTCATAGATCAGAGGAAAACCGAAGGGAATAGTAGAATTTACAGAATCAGTTATTAGAATAGGATCATTTAATGAGAACGATCTTGAAAAAAAGTCAGCAAAAGCGTTGACGATGGAATAAGGCTCCGAGTAGTCAAATTTCTCATTATGGAGAGTATTTGGAATTCTTAAATGTCCTCGTCTGTTGTTTAAAAATTTCCATATCTCAGCAGGATTAGATTTAATGTTAGTTTCCATGTTGACTATGTAAGATCTGTAGGAATCAGAAATCAGATTCTTAGTCAAGCTACGTAGACGACTAAATGCATTGTAAAATTTATAATTCTTGGTTTTCAGCCACTTTTTCCTATAGTATTCTTTCATTTTCAGGGAAGATTTAATTTCAGCCGAAAACCATACTGGATACCTTGATTTTGATTTTGATGTTTTAGGAACAAAATTATCTAATATTTGATACAATAATGCATAGAAGGAGTCCACAGCGTCATCAATGTTTACAAAATGTGCCAAATAGGACCAGTCAGTATTGCAAAGAGTGTTATATAATGACACAAAGTCAGCTTTCCGGAAGTTATAACATTTCTGGTTATTTGAAGGAAAAGAATGAAATTTAGGGGTACTACAAATATTTACATCGACATTCAGAGCTAGATGATCTATATCCTCAGCAACCAGTGAAAAACTAGAATGTGAAACAGAAAGCTCAAAGTTAGTGTTAGAGACAACCAAGTCCAGTAATTTATTATCACAATTCTGTATATGGTTGTATTGGGTAGAGTTAAGAATATTTATAAAATGTTGCATACAACTTGCTTTACTCGTTGAAGCAGTACTAACATTCGAAATATCAGGAACATTGAAGTTACCAATTATAATAAAATTTTGGTACAGGATAAATTGTTCAAGAACAGAGATATATGTTTCCAAAACATCAAGAGAAATATCCGGAGGAATATACAACACACCAAATATCAAGTTTAAAGAACCAATAAAACATTTGCATAAAAAAATATCAACAAAAGGCACAATATTATCAAGTACAAAAGTATCCAAACAACCGATTTTGTATTTCTCATTAAATGCAGCCAAGACACCTCCACCTCTGGACCTATTGACATGAAGGAACTTACGATCACAACGGAAAATGTTATACTGAGTAGGCACCAGTTCATTATAAAATACAGAATCATTAAGCCAAGATTCACTGATTAGAATAATGTCGAAGTCGGACTACAAATATTACAATAAAACTGATCAATTTTGGAATTCAGACCTCTAACATTTTGGTAATATATTGAGAATGATGAAGATACACTGTTGGACAAGTTTAGTTTTCCGACACTATGGTAGGAACACCGTTGTGATATATATTTAATCCTTAAGTTAGAGATTTGTAGAGTGCAGATTGACATGGAGTTCTATCAAAAGAAACATATAACGATGCATAGTTGGGGGATTCATTTAGCTTTTTAAATTTAGTTATGACAGTAAAAACATTCTGTTTAGACGACAACTGAACCTTAATTGGACGAGAAAGAGACTGAATTTACCTAATCTTATAGGGTTTACTTCTTGCTCTTGCATGTTTAAATCAGCAAGTAATTTCTTCACCAAACAAGTATCATGCTCAATCCTATCCTGTTTTGAATCAAATTGCTCTTTAGAATTATATAGAATAAAGTTGTTTGCTCTTTTATTGGGCTGAGATATATCATGTATTATTTCCTCAAAAGCAGTTGTTGAAATGAGATTATTATTCTGATTAATAGTGGTCAAATTTGTCGAGCTAGATTTATTTAACTCTTTAAGCTGAGATATTTCTTCTCTTAGTTCTTTCACAAGAGGTAGTAATTTTGGCAATTGATGAAGGCCCTGGTCATATTCAAGGCAAATTAATATGTACCGGTCTATTACATCCATCGCATTTAATAAAAGATTTTGTATTGTTCTCATCAATGTTGGAGCTACACTTTAGGCAAATTATAATTTAGAGAAATGCACGTAACACTACTATAAAAAATAAAGAATACCTAATGGGAAAAAAAGGAAAACAACACACTTCACACTGGCGGGACCTATCGCAGTATATGAACCCTTCTCCAATTTTTGCAATAGCAGTGTGTATTGAACCGTCTTCCATGTCTTTTTGCATATGCTACCCTTACTTAAGAAAAAAATGTTCATATAAATGTTTTCCTTTGTGGTGGTGGTATTCACGTAAAAAATTTGTTCTTTTTAATTTAACTGGAGGCCGTTCCATCAAAAATAATCTGTTACTATTTTTCTTAAATTTGAAACCAATTTTCCTTATTCAGTTGGCTAAGGGTCTAGGACCAACGTTAAAATCGGGAATCTCTTCCATTAATCGATCGTGCAGCAACTTAATAGTAATATATGCTTTAGAAACAACCATTTTATAAATAATATCCTGGATTTACACTAAATCTACTTTTGTCTTTATGTCACTAATTCTAAAACATATTTTTGTTGTATTCAGAGTCACTTAATCTAGGACTTTTTTGCAGCCTGTAGACATTTCTTTCCGAAATTTTCAACATTTTAGTGGCCAGTTCTGTCTTCCTTTTTTTCTTGAATTCCAAAACATTTTGGTTTCTATGAAGATAATCTAACAAATTTAAAATTATTTGTTTTGTTAGGTCGTTAAATCGCTTCACTTTTGACGGGGACAAACGACAAATTTTAAAATTTGACATAAGACTCTACGACCTACTCAAAATTTGGTGGTTTTTGTCTCACACAAAGTGCATGCGATAGAAAGAAAAAAAGTTTTACTTGAGGTAATTACATGACTTTATAGTATCATTGGTTGAAATTATACTCAGGTACCTTATTCTTCAAATACTTTAATTGTTGTGTGGATACGATACTGTATTTTTAGTAAGCGCATTAATTTTTGTATTTTTTTGTAACTTCACAAACTGTTCTAACATTTGTTAATTGGTTATTTCTGTGTTCAATTTTTCAGGGTAAAATTTGCTTGTTAGCCACAGGAAATTTTACTTTATAAAATGATTCTGCTTAAAATGTGTACAAAAAGCCTACCTTCTGAATTTCGAACCATCACAAAAAACAAATTAATTAAATCCTCCATTAAAACAACACAAGGATGAATTAGTTATAATCAGTTGTGTACAGTGTAAAATCCAACGAGTGAAAATAACATTTATAACAAAATTTAGATTTATTAATAAAATACCACCTACAGCGATCTGGAATGCTTAATTAAGTGGCAGATTGTTTGGATTTCGTTTACTTACAGTTATGTATATATTTTTGTTGGCGATGGAAGTTTTTCATAAGAAAATTTTGACAACGTAGCCACTAACCGGCATGAAACATGTATTACCTGGAAGGGGTAGCATATAGAATTGTAAATTATTTATTTACAATTAGAATGAGCAGCCATATATGCATACAAATAATCAAAAATAGAAGGAATAGACACAGTATTAAAAACTGAAATTTTCTTCGTTACATTTGGTATACAAGTATATTTAGATTTCCAGGAAAGCTAACTTTGAAAATAGAGCCACTACGATAACCTGTCAGTTTATTTTGCGTATTATCTTATTGTGTCTGGTTAGTAGTAATATATTCAGTTAGAATATTCTAGTCGATGCAAATTCTACTCTAAAATTTGACATTATATCAATTTACAAAATTAAGACTTGTCACGAGATTCGGGCCAAATTGATTACTCTAGCAATTAGTCCCCACAACTATTTAAACTAATCATCATTTTTAGATGACGCCAACATAATTAAAAAAAAATCGTAAAATTTTGCTGAAGTGTTTATTTTTAGGAAAATTTCAAAGTGGAACCTACACAACTTTTTAACATTCTGAAATAACTGTTGTAACTATGTTTGTAATATACATGCATAGTCATATAGTATATCTCATTTTTACGTATTTCACAATGTAATAAGTTCAAATTCATTTCAAAAACATTTATTCAAAATTTGGAATTTCCTGACTCCACTAATACTATTTTCCGGTTAAGCACACGAGTTTATTTTTCTATATCTTCTATATCTGGATTCTAACTAACTAATAAATATTTCACGTTTTTCAGAAATAACACTTTAAATATTTCAATTTAAGTGTTTCATGGATATTAAGGGCCCCCAATGAAAAATATCTTATTATCTTAATACATATCTACTAAGGCATTCAAAATAAAAAATAATTTTTTGTGTCTCATGATTGAAAAATGATAATTTTCACATACATTTCAGTCTGAATAGAATAACTATTTTTGCTACAAGGTGCAAAATGATAGTGTTTTACGCACTGGACGTGAAGTTTTCTTCTTTGGACAACATATGTCATTTGTGTAAGACCCATTTCGCACGTGTAGCAAACAAGATTTTTACGCAGTTGTGTCTAAAAACGTGCCATTTCGAAATTGAAATGACAATCAAAATGTCCATTTCATCTAGCAATTGTGGAAAAGTAAAATTAACTTACGTTTAATACTAGATTTTTTTTATAATTTATAGTATTTGTTTTTCTCTCGACAAACAGTTGAATCCTGAGTACGACCTTTCATAATTACAGTCATATTGATAGTGGTTACCCATTTAGGGTTTAATTAAGTTCTCAGGTTGCACACACGTCGTTAGTGTAGGAAATAGCCGCGTGTTTGACGTAGGTTCGCGGTCTGTTTGAGAGGATGGCAATATAGTTGATGATGGCATCAACGCCGGTATTATAGTACAGCAGCCGTGGGACCAATCTCGTTTACAGCCGTTCACAAATGAACCATCACAGATTCCTCTGCACCACCGACTGCCTCAAATCGTAAACAAGTCAACTTTTTCCTGCCAAAAAGAAATGTCATAAATGCAGCGACGTATAAAAGCGGACCACACATTCTCTCCCGAAAGTTGGAAGTTCTCTCTGAAAGCCTGACTTGATATTTATGTGTGTATTCATATCGCCAGGGGCGGCACATTAGTGAATCAGGATGAAAGGGATTTGCATGTGTGTCCGGTCGCTCGAATTGACGCAGCCTTAAAGGACATGAATGCCCTTGGACTTCTGCGGTTTCTTGATAACTCGGGATCAAGATTTCGGGGGCTAATCAGTGAATATTAGCTGATGGACTAAAGGCGAAGAAGGAAATCTTTGACATGAATTCATATTACGCTAGGACTAGGAGTAATTCAAATAACTGTTTTTCCTGGAAGATTGGATGACAGATTTTTTTCAATTAAACTTTTTACTTTTTTGGATATAGAGTATCGTTCATAGCTGTCTTACACATTTCAAAAATTCGTTTTAAAAAATTATAAAGTTCTACTATAGTTAAAGATGGAAACAATAGCAATTGCACAGCCTCTAATTTTTTTTTCAGTAAGTTTTAAATTCTCTATTGTCCCAAATAATCAAATTTTAAAGATTTCTGTACATATAAAACACTACAAAATACATTCTTGAAACGATTGTATTTTGTGAAACAAAAATTAATAATAATTTACTTTTTTATTTACAAAATTTTTATACCGAGCTGCTTTGACGAAACTGTAAAAAAATATAGTCAACTAGCAACTTTGGAAAAACGAATCCGAAATTGACTTCTGGGTATCGAAATCTACAAGAAAATTTCTTCAACTGATCTTCCAAAATAGTTTAAAATGGTCGAAAATGTCGAAACTGCCAAAATCAGTCTTATCTTATCAAATACTAGGCCCGCCCACCCACCCACTGCTTTCTTAGAGGATATGTCATTTGCCAAAATCACTCTTTTCTTAGCAAGTACTTAACATTGAAACAATGAAAAATCCAAAAATTTCTAAATGAAAATCGAACAACTAAGAAATCGAGACACCGAAAAATTGAAAAATTGTAAAAATATGGAAAAATTAAAAATAAAACTGCAAAATCGGATAATTGAAAAATTGGAAAAAAGAAAAAAGAAAAATTCCCGAAGTTGAAACATCAAAAAATGCAACAATTAAAAATCGAGAAATTGAAAAATCGAAACAAATCTGCAATTTTCATATAAAATTTTTCAAATTCTCGATTTTCCATTCTGTAATTGTTCAACAAAAGGACAAATTTATTCAAACCGAAATTTTGAAAAATTTTAAAATCAGAAAATTGTAACACTGAAATGTCTAAAAATTATAAAATTGAAACATCAAAAATTTTAAAAATTGAGTCGAAGAATTGAAAAAATAAAGAAAAGTTGAAAAAACCGAAAAAATGAGAATCGAAAATTGAAAAATGAAACTTAAAATATCAAAAAATGAAAAGAACGAGAAATTAAACAAGTGGATAATTGAGAAGACAATTGAAAAGTCGAAAAATTGTAATATAGAAACCTGAAACCTTGATTAATTAAAAACCGAGAAATTGAAAATTTGAAAAAACCAAAAACAAAAATTTCTATAAATTAAATATCTAATAAAAAATACAAGAATTGTTAATTTCAAAATCCAAAGATTTTAAAATGAAATTTGAAATATCGAAACATTGTAATATTGAAACCTGAAAACTCTGATTAATTAAAAATCGAGAAATTGAAAAATCGACAAAATGAAGCAATTCTGCAATTTTTCGATATAAAATTTTTCAAATTCTCGATTTTTCATTTTGTAATTGTTCAACAAAAGGACAAACTTATTCTCAAACCGAAATTTTGAAAAATTGAAAAATCGGAACATTGTAACATTGAAATGTCTAAAAATTATAAAATTGAAACATCAAAAAATTTAAAAATCGATTCTGCAATTTTTCGATATAAAATTTTTCAAATTCTCGGTTTTTAGTTTTTCGTTTTCTCGATTTTTCATTTTGTAATTGTTTAACAAAAGACAAACTTATTCAAACTGAACTTTTGAAAAACCGGAAAACTGTAACACTGAAACATCAAAAAACAAAACAATTAAAAATCGAGAAAGTGAAAGATCTACAAAAAGAAACAATTCTCCAATTTTTCGATATAAAATTTTTCAAATTCTCGATTTTTATTTCTTCATTTTCTCGATTTGTTATTTTTTAATTGTTCAACAAAAGGACAAATTTATTCAAACCGAAATTTTGAAAAAAACGAAAAAATGACTTGAAATATCGGAAAATTTAAAAATTGAAAAAAGGGAGAATTAAAAAATTGAGAAATTGAACAATGGGATAATTGAAAAAACAATTGAAAAATCGAAAAATTGTAATATTGAAACCTGAAAACCTTGATTAATTAAAAATCGAGAAAATGAAAAATTGAAAAAACGAAAAACGAAAACTTCTATAAATTAAATAATCGAAAATACAAAAAAAAATAATTTCAAAAACCAAAAATTTTAAAATGAAAACCGAAAAACTAAAGAAAATAAGAAATTGTGAAAACGAAACATGGAAAAGTTAAAAAACTGTAACATTCGAAAAAACGAAACACTGAAAAACTGAAAAATTTAAAAGTTGAGAAATCGCAGAATTGAAAAAATACGGAATCTGAAAAATCGGATAATGGCAAAAACAAGAATTGTACAATTGAATAACAAAATCCTAATAATTTATATGAAAAATGTGAAAAATTAAAAATCGGCAAATTTAAAAATGAAACAAATACAAAATTGTCAATTTGAAAAAAAAAATTAAAAATTGAAAACCAAAATTGAAAAAAATTGGCAAACTGAAAATTAGGTAACGAAAAAAGGAATTAAAAAAAGATAGAAACTGTAAAATCGAAAATTTGTATCATTGAGACCTGAAAAAGTGATAAATTAAGAATCCAGGAATTAAAAAATCGAAAAAAACGAAAAATTGTAAAATTCAACAAATAGAAAATCGAGAAATTATAAAGCAAATTAAAAAATCGAAAAATACAAAACTTTTGCTAAAAAATGCAACAATTTCATAATGAAAATTGAAAAATTATCAATTAAAAAAAACGAAAAATATAAAAACCTCGAACTGAGAAATCAAAAAATCGAAGAAACAAAATAAATTACCTACTTGGAAGTACTTTATTTTTAATTTTTCATTTTCTGAATTTTTAATAAAAGCTGAAATTTTAGAAAAAATTGTAATATAGAAACCTGAAAACCTTGATTAATTAAAAATCGAGAAATTGAAAAATTGAAGAAACGAAAAAACAAAAATTTCTATAAATAAAATACTCAAAAATACAAGAATTTTTACTTTGAAAATCCAAAGAATTAAAAAGGAAACTTGAAATATCAAAAAATTGTAATATTGAAACCTGAAAACCCTGATTAATTAAAAATCGACAAATTGAAAAATCGACAAGATGAAGCAATTCTGCAATTTTTCGATATAAAATTTTTCAAATTCTCGATTTTTAATTTTTCGTTTTCTCGATTGTTCAATTTTTAATTGTTCAACAAAGGACAAATTTATTCAAACTGAACTTTTGAAAAACCGAAAAATTGCAAAACTGACACATCAAAAAACGAAACAATAAAAATCGAGAAATTAAAAAATCGACAAAAAGAAACAATTCTGCAATTTTTCGATATAAAATTTTTCAAATTCTCGAATTTTATTTCTTCATTTTCTCGATTTGTTATTTTTTAATTGTTCAACAAAATGACAAATTTACTCAAACCGAAATTTTAAAAAAAACGAAAAAATGACTTGAAATATCGGAAAATTTAAAAATTGAAAAATGGGAGAATTAAAAAATTGAGAAATTGAACAATGGGTAATTGAAAAAACAATTGAGAAAATCGAAAAATTGTAATATAGAAACCTGAAAACCTTGATTAATTAAAACTCGAGAAATTGAAAAATTGAAGAAACGAAAAACAAAAATTTCTATAAATAAATACTCTAAAAAAATACAAGAATTGTTTACTTTCAAAATCCAAAGAATTTAAAATGAAATTGAAATATGAAGAAATTGTAATATTGAAACCTGAAAACCCTGATTAATTAAAAATCGACAAATTGAAAAATCGACAAGATGAAGCAATTCTGCAATTTTTCGATATAAAATTTTTCAAATTCTCGATTTTTAATTTTTCGTTTCTCGATTGTTCAATTTTAATTGTTCAACAAGGACAAATTTATTCAAACTGAACTTTTGAAAAACCGCAAAATTGCAAAACTGACACATCAAAAAACAAAACAATAAAAAATCGAGAAATTAAAAAATCGACAAAAAGAAACAATTCTGCAATTTTTCGATATAAAATTTTTCAAATTCTCGATTTTTATTTCTTCATTTTCTCATTTGTTATTTTTTAATTGTTCAACAAAATGACAAATTTATTCAAACCGAAATTTAAAAAAAAAAAACGAAAAAATGACTTGAAAATATCGGAAAATTTAAAAATTGAAAAATGGAGAAAATTAAAAAATTGAGAAATTGAACAATGGGTTAATTGAAAAAACAATTGAAAAATCGAAAAATTGTAATATAGAAACCTGAAAACCTTGATTAATTAAAAATCGAGAATTGAAAAATTGAAGAAACACAAAAACAAAATTTCTATAAATTAAATAAACTAATAAAAAATACAAGAATGTAATTTCAAAATCAAAAGATTTAAAATGAAATTTGAAATAATAAACGTTGTAATATTGAAACCTGAAAACCCTGATTAATTAAAATCGACAAATTGAAAAAATCGACAAAATGAAGCAATTCGCAATTTTACGATAATAAAATTTTACAAATTCTCGATTATTAATTTTCGTTTTCTCAATTGTTAACAAAGGACTAATTAATCAAATGACTTTGAAAAAACGAAAAAATTGCAAAAACTGACACATCAAAAAACAAAACAATAAAAAAATCGAGAATAAAAAATCGACAAAATAAACAATTCTGCAATTTTCGATAAAAATTTTCAAATTTCGATATTTTATTTCTTCATTTCATCGATTTGTATTTTTTAAATTGTTCAACAAAAGACAAATTATATTCAAACCGAAATAAAAAGAAAAAAAAAACTTGGAAAACCGTAAAATATGAAATTTTAAAAACTGAAAATTGAGAAAAATTAAAAAAATCGAGAAATTGAACAATGGGATAATTGAAAAAAACAATTGAAAAATCGAAAAATTGTAATATTGAAACCTGAAAACCTTGATTAATTAAAAATCGAGAAAATGAAAAATTGAAAAAACGAAAAAAAAAAACTTCTATAAATTAAATAATTAAATACACAAAAAAAAAATCAGAAAACTAAAAAAAATAAGAAATTGTGAAAACAAAACATGGAAAAATTAAAAAACTGTAATATTCGAAAACACGAAACACTGAAAAACGGAAAAATTTAAAAGTTGAGAAATCGCAGAATTGAAAAAATACAGAAACTGAAAAATCGGGTAACGAAAAAAGCAATTAAAAAATGGAACAACTGAGAAAAAGATAGAAACTGTAAAATTGAAATTTTGTATCATTGATTGAAACCTGAAAAAGTGATAAATTAAAAATCCAGGAATTAAAAAATCGAAAAAAACGAAAAATTGTAAAAATTCAAAAAACAGAAAATCGAAAATTAAAAAGCAAATAAAAAAATCTAAAATTTAAAATATCTACAAATCAAAAAATCTAAAAATACTAAAATTTTACTGAAAAATCCAACAATTTCATAATGAAAATCGAAAAATTATCAATTAAAAAAATATATATATATAAAAACCTCGAACTGAGAAATCAAAAAATCGAAGAAACAAAATAAATTGCCTACTTGGAAGTACTTTATTTTTAATTTTTCATTTTCTGATTTTTTAATTAAAACTGAAATCTTAGAAAGTCAAAAAATCGGAATTGTAACACTGAAATATCGAAAAATTGTAACACTGAAAAATTGAGAATTCAAAAAATTAAAAACTGAAAAATCGAAAAAGAAACATTGAAAAACCGAAAAATTGAAAAACTGAGAAATAGAACAACTGCAAAGATAAAGAAATTCAAAATCGAATACTTAAGAGGTCAACAATTGGAAACAGAAAAATCGAATAATTGCAAAATTGAAAATCAAAAATAGAAAAATTGAAACTTGAAACTTGAGAAACTGAAAACTTCGATAATTGAAAAAACAAATAAAAAAAAAGAAACTGTAAAATTAAAAAACTGATTAATTAAAAATCCAGAAATAGAAAAATACGGAAAACAGAATTTTCAAGAAATAGAAAAATCGACAAATTGTAAAACTGAAATACCGAATTGTTGAAAAAATAGTGAAATTAAAAAATCGGATAACAAAAAAAACAAAAATTGAAAAATCAAAAAATAAAAACATCTTAAAATAGAAAATTCGAAAAAACGAGAAACTATCAAATCTAAAATTATAACATTGAAACTGAAAAGAACTGACGTAAATAAAAATCGAGAAACTGAAAAATCGACAACGAAAAATTGAAAAATGCAAGAACTCCAAAATAAAAATCGATAAACTGACAAATCCTAAAATCTAAAAGCTAAGAATACTAAAAACTTCAAAAATCGATGCCAATTAAAAAAATGCTCACACCACACACATGAAAGCAATAGTATTCAATTTGAATTTAGCGGCGACGTACTTTGTTATAATTGGTCGGCACGGGTGCCGAAATTAATGTATGCTATCAAATACTAGCCTCGCCCACCCACCCTTCCTTCGAGAGTATGTCATTTGCCAAAATCAGTCTTATGTTAACAAGTACTCTCATTCTAACGACTAATTTAATTTCTGTACAGTATAAGATCATTCATTTCGTTCAGATCGGATAAAATTAATCACTAAAAAGGAGGGTGGGGAGGGTGGGTGGGGCTAATCATGTTCTTCTGTCGAGTGGGAGTGGCAAATAATAATGGAATCTACGATACGAAAAAGTAAAAAAAAAACTTTAATCGTAATTTTTTTTATTTGACCTAACGTGACCTGACCTGTTACCTGTTATGGTCGAAAATGTCAAATTATATAAAAATAATTGCCAAAATAAGTCTTATCTTATCAAATCAGGTTTTTTCTCACATGCTTTACTTTCATAATATTCTTTGATGGCGATTTTTATCATATTTTTACATCTTCTTTGTTACTTTCTTACTAGTTATGTTGCCAGCCTGACAAATTACAATGTTCATCCGGTATTTGTTTGTGCTTCCCGTGCTGTCACAGTTATACCAATTCTGACGTACACACGTACAACCAGTGTTTTATCAATTTTTCTTTTCAATATAGAACCCATCGAGCTTTTTTAGTTCGTGTAAGAAAGGTGATCTGTCCCGTTTTTTACCAACCTCTGTCCGGCCAAATTTACCAAGGCCCCCCTATCAGGTCGGTTTTTCTCGCCCTCCGCCATCGCAAAAACGTATTTCTTGCGCGTGCCGTCCATAATTTCAGGTTTAAATGTATGGCATTATAGTGTGATTAACTTGCTTCTTTTGTTGTGGAATAATCTAGGGATACGCGTCCGTCAGCTGCGCGGGATTTTAATACACGTAAAATTAAAATTAGGCCTGATTTGCATCTCGTAATGGGGAAAAAGCGCCAAGTTTCCTTCTGCCGTCTTCCACATCACCTAATGAATTGAATTCACCGTCAATACGTGACGAAAGTTGGCGCCTCTAATGGATGTAATTGGACCGCCATTGTGGACACTCCTACCTTGCAAAATCGGTGCAAAAGTCGTGATTTGTGTGCCGAAGTTGTTGTCGTCAATAATAATATGGCGGGGCCGAGATCCTGCAGGATAAGTCGAGAGAATTGGGTTGGAAAGTTTTTAAGTGTCTTCGGTTTTGGTTTTGCCCGACGTCGCAGGAATCTCTTCGGCTCTATCGATTTGTTTACGCGGGATTTTTAATTATACACCACGTATCGCAGGAATCTGCCGAAGCCGTAAGGGAGAGAAAAGTAAGAAAGAGTGCTGAAAGTCCGCTAACTCATCATCAAATATTTAAGGACCCAGGGGACGGCAGGGTAGTTACTGTATTGATGGTGGTCACCAAACAAGTGCCGCTTGTTTTTCCGTTTCCTCTTTCGACGCAGAAATCGATCCTCATTAAAGCTTCATTCGACGATTTTATTTGATACTTAAAAGATTTATGGCCCTTTCATCGATGAACTAAAATTAATCGCACCGTTTTGGTAACGACCGACTCGGCCACTGATGGGTCGTTAGAATTTATTGTTATAAATAAACACATATTCTTAGTTACATACTTTCAAAACGATCTAAAACTCAAGATGAAAAATATTAGTTCCCCAAAAAAAAAATAATAATAATAAAAGTCAACATCAATATTATTGATGGTAAGCTTCAGTGTTTTGAAAACTAATCGTACAACAAACTTTGTTATTAAAAACTACGCATTACACTCAAATTTAAATTTATGCTAATACATTCTTGTAAAGATAATTTATTAAGGCATTTATAGCAACAAAAACGTAGCTTACCTTCTGTTTGAATTTATGTCCAAATTCGTTGTACGCCTCTGATAAGAACGTCATCTTTCGTTTCTATAGCAACAAAAGGGTCTCTTATTTTTTTAATATTGTTACAGTTGCTAGGGTTTACTAAAATAAATTAATTTTACCTATTTATCCTTCAGTAGCGTCTAAACAGGTTGGATAGGTTTAATTTTCTCCTTATCCTTTTGATAACACAAATTCAGTTGTTCAGGCTTCTTAGACTTCGCGAAGAACTGTCAATTTTGTTATACGTACAATTCAGTAACACCCTGTATTGTAGTCTTTTCCAATTGTGGTTAAATATCTCACGATCTCAATTTACCACAAATTTTAAAATAGATTTTTTTTAAACTTCTCAATAGTGTATAATTCGCCCATAACAGATGTATAATGTGCTGATCTAAGAGCAATATTAAGGCACGTATAATAAAAATGTTTATATTCCTAAAAAACTAGTAGGTATATCATTTATGATTTGCCACAGTCAGTTTTATCTTAGCAAGTAGTAGCTAAGATAAAATTGATTTTCTCAAATGAGATACCCTTGAAAAAAAGAGAGGGTGGGTGGGCGGGGCTAGTAGCTGCTAAGATAAGACCGATTTTGGCAAATGAGATATGACTTTAATGACGTATCCTGAGAAATTTAGTTAAAATATTATAAGAAAAGACACTAGAGGCTCTAAAGCACTTTCAAATTCTTTCCAAACACGAATACCTAGAACCTCAAGATTGTTTCAAATTAAAAAAAAAAAAACGGTGTCCCAAAATTGACCCAAAAACAGGCCAGCTCAGAATTTTCCGAAAAAAAAAGAACACCAAATTCCCCCAAAATTATTTTAAACAATTTACAAAACAAAAAATCTCCATGGATATCCAAACACTGCGGCACTCAAAACCTTTTCAAATTGATAAAAAATAAAATACTAAAAGCTCAAAACATTTTGTCAAGTTTGTGCAGCAACAAAACACCAGATTTCCTTAAATTTATCCGAAAATAAAACAACAGGGTATCTAAAATTAACTTATTCATTGAGTAATTAATTTTTGTAATATTATACTTTGTAACTGCTATTTTTGTATTGCCTTTTTCTTTCTTGTATTTCTTTTTGGCGTAATAAATACTGCTATACTACTACTATACTACTATACTGTCTTGAAAATCATTTTATTTTACCAAAAATCCCATCAATGCCGATCTTGTTACCTGATCAATCTTGTCTGAATGTTATATCAAGGTCAGTGGTGCGTGTTACACTAACAATAATATATTGAATAAAATAATTTAAAAGATAATACTAAACAAGTTACGAACAAGAGAACATAAACTTAACTAACTTATAATAACCATAATATTGGCTTGAATTTTATATACCTACAAACAATTATTAACTAACAAATATGGTAATACTGTTTGCTCATCACTCTTCGTTCCATTGTCCAACAAAATAAATGTCATCTCAAACCTCTTTTACTATTTAAATAAATTGATCGAAAGTTGTTTCGACATAACTTCCCTCGCTCCTGAAGTACAATGAAACATATCCAGCATTTTCACACGTAAAAACTCATCAAATTTTGCACATTTTGGGTAGAACTAATTCAGCAAAATTTGGAAATGACGTAATCAATTTTTTGGGGGGAATAAACAGCTACATTTTGATTTACCATGCTTACAATAACTTTAAAACTTCTGCAAGATTTCAAAGTATCCAGTTTTGCTATTCTTGATTTATTCAATAAAATAAATTGACTGATTCATTAATTTTTTTAAGTGACCCTGTATAAGTAAAGCTATAAAATGAGGTTCTTACTTTGATGAATAAAAAATAAGTTGAAGGCTATAATATAAGTGTAATTCTACAAATCCAGATCTTTAAAAAAGTTATAAGACTTGATTTTACGATTTTCGTTTTGTGATAACCGCTGTAAAGTAAAAATCAGAGGCATAAACAACACCCCTAGACTTTCAGCACTAGGCAACAGCACTCTGAAGTGTTTATTTCTTTATGTTTGTACATTGAAAGAGTGTCACGCCGAAATTAGTTTGATTTGAATGAGTTTGTCTTCTCAAGACGGGACTAAAATTATTAATTAAACCACAATCAAACAAAATGGTCTGAATATTATTATTACTTATCATTATTATACTGGGTGTCCGGAAAATGGCGGGTTAACTCTTCAGTACGTTATGTACGGGGGTTTCAGGAGTCCCAAAAAAATAATAAAAAAATTCTTTATGATGTAGACTACGAAAAAAACGTAATTTTATAAAAGTAAAATTCGCAACACTGCACACACCTAATGCGTGAATACCTACGGCTTACTTTCTGATTTTTTTAGTAAAAAAACCACCTTTTATTTTTTTTGGGGCAATAACGATGACAACCAGTAGTCATTAATCGTTGTGCATCATTATTAATAAAACAAGCTTATTTTTCATTAATAAATAAACCAAAACAAAAACAACAAAAGAAAAATAAATTCAAGCATAACCAACTAACCACTAGATATGTTTAAAATTTTTGCATTATGCACATAAGGAAGCTCGTAATGTTTCCAAATTTTGATCATTTTTTGTAAAGGGTATCCTCATCAGTACTTGCTAAGATAAAACTGATTTTGGCAAATAACATATCCTCTAAGAAAAGAGAGGGTGGGTGGGCGGGACTAGTACCTGCTAAGATAAAACTGATTTTGCAGATGACATACCTTCTAAAAAAAGAGAGGGTGGGTGGGCGGGGCTAGTACCTGTTAAGTATAGACTGATTTTGGCAAATGAGATACCCTCAAACAAAAGAGAGGGCGGGTGGGCGGGGCTAATGCCAGCTAAAATAAGATAGATTTTGCCAAATGACATCTCCATTAAGAAAAGAGGGCGGGTGGGTGGGGCTAGAATCTGTTAAGACTGATTTTGACAAATGACATTTTCTCTAAGAAAATAGAGGAGGGCGGGCGGGTTGGGCTAGTACCTGCTAAGATAAGACTGATTTTATCAAATGACGTATCCTGTAAGAAATTTAATTAAATTATTTTAAGAAAAGACACTTGATAGAGTCTCCAAAGCACTTTTAAATTCTTTCCAATCGGAAATACCTAGAACCTTAGGATTGTTTTAATTAAAAAAAAACTAGGTCCCAAAATTAACTCTAAAACAGATCAGGTCAGAATTTTCCAAAAATAGAACACCAAAGTCCCCCAAAATTGTTTTAAATAATTTACGAAAAAAAGGGCCATGTGCTCCCAAAATAAGACACCATGAGTACTCAAACACTGCTGCACTCAAAACACTAAAAGTTCCAAAAAATTTTTCTAGTTCATCCAGCGATAAAACACCAGATTCCTTTAAATTTATCCGAAAATTTTAAACATATTTTAAGTTTCATGCTGTGAAAAGAAGTCTACACATATTGAAACAAAAAGACCAAACGTAAGCCCGCCCACCCGCCCTGTCTCAATTGTGATGACTTTTTTAATTGGCTGTAAACCAAGGAGGTGGAGCTTAACTGCAAAATACTTATTTTCTTACAAAAAATTAAAAATTAGTATCGTCTTGTTCTAAGAATACTATGTATACATATTAAGAAAAAAAGGCAAAATATAAACCCCGCCCACACACCCCATCTCAATTGTGATATTTTTTTTAATTCTTAGAACCTTAAAACATGTTTAAAGTGGTAAATTTTGTAAGGAAATATGGATTTTGCAGTTAGGCTAGGTCTGCCAAAGAATGTAAACTTCATTACTATTTAGATTAAGACAGGTATGGGTGGAGCTTAATATTTGGCTTAATTGTTTTCTTAATATACATAATATTCTTTGAAAAACACGATACTCAAAAACATGATTTTAATTTCTCGTAGAGAAATAAGGATTTTGCATTTAAGCGACGAATAAAAACAAATCATCACACTTGAGATAGGGCGGGTGGGCGGGGCTACATTTTACCTTTGCTCTTAGTTTGTGTAGACTTATTTCGACAACAAGTTGCTCCCATATGTCGTGAAATTATTTAAGTGGTGCAGTTTTACATTTGTTGTAATATACAGACAACTAAATATTTTTTATTCCCATTGTCCATGTTAATATCCTGAATTTATTTTTATTTTTACATTTTCTTCCAACTAGAGAAGAAGAATTTTTAGACAACTTTTCTAAAAATCAAAATTTTCCAATTCTTCAAATTCCGACCCATTTTTGACCATTTTCGTAACGTAACAAAATATATTTTCTTGTAGATTTCGAACTCCAGAACCCACTTCCGACCTCGTTTCCTTAATAACTCCAACCGTTTTTCCAGAATCGGCCGTTGAAATATCGAAATTTTCGAATTTTTAGAAAATTTGTCTTTAAAACCGAAGATTTTGAAAATATTGCGCGATAAATATAAACACGCTATATTTTCGGAACCAGGAGGTCGAGATCTACATTCCTGAATTTTTTAAGAATTTTTAGACAACTTTTCTAAAAATCAAATTTTTCCAATTCTTCAAATTCCGACCCATTTTTGACCATTTTCGTAACTTAACTAAATATATTTTCTTGTAGATTTCGAACTCTAGAACCCACTTCCGACCTCGTTTCCTTAATAACTCCAACCGTTTTTCTAGAATCGGCCGTTGAAATATCGAAATTTTCGAATTTTTAGAAAATTTGTCTTTAAAACCGAAGATTTTGAAAATATTGCGCGATAAATATAAACACGCTATATTTTCGGAACCAGGAGGTCGAGATCTACATTCCTGAATTTTTAAGAATTTTTAGACAACTTTTCTAAAAATCAAATTTTTCCAATTCTTCAAATTCCGACCCATTTTTGACCATTTTCGTAACTTAACTAAATATATCTTCTTGTAGATTTCGAACTCTAGAACCCACTTCCGACCTCGTTTCCTTAATAACTCCAACCGTTTTTCTAGAATCGGCCGTTGAAATATCGAAATTTTCGAATTTTTAGAAAATTTGGCTTTTAAAACCGAAGATTTTGAAAATATTGCGCGATAAATATAAACACGCTATATTTTCGGAACCAGGAGGTCGAGATCTACATTCCTGAATTTTTTAAGAATTTTTAGACAACTTTTCTAAAAATCAAATTTTTCCAATTCTTCAAATTCCGACCCATTTTTGACCATTTTCGTAACTTAACTAAATATATTTTCCTGTAGATTTCGAACTCTAGAACCCACTTCCGACCTCGTTTCCTTAATAACTCCAACCGTTTTTCTAGAATCGGCCGTTCAAATATCGAAATTTTCGAATTTTTAGAAAATTTGTCTTTAAAACCGAAGATTTTGAAAATATTGTGCGATAAATATAAACACGCTATATTTTCGGAACCAGGAGGTCGAGATCTACATTCCTGAATTTTTTAAGAATTTTTAGACAACTTTTCTAAAAATCAAATTTTTCCAATTCTTCAAATTCCGACCCATTTTTGACCATTTTCGTAACTTAACTAAATATATTTTCTTGTAGATTTCGAACTCTAGAACCCACTTCCGACCTCGTTTCCTTAATAACTCCAACCGTTTTTCTAGAATCGGCCGTTGAAATATCGAAATTTTCGAATTTTTAGAAAATTTGGCTTTTAAAACCGAAGATTTTGAAAATATTGCGCGATAAATATAAACACGCTATATTTTCGGAACCAGCAGGTCGAGATCTACATTCCTGAATTTTTTAAGAATTTTTAGACAACTTTTCTAAAAATCAAATTATTCCAATTCTTCCAATAGAAAAGATTTCGAATATTTTTACGACATAGGATGAACCAAAATAGTTGATATATTCGAAAGAAACTCCTAATAGGGGGTGCAATTTATTTTTAAAATAATGATGTTAGCAACACCTCGTTGAGTTTGACGTAAAAGGTCAAATAGCTGCGATGCCAACATTATTATTTTAAAAATAAATTGCACGGCCTACTAGAGGAATTGATTTTCGATCACATGGTTCACAATAGCAAATACATAACCATATCTTTGTAAATTCTGAAATAAAATGGTAATTAAACATGGTCATAGGCGAAAGAAATATTAACTAAAAGTTTTATTATTGGTTATTGTGATAATGAATGTGTTGTTTAGTTGTTAAACCTAGCAAAAGAAGCAATTTTCTCACCAGTTGATTGCTAATAGCGTAGCGGAGAGTTAATCCGTCATTTTGTAGACACCCGGTATAAAGACGTGCGTATTCTTCACATTTTCGAGATTTGACCAATAAAAAATTTGTGATGAGGTCATCAATATGGATAATTCTAGTCACACCACAAAAGAAAAATAGCCACAACGTTATACCACTGCAAAAAAAAAAGGAAATGGCCAAGTTCGGCATCGAACCGTGTTGGAAATAAAACGTTATTATACCTTGCAAATATTTTTGCCAAAAATTTGAACGTTTAGTGAAAAAACTGAAAGCGGATTCGTACCCTAGAAATATATGAATATATTTTTGTGTACCATTCAAATAATTTTAAAATACCATTCATTGAAATTACGTCATCAAATTGTTGGTTTATATCTACATCTATATCTACAAGATATTTCTAATATATATATACAAAATTCGACAACAATCGGTCCAGCAGTTTCGGGGATTACGCGTCTATTAAAAATGGATCTGTTCATCCTGTGGGTTTTTCATTTATGAAATTTGGTCGATATTATTCCCTGCTTTAAAGCGAGAAAATCTTTCTGTAAAGCTTTTTTCTAACTAGCGCAATATTTTTTAACTAAAGAAACTAATTAAAAAGGGACCAAACTGCAGTATTCAGTTATAGCACCAATTTCTGATAATTGTCAATTCCCCTTCCCTCGTTTGTCAAAAAACGACTTTAAATCAATTTTCTACTATCATTAGCTAATTGAATCCTTTTTAGTTTCAGAATATGTTTTGGTAGGGCTTTTGACTAAACTAAGTAGATATTTTTCAGATTTATTCTGAATGTACTATGTATCTACAAACATTCAGCAAAGAGTTTCTTATCAAACAATGGGGTCCTCATAAGATGATAAAATATGTAGTTAGAACTTTCCACAACTCTTTCGTATCTCATGTATGTACATACGATATATAATTTTTTTTTCTATATTTTTTTCTAGAATTTTTTAAATTTTGATCATTTATTTATCAAGGAAAATTAAATTACAATAAAGAAAGAATTCCGTGTTAGTGGGTTAAATTGACTTTCAAAATGGTTTAGATTTTAGTACTCATTTCTATAGCAGCCATACATCTACCACGGCAAGACTAATCTTTACGATTTCAATAAAATTACAAACTTCATTCTGTTCACTATTAGATTTACTTTCTGGACATAATTAAACCGTGGCTAGAACAAAAGGATCCGTACATTTCTCCATAACTCTTCCTAATCACATTAAAATCTTATTAATTAAAAAACAAAAATATGTATACAGCGCGGAATAAATCTCTTAATTACCATTTAAATCAGATTACTGTAGATTAAAGGCTGCATTAGAAATGTCCGCTAATTGCTTTCCAGTCGCGCGATGCAATTTCTCTTCGTTCCGTCGAGTAATTAGACAATCACACCGTCGTCGTTGGCGGCTTTGCCTCCACTACATTAGTCTCGTCTCCCGTATATTCTTTAAGCACAACAAGAAATAATATTTTACAAGAGGATACAAATTGCTAACTTTCTCAAAGCGACCGCGGAACTTATTCAAAGGCGAGCGTTTAACAACACGGTGCGGCTTATTCTTCCTAAGTACTTCCGCCGTCTCTTCCGGCTATAAGTAACACTTTGATGCTCCATCGTATCCCTCGAACGTGTGTATGTTTAATGTGCGCCACATCAGACTACTTTCAGATATGCAAATTACAATGGTTTTTTGGCGCACTCGATTACATGAAAATAATGGATAAAATTGATGCTACCAGTTTGCCTTAGTTCTAGATATTGACAAGTCGCCTATTGTACCTTCCACATATATTTTATCAGTTAACACTAGTTTGAAAAAAGGTTATGTTGAAAACGGTGTGTTGGCGCAGTCGAGTCGGTAGGACATTCGGTGGCACAATCTCAGTTAATGTTTCAACGTCCGCTAAAACGAAGAATAAGACTGACAGCTTCCTTCTCCTCGGCAAACGAGATGAAGTCAGCGACGTGTGACGTCACGGCTCCGGTTCGGCCGCTGTTTCCGCGAAGACTTCCAACAATGGCAGCGAACAAAGGTCTATGGTTCAGGCCGACTAATGGGATTAACAATGCTGCGGGCCAGGATGTGTGATAGACAACTGCGAAGGGATTTCCCTCTTCGTTCGTCACCGGCAGCCGAGCCCTGCTCCACTCTTATTTCGCGGCATTGATTCCGGGGTCCGGTGCTAAATCTGTTAGTAAATAAACCGGAGGGTTAATTGGCAGCAGTGCAGCAACGATGAGGCCTTGAATTGGCTATTAGTGCGACCAAACACACACACCGCCAACTAGTCTGACCTCTGGCCTCGTTAGTCCTCTACAAGCGACCATCACCTTTGCCCTCTGTGTCACAGGGACGTCGGACAACTAGTGCTGGTGTATTGGGCAAACTTCCGATTCAGACGGGAACGTCCCTCGCGAATACCTTTCACCTACATGAATAGACTTCATCAGTTGGTTGTGGTGGTGGGCACTGATTTATTCCTTTTAGGCGAAAGGAGCAATTAATTTCGGGGGAGATTGCAGGATGGACGTCTGGAGATACATTCGGCGGCAATCAATTCTAATTTAGTAAATAACGCAAGACTAGAGCGACCACGATTTTCAGCGTTTGACTCAAGTACGGAATAATATGGACCTAATGGTAGAAATGTTGCGTTGCATTGCAACATTATTAAGGTCAATACTAGTGTTATTTCTAACTTCCAATTTTGATTTTGTGTTAATGACATTACGTTTTCCTAAAGTGTGATACATAGTATTGCTACAGACTTTTCTAAGTATTATCAATTATTTCATTTTGAAGAATTTTGACCCCGACACAGCTTCGGCGTCTCTTCCAATATAATATTTTTTATGTGCAGCAAACTTTCCTACTCGGAGTTCCACTTTTCTGTGTATATATTATTATTGTTGCTATTATCATTGTCATAATTCCGCCGGTCTCCGAATCTCCTACATGTTTACAACAAAACCTTTCAGCCTGATTATCAACCCTGCCAAAACTAATAAAACTAAGCAGAGCTCGCCCGCCTCCTGTCGATACGCAGACACCGATAAAATAAAACAACAGTTGCATCTTCCCCCTGCGAATAAATCTCCTCAAACATAACAATCACAGGTAATAATGTCATAAAGCAGGCTCGGTTTCCATTTAGTGCCGCCTCGAATAAAGAAGGAAAGGATAGAGGAGGATCCTGCTCACGGCTGAACCCAATTTATTTGATGCGGCAACAAGAAGTCCTTTCGAGGCGACAAAATGGTGATGGCCCGGCGACTTGTGAAACACTTGGCCCCATTACAATGCCATAAATCTGCCCAGACACCCCAGAATGTCTCCATCCGAGCAGGCGATGCTCTCGCATGTTCACCACGATGTATAGCGGAGACAACAAGACAAATTAACGCGAGACCACGGAAAAATCCGGACGAAAGGGTGGCGAGGGGGCTTTACGTGGAAGCGTGATTGGGGCGAAGTGAGTTATTGTTTTGGCGTTAAAAAGCGAGGAAACTGGGACGCTTTAAGGTGAACATGGTGATAAATGATATGAGGCGAAAATTGTATACAGGGTGTTAGGAAAACTGCGGGTTAAAATGAAAAATTTTCTTTATAAATTTACGAGATTCTGTTTTATACTTTGCTAGTTAGTATCTGCAACAAAACTTATAAAGAACACCTGAAATACAGGGGTTCCGCAGTTGTTCTAATATTTTTCAGTCTACGGATGGATGTCATGAGAGTACAACAGAATTTGACCAACTACGATAGTTCTGATGTTGACACCAAATGAAAAATTTATTTATTAAATATGAAAATTATTTTGATGATGATCACCTTTTAGTCAATGGCAACAGACAGTAAGTAGTATTAAGGGTTAAATAACGCAGTTAAAAATTGTAGTTATATTTTGAATATTATGGAGTTGTCAATACATTTTCAGAATTCAATATCGCGATTATTAACAGACCTGCTGTAAATAACGCAAGGAAATTTTTTTAAAAACGATTTATCCTCATCTTTTTTTCTTTTTACTTCTCGAGCGTAAACTAAAGAAGTATATATTGTAAAGGAGGTCATCGGGCGACTGGATAGTTTTAAGATTTCTTGACGTTTCATGACCCTTAGAACGCGAAAACATAGTTCTCTCGTTTCCGTCTATCTGTCTGCCTTCTGTCGTCTACTGTCTGCTGTTTATCCGCACCTGTGTCGATTTTTATTAAACAGACAGGTAATCTTCTATCGATTGTGGTCAAATTGTGTATGTATGTTAGGAATATCGTGTAAACGGTAAGACGCTAACCAAAATTTGACTTATCTTCGCCACCAACGATGATAGGACGTCACAATTAACTTTTACAATAATAATAATAATAAAGGTTATTTAAATATCATAAAATAACATACTCCTCCACTTGTAGTTTATGAATCCGTGTTTTTAGCCTAGACATCCACATTTTTCTACAAATAATGAAAATTTTATAACAACATCTTAAAATTCAACGTTGAAATTGCAAAATCCAATACTCTGAAAGCTTGCAAACGTTTTAAACTTATCGGAAACTTGGTAAATCCTTAATCAAAATTTATCCGTTTCCGAACTCTCTAATAATAATTGATGCAGTCATTTCAAAATTTTGCACAAACAAATCCTATCGAAAATGTGCAAAATAAGATTTATTAGTCTATAGTTGGGATCTATCATTACATTAATATTTTTATTATTATTACATTTTAATTTTTTTAGAATTGCTAATACAGAGTGGGCCAAAAAAAAATGAATGAGTCAAAGTATTTTAATGATTAAGTTAGGAATGTCTCACAAATTGATACACGTGTGCTTCCAAAAATGTTGGTAACGGTATGACAAAATTTTATAAAGGAAAACGTCATTTGAAACTACGCGTAGCACACTGCTTCATATTTACTTTAATATTATATACGTATCTTTATTTAAAACTTATATATAATATCCGTATTTATTGTACATGAAGGAGGAGGGAGCTTCTGTCGAAATATCCTTCGAACATTTTTTTTTAATTTTGGTGAAATTTTTCGTCACGTGTCATCTTGAAAAATCAATATCTCAATTATTTATGAATATTTTGAAACGCGGTTTTCACTACTGATGAGCTCACAAAACTCTATAAACAGAGATAGAAAAAAGTCAAAGACTAAAATTGTTCTGTTCTTTAAGTAACATACCTTACTTATTACTTCGATTATAATACATCATTTTGTTTTGTTTTTTCTTTTAATAGAGAACCCTATATATTTTTATTTTATTTTATATTTATATTTTATTCTCATTGGTGTTTTTCTATGCATTGTTTTAACTTCAATACAATGTTGCCACGTTATTCCAATTTTCTTGATTCTTTTAATTCGCAAGAAAAAAACATCGTAGTGGTATTTTTTTTAATGTTTCAATACTTCAATGCGTATGGAGTTACGCACTTTGTTGTGGTTTCAATTAGATATACTGAGTGTTTATAAAAAAAATCCGACAATTTTCAAATATCAATATTTAATTTTTTTTGTGTTTTATTACTGCATCTTAGTCTATTTTCTGTTCAATATGTCAGTGTATCTCTCGAAAAAGTAAAAAATCATAGAACTATCAACTTTAAGTACAGAAAATACTTAACAAAAATTGAATAATATGCAGTAAAAAAATACAGGGTGTTCTATTTGAAAAAACTGAAATATCGATATTTTGGAAATTAGTTTTTTTTATACATTGTATACATTAAATTTGATTTACACCACAATAAATCGCGTACCTTTATTTATCTCTCCACAGAATATTGTAACTCATATTTTAAAAATAAACCTATTGCGATTTTTATTGCGTTGTTAAAAACATTCAAGAAAATTGGAATAACATAACGTCGCATCGAAAGCTCAAAAATGAACTGTGCCTAAGAAAAAATCGGTCCTAGTGTGTCAAAGTATATGTATAGAGTGCTTTGAAAAAATTAAGTTTTATGTTACGCTTCAAGAACAGTACACTCTGTATACTTGAAATCGTACAACTTTGGTTTTTTGACTTTTTTGTTCTTTCTAATAATTAGTGAGACATCGAGGATTGCGCGCTTATTGACTTATGTTTTTTTTTTTTTTTTTATTTTTTTTTATTTTATTGGTTAACGTTACCCAACAGGCCGGAGGCCCAATTACAGGGTAACGGGGGACATACACAACACCCAGAGCAGGGCGGGAATCGAACCCACGACCCAAGGTGTGGCAGGCAAGCGCGATGCTACCTAACCCACCCGGGTCCTTTTATACCGGGTGTCTGGAAAATAGTGTAAGCATATATAATAATATCAAAATTCTTTATGATGTAGATTACGAAAAAAACGTAGTCATTAATCATTGTGCATTATTATTAATAAAACAAGCTGTTATTTTTCATTAATAAATAAACCAAAAAAGAAACATTTAATAAAACATTTATAAATTATAAACAAAAACAAAACCAACAAAAGAAAAATCCATTAAAGCATAACCAACTAAACACTAGAGAAGATATTCAAAATTCCTGCCTTGTGCATATAAATAATCTCGTAATGTTTCCAAACCTTGATCATTTTTTGTAAAATTTAGTTATAAATACCTGCTAAGATAAAACTGATTTCGACAAATGACATACCCTGTAAAAAACGAGAGGGTGGGTGGGCGGGTCTAGTACCTGTTAAGACTCAATTTGGCAGATGACATATTATTTAAGAAAAGAGAGGGTGGGTGGGCGGGGCTAGTACCTGCTAAGATAAAACTGATTTTGGTTAATGATACCCTGTAAGAAAAGAGAGGCTGAGCGGGTGCTGCTAGTACCTGCAAAGATAAGACTGATTTTAACAAATGAGGTATCTCCTAAGAAATTTAATTAAGTTATTATAAGAAAAGACACTAAAGGCTTCAAATTCTGGGGTCCCAAAGTTAACTCAAAAACAGGTCAGGTCAGAATTTTCCAAAAATAGAACACCAAAGTCCCCCAAAATTGTTTTAAATAATTTACAACAAAAATTTCCATGGGCTCCCAAAATAATAGACCAAAAGTCTCCCAATTAAAAAAAATCAATGCGACATTCAAAACTTTTTCAGATTTATAAAAAATAAAACATTAATATGTAACCAACGAAATTTTTTACCAACGTAAACAAAGAGAAAAAAATTCTTACAAAAGTGAGTCATAGTAATAACTTACTTTTTATATTAATAACTTACTCGTGAGTCTAAAGTGAACACAATTATGATAGATTTATATGCATGTGGCCCCAGGGCACCTAAAATTAACTGTGGACATTTTAAACGTATGGTTTTGAAAACTTTGAAAATTTTCGATATACATGATCGTTTTCCGGGTTAGAACCGTGTTCATTGAGTTTTTGGACTGAACGTTTCGCACACTTTCGTAAGTGGCATCTTCAGGAGCAGGATTAAGAATAAGGCAAAAGAGCACGGTAACTCAGTATGTCAACTTTAGCCTTATTCCTTTTTCAACCCTGCTACTGAAGATGCCACTTACGAAAGTGTGCGAAACGTTGAGTAAAAAAACTCAATTAACACTGTTCCAACCCGGAAAACGATCATGTATTGATTCCGGCCGTGGAAGCAAAATTTTTGGTATGTCAAACATTTCTAACTGCTTACGCGATTTTTGCTGATTTGTACCTTCGCTTTATATCACGCAAACATTGTTGTCAAATGGAATTTTATCAAATTATTACAAAAACAAAACAACCATATCTTTTGTTCATTCTAACTGAAATGGTAATTAAACATGGTCGTGGGCGAGAGAAATATTAACTAAAAGTTTTATTACTAGCTATTGTGATAATAAATGTGTTGTTTACAGTTGTTAAACGTAGCAAAAAAATCAATTTTAAAATAATTTTAACTCCATCAAAGTCTAAGAAAGAATTTTTTTACTATTATTCCCAAACTCACCAGTTGATTGTTGAGAACGTAGCGGAGAGTTAATCCGCCATTTTCCAAACACTCGGTATACATAATTTATTTAAAAATCCAGATAATGAGAGAAATACATGTCCATCTGTCTTTAGTACACATTAGCCCTATATTTATTAAATCTCACGTCCACTAATTACAATATTTCATGATTAGAAGTTTTCTAAAACATATGGTACCGAGTGATTTTTTTAATTTTTGCACTAGTTGACCATGACCCTACTCAGCAGTGAAATTAAAACGGCTGGCGTAGGCGTCATGACCACGTAGAACAAGAATTTAACAAATCACCCAATACAGGAATTTGGATAAATTATAAAACAATTAGGCAGTAGATATTTTCGCAAACCTCAGCTAATAAAGTGCTACTATTATTACGTATTTTTCAAGTGCTATAGTAACTAACGTTTTGATTGTTTACTCTTCAAATGACTATTTTTAAAATTAAAAATATTACAACAAATATTATTTAAACTTGAATAAATTAAAACAATGGAACTGGTACATTTTTCATAAATAATAAAAACAGTACCATTCTCTTATTTTTTTACGCACCATCAATCACTAAGACTTTTAAATATTTTTTTTTTACTTTGAACTTCATAATAATAATCTTACCAAAAGATTGGCCTTTGGGGTAGGTTACAGTATCTAATAAAATGTAAGTACATATTAAAATTCTATATTAAAAAATGTTGAACCGCTTTAACGTCAATACGTCACGTATTTTTAAAGTTAAATTTGTTTTGATATCCACCAGTCACCAGAAAAAGTTCGTTTTCTAACTTCATTTTTTTTTCATTGCCCAAATTTTCGTAAATTTGTTTCAAGTTTTCTAAACGCTTGATTTGAGGGAGCTCTTCTATTGGGATATTGCCTGGCGTTAAGACGAACAACAGCATCAAAATTTTTGTCACACTTTCCCAATATTAATAGCGTGTCTATTTCTTCAGAATTCGAAAACATTTTAAAGCAAACGAAAATTGAAAATATTTGACTGACAGAAATAATTTGTCATAATTTTGGTTCTGATAATTGCTATCTATGCGTTCATTATTATTTAAAAAATAAAAATTAATCAAAACTGTTTATGAAACGTAAAATGGGTTGCCTATGCGGAAATATTCAGGCGTGAACAGATAAAATGAACACTCTGTATAAGTGTTACACAATATAAATCTCTGTCAAGATTCGGATTCAGATCCACTTCTAAGATTCACATTCACCCTAAAAATTTGTACACCTTGACTGCAGTCACAAATTGTACAAAATAACAGTCCGGATGGGTTTGAAAATAACCCCGATCACGTGAACACCACTACCACGAAAGTCATCAATGGTGACCGATATTATGATGCATGAACTGACCAAAACATTCCTGTGGCACAGTATTCACCCCTTCATTCTATCTAACCAAATTCAATCAACTCAGTCGTCATATGGAGTCATTATTGAAATTTCCTCAATATTTCATGAATGAATCTTGGCTATTTTACCTTTATACATTCGCCAGTTACTATAATAATCCCAACCAGGTAGTGGTCTTCCGATTTTATCGTGGTATGAGCATTAAAAGCAGAAGTCGGCGGAACACCACTCATCTATTAATATTCAACAGACCCCGAGTTGAATATACATGGAAAGCGTAAGAGGGCAAAAGTAGGTGGATATATGTGTATAACGATAAGGGACGATCTGAGAAATTTGGCCAAGGTATCGCACAATACAAATAACCGCAAGCGTTCGTTGTTTCACTCAATAATATGTTATCGCGCTCGGCCAACCTGAAGTAATGCAGTTGTAAGCATCTGCTCGACTACAACTCGAGTCAGATCGCCAAGGGCCGACTCACCAGACTTGGAAAGCTCAACATTAACAAGTCCATCTGAACATTCCCGGCCGGATTGGAATTTTATTCCTCCGAGCATTGCAAACGTGTAATTCTGTGTAGGTGTTTTGGTTTATTTTCGAATTAAAATGTTCGCGAACTTAACGAAGAGATTATGCATTTGGGTTCTGATTTATTAAAAAATACCGGCTTAAAGGGATAGGATTAACTGAATGCACGCTCAACTGAAAATCAAATAGCATTAGTAGATGTTTTTTTTTTTAATTGTAGTTAACAATTTGTAATATTTTGTGCGTACTGAGGCGATCTCGTCACCATCCCTTCAATAAATAACTTTTTACACTTTATACAGCGCTCGAGATGGGGAATAGAGACGTTCCCTGTCTGGTGAGTAAATTATTTGAGTAGAGTGCATTATAATCATAAAATAATAAAGATAGTGTACCCACACACACAAGAGCTACTTACAAAAACGCTCGTATCGGGGCTAAAGAGCAAGATAAAGCGTGCGATACATAAAGTAGGCAGCCTAAGCGCTTGGGGCTCAGGTTTTTACTGCATTTTAACACTGCGTAAGCTTAGCGAGCCACTTTATTGGTTGTTTAGAGTGCTGTTACATTAGTATGGTGTCTGCCCTATGGTACATGAAGTAATACGTAACACTGTATTAATCTTTTCCATATGTAGATCCTGTGTGGAACTGCAAAGACAACTAATCCAGTAAAAATATTAACTCGGTTTTTATGACGTAAAAAACGTAAAAAAGTTTTCATTATACTAAACGTATGTTTATAAGTAAATATTTGTTAATTTACAAACATTAAAAAATAACAATGGTGAATTTTACCAAGTGTCGCAGTAAAGTCCTGTTCATGTTGTATAATAGATTTATACAGGGTGTTGTTATGCTAGAGTAGTTGTGACACATTCTTTATGATTTATTAAAAAAATTCTATGATGCAGAACACACTTAGTGCTCCAGTTTAAAATATTTTCCGAATATTTAGCTTCATTTTTTAAACGTAATAGCTTAGATATTTTAAAATTTACTTTCTAGTTGAAAACAGGACAAAACATTATCAACCACAATCACAATAGTTTCGTGCATAATTGCGATTGTGAGTGTACTCATATGTTTTAAATAAGAAGGACACCTAAATTTATATATACAGGGTGTTTTTGAAATACGTTACCAAAAGTTAATGAAGGTCTTTGGCATCCTTACGGAATCGAATTGAGTAAGTCTCAATTTTTTAACGATAAAAAAAATCAACTTTAACCACCTGCTTTAAACACCACTGATGAAAGTATCCACGTAAAATTGAATGCATTTAGTTTGAATAAAAATCTAGCAACGAATTTAAAATTATTTATAGGTAAATTTCTAATAAACTGTTGATCTTCATCATTTTTTTGTAATAACCATTGACAGAATAATACATACAATAGGACCATATCAGTTAATTCAGCATTTGTGTAAACCATTTTAATACAACTGAGACAAAAAATGGACAAGAGTACCCTGACAAATCAACTTTTTATTGTTGCTAAGCGAACAATATTATATTTTGAATTACAGTGGCGTACAGGAAATTTTAACCGAATATTCAATTAATTTTATCTTGAAAACGAAAAAACTTTTATATAAAGTATATTGTGTCAATTGGTTCTATTTATCATCACCAACTGCTTGCTCATTTTTGGTTGTGTATTTCAAAAACACCCTGTATATACATATTTTCAAGTTATCTTTGAACAAGCTAGAGTGTACTACCACATTTTATAAAGTTTTTCCTAATAGTTTTTTGACAGTTATTCATTGCTACATTACCAAAAAAGTGTTGAATGTTGATGAAAACTTCCTCTAGCTGTTTTGGAAGAACATAGAGAACAATGAAAAATCAATCTTTACAAATCTAAAATACCTTCTGCAGGTGACGGAATAAAAAAAGAAAATACTAGTAAAGTCCTCTGAAACTAATTCCGTATCTAGTTGGAAGAATATTTAATAAAAACGAAATCTGAAGCAGTTGTCAAAAACATTAGAAATTTGCTTGGTTAAGTATGTATTTTTTTAACTATTCAAGTTTTCTATTTTGTGGTTAATAAAATAAAAGTGGCAGCTTTCTTGTCCCATAGTATCGGTTAATCTGATATTAGGAACCCAACTATCAGAAACAGATTTTTAGGATTTTGATTCTGGCATGTTTTTGAAAAACCTACGAAATTTTTGGGACATTTGCTGCAAATGTCTTATAACAGACACATCAAACATTATTTGGTGGGAATTTAAATTTTTTATGAATTAAAATCAAAAAAGATACGAAATTGGCTACTTTCTTCTACTGCTCTACTACTGTAGCAAGGCATCATTACTAACACAAACACATAAATAAAATTAAAAATCTGTAACTATTAATTCACGAGATTTTATCTTGATGTGCCTGAGTATTTTTTAATTAAGACTTCTCACAAATTTTCATTCAAAACTTTATTTTAAATGTTTCCACAAGAAAGCTTTACGGCAGAAAACCAGAATAATATTTGTAAAACATTTCCTTACAAATTATTATATCTATACAGTATGTCCCCGGATTGGGTTAACAAGAGGAAAAACTTTTTTATTTGTGATTTTATGAAAAAACGTCAGGAATATTTTTTTTGCTCTATTTAACATAACCAAAACTGCAAAAATATAAACAGGGGTTTAAATAAACTAGAAAAACATTTTTTTTATTCAAACAACAAAAGAAATTGTAAATGAATTTGATTATTCTATTAAACCACCACAATTTTGATCGCAAAGTTCCAACTTATGGCGTAATCTTTGTAGCTATTTCGAGTTTCCTCAATTGATAGCAACCTCACCGCATTTCTAATGCGACTTTTTAATAATCCCACATCATTTGGTAAATTTTCTTTATATATAATTTGTTTCAAACGTCCCCACAAGTAAAAATTCGAAAGTTTTAAGTCAGGGTTCCTTGGAGGCTATAAAACTGATAGAGAGAGTTTTGAACAAATACGAAAAGGACAAAAAGGACGAAAAATACTAAAAGGACTGGAAGGACGAGGAGAACTAAAAGGACTAAAAGGACTAAAAGGAATGAAAAGATTCCTCCAGTATTCTTCAGGTTCCTTCAGTTTCTCTTAGATTAATTCAAATCCCCTCAATTTTGTTTCCGATTCTATTAGATTTCCACAAATTCCGGTAGAAGGTTTCAGATTTTCCCAGGTCCTCCCATATCCTTTCACATTTCTGCATACTTTTTCAAATTCCTCCAGTTTGTTCTAGATTCTTCTAAATAAACTCATATTTTCTCAGACTCATTCGGTTTTCTAGATTATTTGAAATTAATCTAAATTCTCTCAGATTCCTTCTTATTTCTTCTGATCCTTTCTGATCCTTTTTTCAGATTCTCTCAAATCTTCTTAGATCTTCTCAGGTTCCTTCACATTTCCTCAGATTCTTTTGGATTTTTTCGGATTCTTTCTGGAAGTTTCTTTCAAATTCTTTCTTTTTCAGCTCATTTCAGGTAAGTTCAAATTTTTCCAAATCGCTTCAGATCCTTTCAGATACCTGCAGATTCTTGCACATTCTTCCAGATTCGTCCAGATTCTTTTAGATTATTTTAGATACTTCTCAATTCTTTTAGATTGTCCTAAATTCTTCTGGATTCTTCTAGATTCTTCTGGATTTTTCCAAATTCTTGTAGATTTTTCTAGATTCTTCCAGATTATTCTAGATTTTTTTGGATTCTTCCCGATTCGCTCAGATTTCTTCAGATTCCTTCAGATTCTTTCAAATTTTCTCACAATTCCTTTCAGGTTCCTTCATATTCCACCAGATCAATAAAGTTCGGTCTGTATTCTTCAGAGTCCTTCATATTCTCTTACAGTAATTCAAATCCTTTAAAATTATTTCCGATTCTATTAAATTTCCTCAAATTCCGATAGAACGTTTCAGATTCTCCCAGATCCTTCCATATCCTTTCAGATTCCTGCATACTTTTTCAGATTCCTCCAGTTTGTTCTAGATTCTTCTAAATAATCTCATATTTTCTCAGACTCATTCGGTTTTTCTAGATTATTTGAAATTAATCTAAATTTTCTGAGATTCCTTCTTATTCCTTCTGATCCTTTCTGATCCTTTTTACAGATTCTCTCAAATCTTGTTAGATCTTCTCAGGTTCCTTCAGATCTCCACAGATTCTTTTGAATTTTTTCGGATTCTTTCTGGAAGTTTCTTTAAGGTTCTTTCTTTTTCAGCTCATTTCAGGTAAGTTCAAATTTTTCCAAATCGCTTCAGATCCTCTCAGATAGCTGCAGATTCTTGCAAATTCTTCCAGGTTCTTCCAGATTCTTTTAGATTATTTAAGATCCGTCTCAATTCTTCTAAATTGTTCTAAATTCTTCTGGATTCTTCTAGATTCTTCTGGATTTTTCTAGATTCTTCCAGATTATTCTAGATTTTTTTGGATTCTTCCAGATTCTTTTAGATTCATCTGGATTTTTCTAGATTCTTGTAGATTTTCCTAGATTCTTCTAAAAAGACGAAATGGATTAAAAGGACTAAAAGGACTAAAAGCACGAAAAGGACGAAAATAAGGAAAAGGACGAAAAATACGAAAAGGACAAAAAGGACGAACAGGACGAAAAGGACGAAAAAGACTAAAAGGATTAAAAGGACGAAAACGAAGAAAAGGACAAAAAGGACTAAAAGGACGAGTTTGGCAAGAATTCAGAGGTAAATGTGTTAAGGTTTTCCTCAGAAAATTTTGCAACATATCCAAATATGTGTGCTAATTAACATTTTGTTCAAAAAACTACGGCCCTATTATTCTAGTATTCCATGGTATGTGATGGTGCACCATACATTTACTCTTCTAAAGTGTGGATTAACATCACTCCAATATCTGATATGTTGTAAGGATACCATCCCATTTGTGGAAAACGTGGCTTCATCCGTACACATAAAATATTTCTGTGAAAAAATCTGTTTCTCACAATTTGATCCATAAGCGCTTTGCGTCGGTCCCCGGTTCCAATGTTTGATTGAAAATGGCTTGTTAAGGGTAGATTTTCAACTCTTTTAAGAATTTTTGGGTATGCCACTTACTGATTTTTAGATCAAAGGATCTTCTTCGCAAAGACATTGTGGGGTCAGCCTGTACTGAGCCTGCAGTTAAAACAGTGGCGGCATCTTTCTCCTTTCTGTGTTTAAAAATTTTCTTACAAACTTGAAAATTGCCGTTTTCGACACATAAATACCGGAAATTTGTCGTTGAATTGAGTTATAACATACCGGTAACTACTTCGGCAAAAAATTGATTTAGAAAGCCCTGCGTAACTTAACAGTTTTTCTAGGTGGAATGCTTGTTTTATGTCAAGCAAAAAAATTTATTCCTCTTACATTTTTTCATAAAATCACAAATAAAAAAGTTTTTCCTCTTGTTAACCCAATCCGGGGACACTCTGTATAGTACGTAATATACTGCAAATCAAAACTACGACCTAGAATTTGAGGTCTCCAGAAAACTTATTTATTCACGTCTTCATTATTGTCACGAAGAAAATGGCAGCGGTTGTAAAATAAAAGTTGTTTTTTTACTATTGGTTGTTTAATTTTACTAATTTATTTTAATTAGTTAAAAGTATAGCTGAGTAACAATGCCAAATTTCACAGCAACTCATAATTGGTTCCTTTCGAAGTTATAATTAACTCATATTTTTTGTTCGATAAGGATAAAATAATGTAAGTATAAGCAAGGGTAGATTACTAAATCACAAAATCTATGTAAGGAAAGATCTACTCAGCAGAATTTTAAGATAGCGTCATTGATTTGTTGAAAAAAAAAATACAAGTTTCTTAAATGTGTTCTATCAATAATTTAAAAATAATATATTTTCATACTGATAAGATGACGTCACCATATATTGGTCAGAGTGAACTGAGAATGTCTGGATAACGTTTTATCATCTATAAAGTACGCTTAAAATTTTACGATAATTAGTCCAGTAATTTCTGAAATTTTCTGCTTAACAAAAACGTCCACAGAGGACACACATACACATAGATAGATAGACGAAAATAGGAAAGCGACATTTTCGTATTTTGCAACGTGTGAAACGCCGAACGCTCGGAAAGGAAAAATCTTAAATAAGTAACAGTAATGCGAATTATGACTAATGTGCGAATAAAAGCGAAAGCGTAAGCAATAAAAAAATAACTGAATACAGTACAATTTTCTGACATCAAACATGCTCCTTTTGTTTGATGGTCATCACTGATGCGTCGGTAAGCGTCGGCTGTTACGTTGCGCTTACGATTATTTCCACCGTAGCTGCTTCTACGTTGAAACAGTGAATGCATAAAGGACTCCTGTTCATCTCCACTTACAGTTTCGCGTTCGTTTGTTGATTAGCTATAAATTGCACTTCAGTTTAAATGTTGATTAAATTAAGTAATAAGTCCGATGAAACAAATAAAAATTAATAAACAAAAATAAAACACAAAAACCGACAGCTTAATTTGACGGGTCAACGTCGACTGTTCTCTAGTAGGAGTAATATGTAACTGTTTTACAGCTGGTGTTACTGAGGTTCATAACATGTATATGTTTTTCTCTAACTGTCTGGACATAGCTATGTTTCTCTACAAAAACGAGTTCATCTTCGGTGTACTATTAGGTACAATACATCAGCAAGTATTATTCACAATTTCGGTCGTTTGACTCAAAATTTCAATGAAATCCTATATAGTGTGTTTAGTGTTGTTTGTCCTCTATCCCTTGGTAATTGTACCTATTAGACAGATCATAACGTAATTACTAGATCGATTAGCGTGCAATTTTATGTGTACGTATTAGATCATATTGTAGATTGTAAAACGCAAACCAAAAGACTTCTGTTCATCTCCTCCAAAAATTTGATGACGTTATCTCCCAATTTTGCTAAGTTATTTTCCCTTGAAAGTTTTATTGTCACTTGCTGTTGTAATGGTTACAGAACATCGATTGAAATTTATTTGTAGACTTGATCAAAGTTTTATTAGTCTTCATTACACTACACAGTTACTATTTGTAGTTTAGCTTCACAGCTTTTATTTTATATTAGACGAAACTTTTTGCAAAATAGACTACAATAAATTAAATGTAAATTTGGTATTGCACATTAATAACTTTATCAGTATGTAAATTAAAGAACGAGGTGCTCGCATTATAAAGTTCTCTTAATGCATTCCAAATATGTGTATTTTATTTGAGGGACCATTTTGCCAAGTGGACCGATCTAATGTAATCCCGTTGTCAGAACGCGCTCTCAATGCAAATTTCTTCACATACAAATATTAATTAAATGAATTTCGTTATGATAATTTATAAAAGCATACAAATAAATGTAAATCGAATGAGAGCGCGCTCGCTCACGTGGTTTATTTATAAACTTGGGCACGAAACCGACGAATTAAATATGAAAAGCGGCCATTATCATGTTTGTGCGGATTTGGAGCCCGTTAGTTATGCACCTCTGGTGAAATTTTTCACAGCCATTATAAAGTTGTCGCCCTTATGGACACACATTTCATTAGAGCGGGCACACAAACAACTTCCCGAGTTAATTACGATAATTGAGGCGCGATTGGAAGTAGGAAGCCGGAGCGGAAAATCGCACTCTTTCAGTTTTAAAATGTGATTGCATCGGAACTCGTAATAAGATCCGGATTGAATAACACATAAAATTAAGTCGGGAATCGCATTGTTCCAGGTAAGAGCCGTCTCAGATCGTTTTGAAAAAAAGACAATAAAACAAAGCTCGTAAAAAGGACGAATAAGGAGGCGTGCGAGCGGATTTGTTGGCTATTACCAAACGAATTTTACACCTATTTAACTTTAAACGGAAGAAGTAGACGCTATGGCGTGCCTTGCTCGATCATGTTCGAGAAATTATTTCGGATCCATTTAACATGGCGCAGTCACGACAAAAAACTTTCGTCGTTTCGAAGGGAATCGGAGACTTTTTCTATAGGGATCGATTTCGGAGAGGTGGATTTGCCAACGACTGGAAGAATAAAAACGGAGGCGAAAGAAAAATTACTGAAGGTTTTTATTACTGTTCAACCAGTATTCAATATATTTCCTAAAAGCCGTCTTTTGTATAATTTAACTCATCGAAAGCTAGCTCAAGTTAATTCAGTTTCCCGTTTATTATCATTCTTCATTTTGATTGTAGTTTTGCCTTAATTACAATAAACACATCTTTAACACAATGCCTTAAACAGTGTTTTTAAGGTTTTTAAACACATAGTTACTTTTTTCACTATGTTTTACACACCATATGTAATGTATGATAAAAATTTCAGTGATAAATACTTTTTTGAATTAATTTTGCTTGCAAAGTATATGTTCTGGAGAGACTCAATTAATTTTATAAATTGAATTAAAACTGAGTGACTAACTATGTATCAACATACATATATTTAACCCCACTTAAAAGTGTAATATGGTGCTCTTTTTGTTAATAATCTTTTCTTATAATATAATGTTAATGAGCTTGGGAAAAAAGTTGTCCCTCACTCAGTTTACTTAACACGATGCTTTTTCCCCCTTGTGGATTACTGGTCGTGAGGTCCAACAACCACAGTCCTAAACATGTCCCAGATACCGTTCCAAAATCGAAATGTCTTTATTTTTTCACTTTACGACCGGATCAGTTCAGCAAGTCCAGCTCTTAAACCTCCACCCTTCTATAAATTTGCATGTGGTGTTTTCGTCGACACATCCGCATCATTTCCGTGAAAAATCGTCGTCGGCCGATCATTCTCCGGACTATAAAGGGCGTCGTCCACCTATTCCGTTCGTCGGAAGCGCCTTGTAAATAATTCAAAGTCGCCCCTAATAGAGCCGCGTCCCGTTTCCAATACTTATAAGTTATGGTATGTGTGCCCGTCGACTGATTACCATAAGGGGCACGTACGCGTTTGCATATGTATGCCGGACGCTTCTTCAGGCGGTGACAGTTGTTGTGACCGTCGCTTCTTTTCTCCTCCTTTTTGCCATGTTGGCCAGACTGACGCCGGCCAGTATGCAAATTGGAGGGCATATCCGTAACAGTTAACGTTTTCTCGGACATAAAGCAGCGCGTATGAAATTCGATATGGAAAACGTATGTAGATGGGATGTGGGAGGGTTCTCGAATCGCCATTAGGAGGTACAAAGGCAGCTCGTTAGAGTCTGGAGATGGCGCTCGAAACGGACGTGCTGGTCACTCTGGGGACGCCTCAGGTACCCTTCGTTCTCATCATGTCATGTTGGAATGCCCTCGAAAAGCTCTAATGGAAGCTGGAGAACTGACCGTCAGATTACGCCTGAAATTAAGTTTTATAATGGCGGTTACCTGCCGGCTGGGAGTGATTGTCAAGAACACTAGATGTATCTACAAGCTGTATGGTGTGATAAGGTGTTAAGAAATTTTTTCTGACTGCGGGATTTTCGATCCTATAACGCGCGTCCCAGTTGTGGCTAAACTTACATGTATTTACTGGTCAGCTACAAACTTCTAGCGTAGTCACAAATTTTGTTGTGGAGATGAGAAATCATATTTTGTATTTAACTCTGGAATGAAAAGAGAACAAAGAAGTTTAACTGATATACTTATAAATAAGCAAAGAAAATGTGCTGAACGTCTTTTAATTTAACATTATAGTAGCAGTAAATCAGTCTCTGAAATACTACAAGGTTATGTGGCTGTTGTAAACTTAGGGTATTGTGAAGACGACAATCGAGTAGTTATAAGGCAAACCCACAGGTGTAAATTGTGTTTGTGTAGGTTTAATGTACCAAAAATGTTTAAGCCAATTACCCAGTAGTCGATATTGAGGTGGGAAAAACCGGATTATTGTTAATTTTCCTGACCACCTGGAGATCCATGTCTCCGGCTTGAGAGCAACCCCGGTGCTTTCTCCCCGGAGAGGGAGCTGGCGCCCGAGTACCGCCTCTCCCGACCGAAGGCGTATAAAGGTGACCACATAAGCCTAGGTCGGCCAGACGTGTTTCTTTACAGCGGAGATGGAACCAAATGAAAACAAAACAAAGCGGTGAACAAAAGGAGTAAAAAAGTAAAGTAAAGTAAAGACGCCAACAACTGTGTTGTGATTAAGCTGTGAATTGTGATTAGAATAATTAAAAATAACTATGCCGGATTTTTCGCAATATGAAGTTTGTCACAATGGAGTTAAAGAAGATGAGCGTGTTTGCTGTGACTTATGTAAGGCCCATTTTCATGGTACTTGTGCTGATCTCTCCCGACAAGAAGTCGCCTGTTTGAGGGGGGTAAATAGAAGACTACAATTCTTTTGTAGGAACTGTAATTTGCTGGATACTTTAAAAATGTTACAAAATGATGTTAAGGAACTGAAAGAAAAACTCAGTGAACGAGATAAAAAACAGCAAGGTGAGACTTCTTATCTTGGTGTTATCAATGAGAGTCAGGCCATCAGTGACAATCAGCTGTTTGATGAACTTGAGGAAAGGCAACGACGTGGATGTAATGTTATTATTAACAACTTGCCTGAACCTGATGAAAGTACCGTTACAGCTAATGACAAGCAAACCTATGACTTAAATTCTGTAACTAAACTCATTTCGCTCCCTGGTGTCGAAAATATTGAGATTATAAAATGTTATCGGATAGGAAAAACTGTAACTAACAAACCTCGCCCGATCCGTGTAATTCTCTCCTCCGCGATGACAGCCAAAAATGTAATTGTCAAGTACAAAGCTCAGAATGGAATTTATGTTAACAGAGATTTAACTAAGATGCAACAAAATAGAGCTTACACAATAAGGAAGGAGTTCAAAAGAAGATTAAGTGTTGGTGATAAAGACATAAAACTGAAATACATGAATGGTATACCCCAAATTGTTTCTACAAAAAATCAGTAGATTCCCAACAGACTAATTTTTCTAATGTAGCATTTTTTGAAATTTTGTACCAAAATGTTAGAGGTTTAAGTTCAAAAACACGGAATTGTTTTCTTAACGTTTGTTCCCGTGGAATGGATATTATTATACTAACTGAAACTTGGTTACATTCTGGTATTTCGTCAAGTGAATTATTTCCTAACCAATTTAATGTTTTCCGATGTGATCGTCAGTATAGCAAAGGTGGTGGTACTCTGATTGCTGTTAATACTACAAGGATCTCAGTTCAACCACTAAATCTTGTTTCCCCGATACAGCAAATTGATTTGGTTGGAGTGAGGGTATTCTTGAAAAAAGATGGCATGTTGATAATTACAATATATATTCCTCCAGGTCTACCTATATCTTGTTATGAACAAATGTTTGAATACTTGGAAAATACTGTTGATTTCTCGGAACCGATTCTTATCATTGGGGATTTCAATATTCCGGAACTTATTGAATGCGAAATAGGTACAAGAACAACTCAAATGTTTAATATTTATAGCCACTTTTTATCACTAAACAATTTGAAACAGAGAAATAAAGTTTGCAATAGTTTTTCTAAACTCTTGGACTTAGTGTTGTCTACGGATTCTTTGGCGTTAGAAGTTTGGAGACATGAATATCCATTAGTTGATGAAGACGCACATCACCCTTGCTTAAGAATTGATGTAACTACACAGGGGGAGCCAAATGCGATGTTTCAAAGACAAACAGATTTTACAAAATTCAACTTTTATAAAGCAGATTTGGAAGGTCTATATTTAGCATTATCAATTGCTGACTGGTCAAAATTACTAAATTGTGTTGATGTTGATGATGCTTGCAATAATCTATATAATACAATATATGGTTTCTTTGAACAATATGTACCATTAGCAAAATACAAAACGTCAAAATATCCGTTGTGGTTCACTAAACATATTATCCAGCTAATTAACCAGAAGAGTAGGAACTGGAATAAGTATCGTAAAACAAAGACACAGTATCATTATGACAGGGTAAAATCGTTAAGTATAGAAATAAGACGTGAAGTAAAAAAGGAATATGCAATATTCATCAGGAATACGGAAAACTCTATCAAAAATGACCCGAAGAAATTTTGGTCGTTTTTTAACGCTAAGAGAAAATCGACAAGCATTCCAGGTAGAATGACACTTGATGGGAACGAATTAACCACATCAGCGGATATTGTGCAAGCGTTTGCTGATCAATTTGCCAGTGTCTTTTCAAATAATGGTGCTAATCATAAATGTGATTCCAACTGTGAACTGAATGGTACATTCTGTGAGTTCTGCGATAAAAGTTGTTGTGCTAGTAAAGATTTTTGTAACTCCTGTGATTCTCATCCTATATTGTCAAAATTTGTCATCGATCGTTGTGATATACTGAATTCTTTTAAAAAACTCAAGAGCAACTTTGTAACTGGACCTGACAACATACCTGCTTTCCTAGTTGTTGATTGCATTAATAGTTTAATAGAGCCTTTATTGTACATATTTAACTTAATCTTAACAAAATCTGAATACCCTGTTCTGTGGAAAGTATCTAAAATAAGTCCTGTTTATAAGTCCGGAGAAAAGTGTGATATAAAAAACTATAGACCTATAGCATTATTACCAAATTTTGCAAAAATATTTGAGTCAATTACTTCGGGTATTATACTTATATTCTCATGTTTGTAGAGATATTATTCCAGAACAGCATGGTTTTGTGAAAGGTCGGTCAACAGTGACGCACCTTTGTGAATTTACTCAGTATGTGTCCAATGCTTTAGACAGGCGTTTGCAAGTTGATACTATTTATACTGATCTGTCTAGGGCATTTGATACAGTACGTCATTGTATTCTTTTGTATAAATTAAAATCGTTTGGTATTAGTGACCAATTATTATTGTTGTTAAAATCAGTTATAGTAGGTAGACAACAATATGTTGAATTTGGTGGTCACAAGTCCTCAATATTTAATGTTGGTAGTGGAGTTGCGCAGGGTAGTAACTTAGGCCCATTGTTATTTATACTATTTTTTAATGATGCAGTAAGGAGTCTTAAATGTCGTACATTTATTTATGCTGATGACCTGAAAATAGCAAATGTGATAGAGAATTATTATGATTGCTTAATATTGCAGCAAGATGTTGAATATTTTCTATTGTGGTGTACAAGAAACAAACTAATTTTGAATAATTCTAAATGCAAGGTTATGTGTTTTACGAGAAAGAAAAGTTCTATAAGATTCTATTATAACATAAGTGGTAAAGTTCTTGAACTATGTTGTCAATTCCGTGATCTTGGTGTTATAATGGATCAAAAATTAACTTTCAGTTCGCACATTGAATATATCAAACTTTGGGATTCATTATAAGGGCAACACATGATTTCACTGACATTTACTGCATTAAGTTACTATTTTATACGCTACTAAGATCAAAAATGGAGTACTGTAGTGTAATTTGGAAACCTTATAAGCAAATCTACATAAATCTCTTAGAGAATGTTTTACGCAAATTTTGCAAATACTCCTATTATAAGATGTTTGGTTCGTACCCGGTTAGACACTGTGAGCAGCGTGCTCTTCTCAGTATTGTTAATGAATACTCTATGTTGTCAAGAAGTAACTTAAGTTGCTTAATATTTTTGCAAAAAATTGTTAAAAGAGAAATATCGTGTGCTAGATTATTAACTGAGGTACAATTTTATGTTCCACGACTAAGTTGTAGGGTACCAATAACTTTTTATTATAATGAACCTAACACTTTCCATCACTATAACTGTCCGCTCTTAACATGTTTTAGACTATACAATTGTCTTGGTGTTAACTAAGATATATTTCATGTCAAGCTTACTAACAAAAGTGTAAAACAAACAATTCTGGCATATTATTCCTAATTAGGATACAAATTTTCTTTAGTTTATGTTTTCTTTCATTTTTATTTGTATTTATTTTATTTTATTTTATTTTGTTATGTATTACTGCCTTGTGTTTCCACTGTAGACGTATGTGTCTGTTGGAAACAAAAAAAATATATATATATATATATATTATTATTATTATTAAAAAGGACCATTATGGTCTGTAGAACATTGAACATTTGTAAAGACGAAATTGAGGGAAAAAAGGAAATGATTTCCTGCAATTTTAATAATAATAATAGCAATAATAATAATAATAGCATTTATTGCCCAACAGTGTACACCATTTACAGGACAATACATTGTATAATACCTACATTCTGCATAGTATAATGCAATTAACAAAATATATATGTAAAATAAAATAAGAATTAATTAATTAAATTGTGAAAAGACTTAATATGAGTGAAATACATACAAAATAATTTACAGTTAGTGTGCAATATGAAATATATCATCATAGTGGATGTTAGCAAAATATGATATTCTAGTCATTGGCGAGTTCTTCATGACATTAGTTCTTGGTGTTACCAAATGAAACGTCTCCACATAACGTGATGCATATTTCGGGACATGAAAGTTTACATAACCCATAATATATGGACAGTCAATCTTGTTAGTGATGAGCTTTAGCATAAACTTCGAACATTGTAAGCCACGCCTGTCAGACAATGAGCTGAATCCATGTCTTTGCACTAGTGAACTATAATCAATTCCCCTTTCCGGATAAATACCATCAATTTTGAAGGAGATGTATTTTAAGAATTTTCTTTGGACTCTTTCCAGTTGAAGCTGATGTGAGAGATACAATGGCGACCATACTATCGAGCCATATTCTAGTTTGCTGACAACAAAGGCATAATATAGGGTTTTCAACGCCATGATATCATTGAATATTCTGCCATTCCTCATAATGAAACCAAGCATTTTCATCGCAGCCTTAGAAACAGAATCTATATGATTAACAAATGACAGTTTGCAGTCAAAAGTGACTCCAAGATCTTTAATATACTCCTTCCTTTGCAGAGGACATCCCTTTATGATGTAATTGGTTTGAACAAGATGTTTTTTCTTTGTGTATGACACCACATAACATTTATCAAAATTCAGTTTAAGTCTATTAAAGTCACTCCAGCAAACCAAGTGATTCCAGTTTCTTTGAAGGCGAGTCGAATCCTCAATATTGTAGATGGGGCAAAAAAGTTTGATATCATCTGCATAAGCGAGTGTGCTGCAGTTTACTGATGTTAGGAGGTCATTTATAAACAAGTTAAAAAGCAGGGGCCCAAGATTAGACCCCTGTGGAACTCCGGATGTTGACACGTAATTATCAGATTCAAACCCATTAAAAAAGACAAAATTCGAACGATTAAACAGATAAGAAGATATCAGGTTCATAAGTTTCAAAGAAAATCCAAAGCTGCTCAACTTCTGTAGGAGGATGTCATGGTCGATGCTATCGAAGGCTTTGGAAAAGTCTGCATATATGACATCCATTTGTCCTCCCTTGTCTACAACTTCACACAAAGATTGCGTTAAACAGACTAGATTGGTAACAGTTGACCTGTTAGTCATGAATCCATGTTGATGTTGTGAAATATATGACTTGACACTATTGTATATACTGTTGTAGAGTAGCTGTTCATATACCTTAGCGAAGTTACATAAGATTGAGATAGGTCTGTATTTGCTTGCATCTGAGCGATCACCATTTTTAAATACTGGCACAACTCTCGCATTTTTCCATCTTTCAGGAAATACACAATAACGAATCGACAAGTTTATGATTTTCTGTAAAGGTTTTGCGAAAATTCCTTGACAGTCTCTTACTAGAAAAGAAGGTAGTTGATCATTACCACATGTCTGTCCGGCTGGAAGTTTTCGTATACTCTCTAAGACTTGACCCTCTGTAACTTCTGAAAGAAAGATTGTTGGTAAATTAGAAGAGATGTCTTCAATTTGATACGTTGCTTTGCCAGAAAAACCTTTTGAGAATACCCCTGCAAAGACATTAACAATTTCAGAGGGATTACGATATACATTATCATCATGTTTTATCAGGCCAGGAATTCTCGTTTCTTTGTTCTTAAGATGAATATATTTCCAAAAATCATTGGGGCATTTTTGCAAAGACTGCTCAGCTTTTTGGGTAAACAGTTTATAAGCATCAGAAATTTGCAGTTTGGTCAGTCGTCGCAGGCGGTTGAATTCTGCATAATGCCTATAGCATCCGGAGCATTTCCATTTTTTCCTATAGTATAGCTTCATTTTGATGTTTTGTATTATTTTTTTATTATACCAAACAGGAAACTTGTTGCCTTCATTGCGATTTCCAACTTTCGGAACAGAATTATCAAGAATTTGATAAACGACATCATAGAACTTTTCCAAAGCTACATTAACATCATTATGTGCATCTAGAAATGACCAGTCAACATTTAATAAATCAGAATAGAGTTTGATGTAATCTGCCTTACGAAAATTGTATCTTACATTAGTAGCAGAAGGAAACGGTATGGGATCAGGAAATTCAATAAATGTATTTATTGATAGCGCAGGATGATGCAAATCTTCCCTAACCAGTGGGAATTGCTCATGATGAACCGTCGTCTCAAATTTTGTATTTGATAAAACTAAATCCAAGATATTGTTATTGCGATTAACAACACCATTAAACTGAGTTAAGTTTAAGAGGTTACAGAAATCAACAAAACAGCGAGTTTTTGCACAGGCAATGTGACGATCAGGGTCAAGAGAAAACTGTGGCAGGTTGAGATCACCTATTATAAAAACAGAATGTTCTAATAACATCGGTGTAAGTGCTTCAGTAAAAGAAAACATGTCAGCTGATGATATATCTGGTGGTACGTAAATAGTAATAAAAAATATAGTTTTGGCATTCGTGACGTATTTGCACATGATGATATCAACCAATGGTACCAGATTGCTAATATGCGTAGTGTCAATTTGCTGAAAATTATAGTTATTTAAAGTAGCAAACAGAACTCCGCCACCAGTTGAACGACCAACCGAAGAAAATTTCCTATCATTACGCATTACCGTATAACAATGAGGAAAGAGCTCGCTGTTAAAAATGGAATTACAAAGCCAAGATTCAGTTATTATAACTATATCAAATGAGATATCAGAGGTGCTAGTATAAAATTCATGAGTTTTGGTACGTAGACCACGAACATTTTGGTAGAATATTTTAAGGTTTGTTGGAGGTGTCCTGTTGGGCAATTTTAGTTTTCCGGTTGATTTTTCATGACAACTGTTGGTACGCCACGAATATATTTTATTGTTAAATTAGTCTCACCAGAATCAAGTCTTGAGGCCAGTTCAGTTTTCACTTCGCGATAGAGTTCAAGTTGCATTGGAGTGCGATCGGTTGAGATTCGAATATTTTTGAAATCCTCATTATCACGAAGTTTACGACTATCGTATACAAGTTTCTTGACAACATCGGGACTCGAGAGCTTAACTTTGACGGGACGACACAGAGAAGCACCTTGATCATATTTACCACATCTCATAGGACTTATCTCATCCTCACAAACTGAAACACCTACAGTGGAAAACATATTCTTTAAAAAATTTACATCTTTTTCAGTTTGTTCTTTTTTAGCTATGTTTTCTCCTTCCTTAATACCAAAAACCATTAAATTGTTTGCTCTTTTTTGTCTTTCTTCAAATTCATAGACTGACTTTTCAATGCTGATCAATTCTGTTAAACGTGACGGAGTCACTGCCGATTGAAATGTAGAGATCTGTTCTTGCAATGATATAATAACAGCCTTAAGACTATTGATGTCATTTCCCAACTTCCTGCAGTTATTGCACGACCAAGTCAAACCATCACCAGCGTGTATTTTCCTGGCTTCAGCTGTAGATAAACCCACGCACTCAATCTTAAAGGACTTTTTTGATAGGAATATTGTAATGCTTGTACAACTTATGGCAAAAAGGACGAGAAAACATGAAATCAGGAATTCGTTAGATAGATCCTGTTACAACATTTCCTTAGCTTTCGCTCGGACTTAAGAAGGCATAATTAAATGTCTACATAAATTTAAGAATCGAACATTGATTGTAACAATGTAAAAAGGCCAGAAGCGAAAAATGTACTAACATATATATGGAGCACAGTTTCAAAATGAAGTGAAGAAATTTTTTATTCTAGGTATTCTGCTAATATAAAGATAAAATATTGATTTTCTTAAAGACAATTCTAAGTAAATATATTTTAAGTAAAGTTCATTGTCCACCTAGAATTGAGCCAGCTGGAAGATGTTATAAATCCTGTCAGCTAAAAGTTAAAAATGGATGATCGTTTTAGGGGTGTAATCCTAAACGTAGCAGATAATTAATAAACAATGGTGTCCGCAAGGTCGCGCATTAGGACCTTAAGAAGCGGCGTCCGCCGCAGCCGGCGGCGGCGGCGGGCACATATTAATGAAGTAATTTAGTTATATGACAAGGTAAATACAAGAAGATCCGTGCGAGTTGATCCTCTGTTGTGCTTGGAGCCGGTCTCCGGGGAGCATCGGCCTAAGAACGGCAGTCGACTCATTTATCCCTGGATCGAGCAGCCAGGACACCATCCTGCCTATGAGGCTCCATCAAAAACAAATTAATTACTCAACGGGTAAAACCTTGTCGAAATCGAGCCGCCTCTTGTCGACCTCACCGGGGAGTATGATTTGTGTGGCCTGTTATTGCCCTGTTCGAGCGCGGCCAGGCACAGAACTCGATAAAAACTAGACAGCCCTCGACATGAATCCATTAATCAACAAGAAATTGGCACATCGGCCGCCGTTTTAATCAAGCGTCGCTTCTTGCGACTCCTTCGGCGCGAAGAAGTTACGGCCCTCGTGATGTAGATGCAGGGGCCTGCGACTGCGAGATGCCCGTTTTTTCCAATTCTATGGTGCGGGGATATATGGCCTGGGGACAGTGGCCGTATTCTCCGAATAAATCGTACAAATATCCAAGCTTTGGACCAATCGATACTTGCACTCACCGACCATTATTAAAAATTGCGACCATCCTCTGGACAATACGAGTGTGTTATTTATTTTATTCGGCCACAATGGCAGCGAAAACAACGCACCAACTAAAATTTAATTTATATATCTCCGCGGGACACATGTGCTGGCGTGCATTTTCAATTTTCGCGATTCCGCCGCAAACAAGCCGAAAAACACGAAAACATGCGGCGTCAAGCTGCCAAAAGTTTCCCAACAAACAAGAACCGGCCATTGTCCGGTCGGGGCCTCCTCGCCGTGCTCCCCCTTCAACTTGGCATTCAAAGCGCGCGCTCCCGATGTTTCAGCCTCTGTCATCTGGAAATTTCATTTTTCTGAAGGGGAACGCAATATCGGAAGATTTTAATAATACAACGACATGTTTTAAGTGAACTCGTCAAAGGATCGCAGCTGCGAATTAACGCCGGATCAATTAGCAAAAGGGGCGAGGCGTCGCGCCTTCCACCCTGGAAGGTCCAGATAATGCGTCGATATTTCAAAAATTACGCAGAGCGGTGTGTGCTTTGTGCGGCGACGCTCCATTCGAGATGATTCGAGTATTTAAATCATCGCGATAAGCGTGAGAGGGTTCCTATGAAATGGGTGACGTCTCAAGAAGTGTGATAAGCCATGTTGACAACTGGGTTATTGAAATGGCGCCCATTCAAGAACATTTCAGGCGAGCCTTCCTCACCTCCGAACGTCTGCCGTCGACAAAAATTTCACGTTTCGCGAAAACAATCTCGATAACCCATCTTTCACACGCCGAAGATGAACCGCGTTTTCTTCAGTCAGTTTAAGCGAAGAACGATGGTCAACGGGCGAAAGTGAAAGACGTTTGCGTCAAGTCTGCTGCGTTCATTAATAATATCGGCGGTCGCAGCTGCGGCAATCTTCCCCTTAAATCCGGTGTCTATAAATTGCGATCTAGCTCCTCTCTTTTCGACTTTGAATTGTAATTAACATTTGGTTCTCCCATTAGTGTAATTAAAGTGCCATTCCATAACCTAGCGGTACCTTATCTTATCGTCTCTTCAGGCGAGCGGAGCGCTGCTGCTGCTGCTCTCGTCGGCACCGCCTAGGGCTGTCGTGTTAAAACTTCACGTCCTGTGCGCGTTCGACGCAACTTGCACCGTATTTTCTGCAAGAACCGACTTCGCTGTTACAATATCGACAAAATTATAAAATATCAATCTTCACAATTCGAAAATGTATTTTTTTTTTTATTGTAATTCTACCCCGTCTTGCGCAACGTGTTACTTGAAAGCCAGACGAAAATAAAGTAAAATTTGAACGTCAAAATTGAAATTTTCTTGATGATTCGGCCAGAATTATGATGTCGTTGCCAATTTCTTAAATGCTTGGTTTATTTAAAAAAGATAAAATTACGTACGTTTGAATGCGGAAAAAAACGGGAAACACATTGACAGTATTTGTCTTTTTGACATTTGTTCCATATTTCAAAAAACTATCTTATTTGCTTATAAAATAACTAATCAAATCCTACTTCTGTGTCATTTTTGTGACATTTCAAATTTTTCGCACCTAACAGTATAGTGCAAGTAGTAAATCAATTTTTCTCCAGCCGTCTTAAAACAAAACACTTTTAATGACAATTTCAACACTAAAAGTAGACGTTTTTGTAATTAGGAAAAAAAAACTTGCGTTACTAAAGCAATATTCATTTTTAATCCTAGGATTTAAAAGTCTTTTAAACGCTACGATTAAAAACAAATAATAATTAATCTCAAACTATATGTTTTCGTCAATTTTGAAAATATTAATAATGTTGTCTTTAATTAATAATAATTAAACACATTACATAATTTCTAAATTTTAAAATTGATATTAAATGTAAAATTAGAACAACTTTCAGAAAATTGGATTAACGATTTGCCGTCACTATTATCCCTTGTAATAGCAGTGTTAACAATGTTTGTCAATGTTGCTGCTATTTCATTGTCAGTTACGTCTTTGGTTATATCTGCTTCATTGCTCTTCGGTGGTTTTTGGGGAATCACTTCACTCGTACTCGCTTCATTTAACCGAAAAATTTTTCGCGTCACATCTTCCTTGTGTTTCACTGATTCCTCTATGTACCCCTCCGCTGCACCATTCGATTTCCACCTCTGTGTCTCTTGAGAGATATAATAAGTATCAGCTCCAGCATCTACAAGAAGAGTGGCAGACGTGCGACGTAAGAAATGTCCGCTGTATTCATTGGGATTTTCCAATTTTAAAAATTTAGCTACTTCTCGTGGAACATCGCTAATCTTGTGAATCCCAACTACGTGTCGCTGACACTTTCCATTTAGATATTTAACGAAAAATCCACCTTCATGAAAATTTTTTGGTCGAAGAGCTATATATTTCTGGTAAATATTAAAATATTTTCCCCCATAACGGTACATGATCTTGGCTTTTTAGTTTTCGTATGAGGAATCGTTACAAATAAACCTGATTTAGCATTCTCAATATTGTCTATTCTTAATTCCACCAATTCCTGACAACGGCATGTGCCACTCACTCCGAAGATTATAACGACCTGATGGACAACTTATAAAGTGCAATCATTTCATTAATTTAAGTTGTAAACTTACTTTCATAAATAAATATTTTTCATCTGGAGCATGGTTTCAAAAATCTTTTATTTGGTCATTTGTTAAAACTCTTGATTTCTTTGACTTATAACCTTCCGCTTGTTTCTTCAAATATGCTTACTTTTGAAAATTTTTCTATGTCTATCCCATTTTTTATATTTAAACTCTCCTCTACCATCGAATATTGCGACCATAGTGTGGATGATTTCAAAATTTTGCATTCGTTCGGCTCTGCTACTCTACGCCTCGCAAATTCTAAATTTTGCTCGCAAAAGAAACACCACTTTTAATCCTAATAAAACAAATAGTATATTCACCCAGCATACATTTTTAGAACAAATTAAAAACAGTTTAAAAATGTGATTACCCATGATGTCGTTGTTAAGTACGATGTAAGTGATATTTTTTCAATACCAAACTATCTTTTTTAATTTTATTTTCAACAAAGACGAAGGTGAAATCTAGTACAGACTAAGAACGAATTTTCACATAATGTAGACAAGATTGTTCAGAAGGAGCTCCTCGCCTAAAAAATTCGAAACGCAACCCATAATACACAGCAGTCTTTTATATTTTCTATCACCTATCACTATTTAAAAACAAAACATAGTTAACTGTTTGGTTTTGATTATTTGAAAATAAATGCCAACCGTTAGGTTAAAATTAAAAACAAACAAATTTCAAACAAGAGCTCATCAAGGCCTCGCCTGCATATATAATGTTCCTTATACAACTGTGAAGCACACCATATATCAAAATCATATCAGTCTTTTCGTCGTTTGAATACACTGCATCAATTCTGACAAAATATCAGTTTTAGGTTGAGAGTATCAGACACTAGGTCAATGGTGTTACACAAAACAGATTAAACTGTTTTACTTTTTTTTTTAATAGGGTGAAATATCAAAGTGGGTTTTGAAATTGTATTTCTATGTAGTTGTCTTGAATTTTTTAGACGTAGAGTTTCTCGTGAATAACCCTTTTTTTAAGAATAAGAAAGATTCGTATAGAGTTCTGACGTATAAAAAAAGGATCATGAAGGCCTTTGGTATCTCTGTTTTAAAAAATATGAAATATTTATTAAGAATAAGAAAAAGTTTTGAGAGGTCCTAGTGTTTTTATAAAGAATCTGAACATTCATAGAAACCCCTGGTGTCTTTGTTGGAAAATAAAGAAAAAGGATCTTGAAGATCCCTGGTATCTTTTTTTATAAATCAGAAAGATACTCTGGGGATCTCGAGTGTCATTTTTAAAGAATAGGACAGATCTTTGGGGACCCCTAAGTGGCTTTTTTATGAATAAGAAAGATTCCTGAGACCCCAATGAATTTTTTTAAAGAGTATTAAAGAATTTTGGGGATTCTTGGTTTCTTCTTTTTTCCTATGATTAAGTAAGATTGTGTGCAGAGTGGAGTAACGTCTTTTTTTTAACGCGAAAGAATGTTGATGGGGCTGGGGTGTTTTTTTAAGACTAATAAAAAAGAAAAGATTAATGAGGACCCCTGGTATAATTTTTTTAATGTATGCAGACCCTTGGTATCTTTTTAACGACTAAGAAATATTCGATGGGGACCGTAATGTGTGTTTTTTTTTATAAAGGAGATTCTTGGGAATCCCTAGAGTCTTTTTATAAATAAAAAAAAATCTTGGGGACCCTTGATGTCTTTTGTTTAAAAAAAAAAAACTGACGGACCTTGCATCTTCTTAATGATTGGGAAACGATCTCTGAGGACCCTAGTGTGTGTACATTTTTGGTATATTTTTTTAAACAACAAGAAAGATTTTTCAGACGTCCTAGTTCTTAAGTATAGTGGAAAGGATCTTGAAGAGCCGTGGTATCTTTTTTAAGAATAAAATGGGATTTATAAACTTGCTATTGACGTCAAAGTTGACGTTGCTTTTAGAGCTGAAAATTGTCATTTACAAACCCCGTTGCCAAGTTGCCATTGAAAGTAACTTTGCTGTTCAACTTTTTCCGTATTTAAAGATATTGTAAAAGAAAAGTTTAGACATGTTTCAAGTTTCGTGTTGTCAAAATAAGTCTACACATATTAAGAAAAAAGGGCTAAATGTAGCCCCACCCATCCGCCCTACCTCAATTGTGATATATTTTTTTATTCGTCGTGAGCTAAGAGGGCGGAGCTTAACGGCAAAATCCTCTGTCTACGAGAAATTAAAAACATGTCTTTGAGTATCGGGTTGTTCAAAGAATACTATGTATATTAAGAAAAAAATAAAGCGAAAGATTAGGCCCACCCATACCCGCCCGATCTCACTTCTCAATTGTGATAAATTTTTCATTCGTTGTCAGGTCGAGGGGCGGAGCTTAATTGCAAAATCCATATTTGTCTACAAGAATTTACAATTTCAAACATGTTTTAAGTTTCTTGTTCTAAAAAGGCGACTACGCAAATTAAGAAAAAAGGTAAAATGTAAACTATGTAAAAAATTTAGTCCACTCTATTAGGCCTCTGGTGACATGCTTTTCACTTCCCGAACGTAAGCTAAAGAAGTGCCCATTATCATAGGGTCCTTCCAGTGAACGGCTACGTTCTTGTTTCCCCATTCCATGACCCCCATACTATGGAAAAAATCTCTCCTGTTTTTGGCTGTCCGTCCGTCTCTCTGCCGTCTGCTGTATCGATTTTTAGTAAACAGATAATCTCTGAAACTACCGGACCGATTGTTGTCAAATTTTAAATGTGCAGGGTGCCCCACATAACACTCTCGGGCTCAATAACTCAGGTATTTTTGAACGGACTTTGATGACATTTGAAATGTAGGTATTTTGATAGGTGAGGATTGATATGAACCGGTGAGAATAACCATTATTTTGAAAAAGTAAATTTTCCATTCCTTAATTTAATCTTGAATTAATGAAGTTGTGCATCACTTGATTAAACCTGTACCTAAGAGCAAGAAGTAAGTAAGTCCATTTTTATCGATATTAAGATAATTGGTAATTTTGAACATTCTGAATTTGTTTGCTTCAATGAGAGCAAAAAGTGACAAGTCCAGCTAATAATAGTGTATTAAAGAACGAGTTTCATAAGGCAAATTTTGAGGCACGAATCCAAGTTTATAAAACGAGCCGCGAAGCCGCGAGTTATAGGTACAAAGGATGAGTGCCAAAATGGCCTTATGAACGAGTGATTTATACTACTTTTGCTACCGCGCACGTTTTTTCGCAAAATTTAATTAAAATTGGCATTTTTTTTAAATCTGGGGAATTTTGTGGTGGTTAATCCGACACTAACCACGAAATATTTGAGGTTCGAATTTTCACAACAACAACTGTAATTCGAATCAATTCGAGTTTTTGTAAGTTAAAATTGGTTAAAATGTCTTGTGAAGAAGTTAGTGAAGTCCTTACGCCTCCGGAAATACGGGAAATTTTCTGACATTTCTCGTCATGGCTACCAATCTTACCGATCTAAATTACACAGATCTATTAAAGAACGCCTTTCTGCTATTAACGAACTTCTGTGACGTCATTTGCGTGCTTTAATAGCTCTATTAGAAAAGCAAAAAACGTGCGCGGTAGAAGAAAATAATTAAAACCTTGACTAAAACATAGTTACCTTTGAATTTTGCTTTTTTCCCGACTGTCATCATAATGTCAAGTTGTCACATTTGTGAGATTTAAGCCGGTTTTTTCTTATTCATCAATGAAAATTTCGAAATGCCTATGCCCCTTGTGCCGTATTTTTTTCCCGTTCTAACGAATCTGATTATTATGAAGAAAATAATAATGTTAAGGTTCCTACGAAAGGGAAAAAAGAAATTTAGTGTTGCTTTTTTTTGTTTTGGCGTTTTTTTTAAGTTGCAACAGAACTGTAATTATATAGATATTTTGCCCTACGCTAATAATAATAAATAAAAACAAAAACAAAAGAATATTAAAAATTTAAAATCATTTTATCTCACTTTATTTGTACAAAAATCTCTTTAATAGTTTCTGGGAAACTATGATTTTGGACTTACTTACTTTTTGCTCTCAGGTAGAGAAATATGAAAAATAAATAAATAATTCCATAATGTATTAAAGGATAGGTAACTATGAAACAAAAACTGCTATCCCCGCATTTTGGACACCCTTGCGGGAATTTGATACCTGTTTGACAATCGTTATTTTATGAATTTTAAGATAATACTAATTTTCAGTTATGATGTTGTGCCCCACTACAACCTTTTCAAAGGTGCAAAATTGCTTCAGGTTCAGGAATTAATTCTAACTTGAATGGAAATAAGTTTGTTAGGTGTACTTAACACCCTCGGAAAGTTACAAGAAGGCGAAAGGTCATTTAAAGGTCATAGGGCAAAAAAATAACTGCAGCAAAGTCAACCAAAAACTTTAATTTATTAATTGAATTAATAAACACAGGTTCAGGATAGTCGTTACATTTCATTTTAAATAAGTAAATGCGGGTAACAAGTGTACTGGTATAATAAAGGTGTTCATTTTGTCTGTTCACGCCTGATAATTTTTGCATAGGCAACATATTATGCACCCCAGAGACGACTTCGTCCAATTTATTATTATTTTTTTTTTAATAAGCAGTCATAGCAATGTCAGAAAAAAAATTATAAAGATGCCGATGCCAAATAAAGACAAAATTAAAAAAATATAATGAATAATAAATGTTCAAAATGCCTGTCTCCACTATCTTCACAAAGTTCTATCCTACGTTCAAAATTTCTACGAACTCTATCTAACATGTCGGGAGTTATGGATCTGCATGACGCTATTATCCTTTCACGTTAGTAGTTTTCATTTTAGATTGGGACACTATAAACGTCATTTTTCACCTTCCCCCAAAGAAAAATCTAATGGCATTAGATCAGGGCTCCGTTTAGGCCAAGCGTACTCTTCTTCTCCAGCAAAGTCTTGGCCTAAACACTCTGTGTAAATAGTTCCTAACGTCTCTCTGATAATGAGCGTCATTTTGAAACCAAATTATTCTTCGTATGTCTAGCTCTACGTTTTCCAACAGTTCAGGTAAAATATTCTTTAAAAAATTTAGATACATAGGTCTGTTTAAATTTCCTTAAAAAAAATGTGGTGACGTGGTTACCAACAATTCCACACCAAGCATTAAAACTTTGAAAAATTCTTGGAAGTGCTTTTCCTGATACCAATGAGGATTTTGCTGGGCATGGTAATGAGTTGCGTCTGTTTACACACCCGTTATTCGTAAATGTGGTTTCATCCGTAAACAAAACGTTAAATAAAAAATCTTGATTGTCTCGTAATCGAGCCCTCACGAATTCGCAAAACACTAACCGTCGGATAAAATCGCGTTCTGTTAAACGTTGGACAATTGTCACATGGTATGGATGACATCGGTTTGCCTTTAAGATGTTGAAATCCGAACCCAAACTAATCTCCATTTGTCTTGAAATCTGTCTTGGACTCACGTGGGGATTTTCCGCTACAATTTCAATTCAATCAGCTTCATTATCCGGCGTTGTTACAGTTCGATTTCTAACTTTATTTTTTTTGAATTGCCCAAATTCTCGTAAATTTTTTTTCAAGTTTTCTAAACGCTTGATTTGAGGGAGTTCTTCTATTGGGATATCGCCTGGCGTAGAGGCGAACACCAGCATAAAAATTTTTATCACACTTTCCCAATATTAATAGCATGTCTGTTTTTTAAAAATTCTAAAACATTGGTTCTGATCGTTGCTATCTATGCGTTCATTATTCTTTAAAAATAAAAGTTAATCATTTAAAGCTGTTTAAGAAATGTAAAATGCCTTGCCTATGCAGAAAAAAGAATTTTTGTATTAGGTTTCAGTAATAAAGGTGTAAAATTGAGCCGAAAACTATGTTTTGGCCCATTTGCTGTAGATTATCATGTCGAATCCGCATTTGCGTAACCGCAGCCGCCTCATTCATCCACCCTCTGCGTGTCCTCCGACCTTCGCCGCTCGATCATCGACTGCGTATTATTCAAAACGTCGCCGATGACACAATAACCGATATTACTTCTCCCTCGTTCCCGCCCCCAGCACCAGGTGCATAAGCCCCGTAAGGTCTCGTTCGGGTTGTATATCTCTCCTCGGACCATTATGATTTCGCACGGACAGCTAACACATGTCTACGAATTTGGGTGTCAACTTGAGTTAGTATCGGCATATCTCTCGCGCCCAGCTACATTATTTTGCGTCGGACTCCCCGAAAAGCTCTTTAATCTCGGCAGCTTAAGTAGCTGCGGATTACTTCATCAAAGTTATGACTGGATTCCGAGGGTGGAGTATTCGAAAATGGACCGCCATCGATTTTTGAGGATGACGGCGTTAATTGACTTTTCGGCGCAAATATTGGTCTCCATTGTCGTCGTGTGTTGAGACTGTGTGTGACCCGAGGGACGGCTGGTGTCGTGTGGAGGATCTCCGGAGACCGCCTGTCCGCCCCGATGACGTGGGCTAACTCTCCGTGACCTCTGCTGACAGGATCTACTGCTCTTATCGAAATGGAAAACTTCAAAATGATGTTTGACTAACTGAAAAGGCGGACTCGGACTGACAGAGGAGTTGTTTATGACCGGGGCAGCGGCCAGCGCTCATGTCTTTTTAAAAGGCAGAGCTGCAAAAAAATACGGGCTGTCCGAACTCTACACGCTATAACATTAAGATGTCAAAAAAATTACTAGCAAGAGTTTTTACGTGTATATCTGTGTTATCGTTTTTGATTGATTCGATCCATATTTATTACCTCAGCTTTTTCATGTTTATTTCTATTAATGCAGCTCAGGTTATTTCTTTTTGCACAGAAATCTAAATATTTAACTTCGTTCATTAGACAATTTCCTAATTTTGTGCTTTAACTTCTTGAATCTATTAATCCAATCTATTTTTAACTTTATATAGATGTATAAGTTTTTCGATAATTACTAAAAAAATTACAATAAAATAAGTACTTATGAACTACACAACTTCAAAGGAAATTCCTCAACAATGTTCGATTCGCAAAAGCCCTTGATCTTTTCAGACAAATAACCCAAAAACAAACAAAAATTCTGTTTTAATTCGGAGCAGTTTTTCTGGGGGCTCCAATGACAATTTTTTGGAAACAGAAAATCAATGTTCACTATTTGGGCTAGCCGACGAACTGACTACTAACACTTATTATATGACTTTCTGAAGAATAAAGGTATTATTATTATTAATATTATTACAGTTTAGCTTATTTGTTGACAGATTAATTAATTTAACAAAAATCCAAATGGAGCGGCACATTAATAAATGAATGTCATAGCCCGCTAGATGTAAATCATTTATTAAAACAAACAGTCTATATATACTTAAACGGCGATTATCGATTTTCGCTGCTAATAACATGAGGAAAGGTGAACCTCTCAATTGAATTAAGTTAGGAGTTGAAACAAGATTCTCTATGGAAATTTTAGGGTCCGTTATTTTAAAATCTAAGTTAAAATCTGCAAAAAGAGAAATCCAAAGAGGAAGGACATCACGGTCTCGCTTAAATGGCGTGGCGGAAATCAGGGGAAAAAAGTGTATTTCTGAAAATTTGGTTAAAAACAGAGACCACGGAAACCAATGCAAACATCACGCGAACAACAAATGACAGAAGGGTTATTAAAGTGGAGGTTGCGAAATTCCTACACCGACGTAGAAAAGGCACTTACAAGAAAAAATATATTTTTTCCAAGAACTACTAGTTTGTTTTCCATTTTTAATGTTTTTCTTGTGCTCTTGAAACGTAATTAATTTTTTAAAGAACATGATTAAAAACGACATTTCTTAAGTCAAAAGAACTTTTTGATTATCTAATATTTGTTAAACTGTACGAAAACTAAAATAGAAAATATGTGTCCTTTACAGATTTGTCATTAACTAATAACCATTGTTAGGTTATTTTAACTAACTTTATCATATTCCCAGTTGAAAATCTTTTTAGAAATGAAAATAAAATGTAAGTCAGGGCTGCTAGGAATCATAAATTTCCCGGTTGGTCCCGAAACAGTGTACATCTTTTTTTGAACAGTTATTTAGAATTTTTACATATACAGGATTTTACAATTACAAATGAAATAATATTTCTAAAAATATAACAGACGCATAAAAAACTATATATGTAAATATTAAATAAGAACATCTTTTTACTTTCAAAGCGTAAACTCAGTACGAAATAGTAGGTCCCCCGTTTCCGTCTGTCTGTCTGTTTGTCTGTCTGCCTGTCTGCCGTTTGTCTGGATTTTTATTAGACAGATAATCTGTCAAATTTTATATGTGATTACGAATATCGTGTAAATGGTAAAACGCTAATCAAAATTAGGCCAATTATCCCTACCAACAATTTATTGACGTCATCTTCAAAATTTACAGTAGTAAATTAAATTTTATAAAATAAGATAGTCCTGAACACGTGGTTCACGACACCTTGTTGAGTTTTTATCCTAGACATTCAGATTTTTGGAGAAAAAATCAAAACCGAATGCTTTGAAATTTTGCAAACGTTTTAAGGTTATAAGGTAAGCATTTTTTTAGTTATGCCCGTCTAAAACAATATGACATCATTTTACAATTTTGCCAAATAAATATTTTTTAATCTATGTTAACCAATTATAAATTTTCTAGTGATTGGAAAAGCATTGTTTGTTACTTCAAATCAAATTCTCATCTGAAAAACTCGGGTTTAAGGATTGGATTATCGGACGTTTTAGATGAAATATCTAAATTGAAATCAGTAGAAAGTAAAATAATGCGTTTCACCCCACATTTTTTTTTCATTTATTTAAGATTTTTGTACCTGTTTTTTCATCTATTTTAAGATACTATATCTTTTTTTAAACAAACAGGCCTGTTGACGTTAGTTAATTTTTATTATGAAGTTTTTTTTATACATTGTTTTCACATTTCACCCTTTTTTTAAGGTTATTCTTTAAAAAGTTCTGGATTTCTAAAGATTTTAACCATGATTCCAGCCGATCCTTATAGAAACGGCTGACTTTGAGTTTTTAGAAAAATCTAAAAAAAATATTTCAACGTCAAAACTGGCCTGTTTTCTTAAAAAAAAATTTATAAAGCACCTTATAATAAATTAAAAATAAAAAAGCACCATTTTACTTACTACTAATTTGACCCTTTTTTTTGGTATTATATATATATTTAATTTTATAGGATTGCGTCCTTCTGCAAGTATGATTCATGAATCCCAGTTTTCACCCTAGACATCCAGACTTTTGGCTAAAGGATCAACATTCTGTAACAACATTTTACATATTTAACTTTTAAATTGTAAAAACGAGTGCTTTGAAAACTTACAAGCTTTCTAAGATTATCGTAATCACGGTAAATCTTTAATCAAATTTTTTTCATTTATGTCGTCCTAAAAAATGATGGCGTCATTTTATAATTTTGAAAAAAATGTTTCTTACATTTTTTAGAACTACATAGTCCATGTATATAATGTACTGAAATTTTGCAAACGGTTTAAAGTTATAGGAAAGATGATAAATCGTTAATCAAAAGTTTGATTTTTTTTTTCAAAAATCTAGATATCTAGGAGATAAATTCAACACGGATCCATAAACCACAAGTGCAGGAGGACAGTATTTTTGTAAATTGACGTACCATTTGCTATCGCATAATTGTGAGATGACGTCATCGCGTTGGTGGTGGGGACGAAAGACGCCAGACGACAGACGGCACAGAGACAGATAGAATTTAGAGATCATCATTTTGGTCAACTAGTAATCCTGAAACATGGAGAAATAATGAAATTGACAAATGACTAGATCGGTCAATTACAATACTTCCGTTTAAATCGAGAAGTCAAAATCGGTGGGTTGTTATATTGCTTTAATATTTATATATTTCGACAGAATCCTCTGATAATCCAAAAATGCCATGTAACTATAAAAATTAAATGTTATTAACAAATCGCGTAACAACAAATGTCAACGTTTTTGAATCTGTAAAATACAAACAAAAAAAGAAATCAGTGGCTCGAATGTGAGCACAATTTTTTCATAGCCATAAATTTAATTCGTTTAAAAAAAATCAACTATTGTATAACACTATTTTACGATTTAACTTTCAAATTGCAAAAACTGAATACTGTTTAAATCATGCAAATATTTTAAGATCATTTGAAACACGGTAAAGCATTAATCAAAATTTTTGCCGAATTTATTCAAATTTATGAGTGTTTTTGGAAAAAAAAAACTGAATATGAATTAATCAGTCAGTCTGATGCTTGTAATCTGAACGTGCTAATAGTCGCATTCGGTCGAAGTATAACATAAACAGTCGAAGTTAAGCATATAGTTTTAGTTTTTCTCTTTCAGAAACAAAAATCTATGCTTTTAAACTGATTGTCTTCCGGAGATACCAGGTTGTATATGGTGTCATTTTAAAGTTAGGTAACTTTATAGATTTTAAACTTACTACGAGACAAAATTCAATTTCAAACGATCATAAACAATATGTTGTAATATCGTAACGAAATTGAACAATCAGTATTAACTTATAATTATATGATGACTTTTTTATCTTGGTTTAATACAAGTTTTTAATCGACTAACTCGACATCAAGTTTTTAGCTTTAAAACGTAACGAGCACCTCTTTTGTTTTACTATCTGGTAACGCTGTATAACCCGCATTACTGTTTATTTCTTGTTGCAATGAATCACAATTTTGTCTAGTGTAAAATGGTATAGAAATCGTGACACTGGTTCAGTTTCGTTGAGATAATACCAGCATATGCACTTCAAATCAACAAGCTTTACCATTATTACTATCTTGCGAAAATTGTAAAAATTCAAGTTTTCTAATTTATTACACATAGGGTTTTTCATCTCTTTAGTTGTTTACTACCTAGTTAAAAACTGAATAACCCTAGACACTTTATTGAAACATACAACTAAATTTGCGTCATTTTTGTTGCAGACTTATTTTCGGCCCAAGGCGAGCTTCTCGGAGGATTCGATAGAGGCGCAATCGTCGACGAGGCTCGAAGGTAAACATCCAGATTTTTCAATAAGTTCCAGTGTAATAGCATTAGGTCCTTATTTTATTTCCTCGTTTCCTCTCACTAAAGAATTACGAAGAATCGAGAAAGAATGTACCTTTGCAGTAAAATTTCATCTGCGAACTTTTTAAAACTTTGGGAAACAATCTTAATACGAGGAATGCCGACGAGTCGTTATTTAAAAAGCTGCTTGATGAGAGATACAGTCGGCCATTGTTTTACGGCGCTTTTTCTCTACTTATTTGATGTTTTCTTGTAAAAAGCTAACTTATATAAGAATTTCATTATTATAATATTATGCGAAAGTTTCCGTAAGACGAACTTCTTGCGCAACTTTCTCTTTAACAAGGATGTGCCGACGAACAAAAACACTTTGACTATTTGAACGCTTCTTCGATGCTGTCCACACTTTGTTTAGTTTAGTTTTTTGGGGCTTAACATAAGAATAAGCAAAACATTAGGAGTAAGTTTCTAAACGAGAGAAATCGATAATTTAGTCCTGAAAAAGGAAGCAATAAAGTACGAGACATCACCAAATAATTAAAACGCAATTAGGAGGAAAATCAATGACTCTGTGCAGCGTTTGAAGTTACGCCGTGCGCCTGAAGGAACTTCTTATTCTTCAAACATGACGAAATTAATTGACACACGCAGATTTGCATCTTTTGGAGTCGGACCAACATTGATTATTGAAAATTAATATTACTGCTGGTATTACAAAGTCGAAAATTTTGTATTCAGAAACAAACGTTTTGTTTAATAACAATTTTAGTACAAAAAATTAAATAACTATTAACTAACCGCTGCGCGCAAGTGACCAACACCAGATTTCCGCTACTATACTAGACCAACCACAAACCACAAACAAATTGCAATATACGACTTTATGCTTTCGATTTTTGGCTCAAACCTCAAGTTTTAATTGTCGCATCTAGCCAAAGTACACATTTCAGTGTTCGTGTAAGTTGCGTGCTTGTGCAGCCACGTTACATTGTTAATTAGCCGTCAGTATCCGTTAACACGAAGACTGCACCGGCGTTATTTATTGGCTAAATCACGTGTATCTTCCGGAAACGTCCGGAACTGACCCGTTACGCTCCCCATTACTGGGTTACGACGCGATAAAAGGCTCCCCCACAGCGTTAGTAAAAAAGAGCAAGAGCTTTTACACACTTCCTTTACAACCGGTGTGTATCGTAATCTTCATCAGCTTTAATCTTCCCCTCGACAACTCAATAAAAGGCAAAAATCCGAATTTTTTCGGCCCGGAAAAAATACATGGCTAGCATGCGGGGTCGAAAATAATTTAATTCATCGTCGGTTTAAACGTTTGTCGGCGAATTTGCGGCCGGGGCGAAATAAAGAATTTAACCGAGCGGTGGTCTATTGAAACGGGAGGCTCGCCGGCAGCACGTAGCCGAGCTGACAAGCATTTTTACAAATGATTCCACTCGCGTTCCCCACACACACGCACACATCGCCATTGAATATTCTATGGAGCAGACACGGTTTTCAGAGGGAGCTACAGGTGGCTCAACATAGATAGCATTTTTCAGCGGCTTCTTTCACTAAAGAGACGCCCTCAACAATTTCACACTGGCGATGCGCCGAGCGATAGGTAAGTGGAAAAGGATACTTGAGACCATCTCGAGGAAAAAGTAATTGATGAACGATTTAACCACACTTAACCGCATAACGTAGTTTATGTGTAAACAGTTTAAACAAAAAGGGTTAATCATCTTATTTAATTGAGATGTTATTAATGAAATTCTAGAATATTTTGCTGCCAGAAAGACACCACCGAAGTACGGATTTATATGCATAAAGCTTCCCTAAAATATATGCATAAATATACATGCACTGGAAAATGATAATATATGCACATAAAATGCTAAAATATGCACAGATTTTCGTAACATATTCATTTTATTGTTTAAATTCGTGATGAATTTCTTACTTCAAATGAGGCACTATTTAGATTTTCACTTACAAAATTGGTTGAAGTTTATTTCAACAGAACTTCCCTCGCGCCTGAAGTACAAATCCATCAGGTCCCGTTTCCTTTAAAAATTATAAAAAAGTTAAAACCAGCGATGTAAATAATACGTCCACATATACAAATACGGACAATATAAAATATATTTAAAGCAGATAACCACCGGGAAAAAATGACCTCTCAGCAATAATAACAAACTTTAACTTCAAGTATTTATGTTTGTACCATAGAAGAATGTCACATAGAAATTTGTTTGATTTGAATGAGTTTATCGCTTCAAAACCGAAGAATAAAATTATTAGTTAAGCCGGAACGAACAAAATGTTCTGAATATTATTACTATAATTTTTATTAATAATATAATATAATAATATATATATATATATATAATACACAGCGCGGGCGAAAAAAAAACAGCCAAGTTTGGCATCGAACCTGCGATCCGCCGGTCCGCGTGTCGATGTCTAATCCACTACACCACAGATGTTGATTTCCTATGTTAGTGGTAAAATGGTATCTATTATATTGTGTTAATTTTTTGTGAACATTTTGACGTTTAGGGAAAAAACTCAAAGCAGATTCGTACACCACAAGTATAGGTGTATATTATTGTATGACATTTAAGTCATTTTAAAATAGAGTTCTTTGAAATGATGTCAACAAATTGTCGGTGGGGATGATTGGCCAAATTTTGGTTAGCGTTTTACCATCTACATGATATTTTTAACATATGTACAAAATTTGACAATAATCGGTCCAGTAGTTTCGGAGATTACGTGTCTAATAAAATTTGATACACACTACAGACAGACAGAGAGACAGACGATAAAACATAAAAGTAGGCATTCCTCCGGTGGACTCGATTACTAGACTGAAGTAAGTATGTACCTTTTAAGATTTTATTGCATTTACATTACAATACAGCGGATTAAAGATGATACGTTTATATAAAATATGTAATGATTTAAAAAAAATGTATAAAGTATAGTTTTGGAAATTTCATTCTACCCTATAAAATTTTATTGACGATAACGAGACGGACAGTAGTACAATGGTAAGAAATATTTATGGCTCACGCCAGTTCATCCGAATTTGTCTAAGAACATTTAGCAAGTAGTTGTACTGATAAAATAATGGTCATTTCCGTTCATGAGTAACGATGGTCCCTGTCCGGACCTAGATTATTCTGTTTTCTAACATCTGGGGATTACCGGCACGAGACAACTTTAAGTAATAAATATCTCTTGCTATTGTACTACTGTCCGTCTAGTTATTGCCAATAAAATTTTATAGGGTACAATGAAATTCCAAAACTATAGTAATATACAAAATTAAAGAAATTGTCCATTAAAAATACTGTGATAATATGTTTCTAGAGCTTCCATAGAAAAATTCTGTCATCTATTTATAGGTACGATAAAAAAAATTAAAATAATGGTTTGACCAGTATCACTGATAAAAATGTTAACTTTTTGTTTGTTAATAAGATGACATAAAAATTCTGATAAAACAATTCCAAATATACTCTCCAAAACCAACCAGATGACCTTATCAGTTGGAGTTTTTTTTAGCAGGAACACATTTCTAGAGACTTTGTATAATATTCTAGATCAAATTTATCAAAACCTAATTTTTATTATAAAAAATATACAAAAAAAGACAGTATTGTTATCATTCTACGTACCAATACTGAAAATCAAGAATGCTAATTCAATCTTTTTTACTTCCCGCGCGTAAGCGAAGGAAGTATTGTAATCGAGTCCGGCAGCCGACTCACTACTTTTACGTTTTCTCTACCTTCCATGACCCCTACAGCACGAAGAAATAGGTCTCCCATTTCCAGGTGTCTGTCTATATGTTCGTTTGTCCGTCTATCCATCTGTCCGTCTGTCCGTGTGTATGTCCGTGTGTCTGTCCGTGTGTCTGTCCGTCTGTCTGCCGTCCCGGATTTTTATTAGACAGAGAAGTCCTGGGCTGATTGTTGTCATATTTTGTATTTATATTAGGAATATCATCTAGATGGTAAAACGTTACCAAAATTTGTCTAATCATCCCCACCAATAATGTGATGACGGCACTTCAAAATTGTGCATAACAAATGGGTTTTAAATTGCATAGAATAACATACGCACGTAGTTTATGACTCCGAATTGAGATTTTAGCCGAAACATCCAGATTTTTAGAAAAAAAATCAAAATTAGGAAACAACATTTTGCAATTTAATTTGGCATCTGCAAAACCTAATGCTTTGAAATCTTGCATATGGTTTACAGTTGTGATATGCATGATAAATTTTTAATCAAAATACATTTGCTCATCCCCCCTAAAAAAATATAACGTCATCCCAAAAATTCTATCTAAAATGTACAAAATATGATGAGTCTGTACTGGTGATTTATCATTCCATTCATATTGTTGGATTTGCATATGCAGCGAGACTCAAAAAAGAATGAATGCGTGAATTTGTTTTATTGATTTAATCAGGAACTGCAAAACCGAATGCTTTGAAATCATGGAGATGTTTTATGGTTGTCATAAACATGGTAAATTTTTTATCAAATTATCTTAAATATGCAAAATATGATGAGTCTATACTTTATCATTGCAATCATACTTTTTAGATTTGCTTATACACGGTGAATGAAAAAAATTAATGGATCAGTCAAAATATTTTGTTCTTGTACTGTGTTGCTACGTATTATCTAGGTATACGTTTTGTGCAAAAAACCGAGTATGCTTACTTAATTAATTGGTCCTCTCTTCTGTGTTGAAGGGACAAAATCAATCAAATGTCAGTTTCTTTTAATACATATGCATGTATTTAATGCCATCGTTACGTACTTCAATACCGGCCCTGATACGATATGACGTGCTAATGGTTGAATTCTTTCGAAGCATATTCATAAACAAAACAGTTAAAGTTAAACTAGTACTTGGAATTAAAAATACATTGTTTCCTACTGATTATATCTGTTCTAAATATTATTCATATTGTCCGCATTTGTTCAGACCGTGCCTCCTTGGAATTTACACCCTCAAGGAGCAGGAATTGAGGGGGTGGTATTTACTCTTCTGGAGCCAGCGAAGTTCTGTCGAAATAACCTTCGACCAATTTTTTAATATTCTTAGGTATAAGCTAGTGCAAATTTAGCTTAAAGCCGGTGTAATTTTATTTTAATATATGTACATTTTTGCTATGTTCTATAATACTTATTCTATAGCAATTTTCTCGAAAACACAAACTGATCTAGAAAAAAGACTTCAGCGGTAAAATTTACTCATTTAATAGACAGTAATTCATTGTTCATTATATTTATTAAAACCTTTAAATTTAAAAGGCCCCAACATTTTTTAAGTATTGTTCGTCCCACATTTCCTAAAACTTTTACAATGTTTTTCTCGAATTCTTTTACGAGTTGATTTGACTTCGTAAAGGCATATTTTTTTCTCAATTATTTATGGCTTTCTAGACACAGCTAAAATTTGTTTTACTGAAGAAAAGTTCGTTCCCTAGGGATGAATTTTGTAACATAGTTTGAGCCTTTTTAATTGCTACATCCTCTACATCAAACGGAATTTTATCTTCTGTTTTCAACAAAGTAACATATCCTTTAGAAATAGTTCAGGTAACAAAGGGATTTTAACAGTTTTTCTATAAATGTAACAGGACGTTTTTAATCTACATCGTTACGTTAGGAAACTGATACCTAATCTCCCCTGCTTCTGGATTAAATCTATGCTAATCAAGTTACATGAATTAAATTAGGACAAATTAGTTTGAGCTGTTGTCTAGTTTTTCTAATTGCTTGCAAACTGTTAAGTTTTACTCCATCAGTTAATTTTCGGTAAAGAGCCTTGTAATAAATTTACGATAGAAAAAACGGTGCTTCACCTGATTCCAAGAATGTATAATTGTTATGAGAGGTAATTAGATTGGCATTGTCTCTGTTCCAATTTCATCGGCTTGGTTTTATAAAGGTCCCTAGCGGTTTGTTGAAATAGAAATAAAGTACCTTACTTTTTATTGATAAATGATTTTCGCTATAGTAATAATTGATTATAGTAAATAATAGTAAAACACACTAATCATAAATCAAATACCTATTTAAAAACAGAATACAGGGATAATCATTCAAATAATTTGCACCATAATAATAATAAAGCTTTTACTACAATGTTGAAATCATGCATTTTCAAAAATGAACAAGTTCATTAGAAGTGATACTGACCATAATGAACTATTTTAATCACAATTTTGAACTCATAAAATTTTCTAGCTGCAGTAGTTGTATTAATTTTTTTTAACCGTGAAGACGGAAAAAGAGCTGAAATTGATTGCATTTTTTAGCTATGCAATGCACATTTTGCATTAACTTCGCTCTCTGGACATCATATACACGATCTGTCCGAATAAATCCGAGAAAGTGAAAGTGCACAAGGATAATGTTTTCACGAGGAGATTACTTCCAGACCGATACCTCCAACCGCAACAGAATCCTGCAGTTGCACTGGTCTGTCAATTGCCAGATCCTGCACGTCCCTTTCAGACTGTTTCCTCCGCAATTAATCAACCCACAATATCCTTCTAGCCCATTCTTCAATCTGTCCTCATGTGAACCCCTTGCATAAAAACGTGCCCTCCAGTCATTACAAATTGGACCAATTTTCCGTATACAATCAATCATATCCTTAGGTAATCAGGTGTTGGATTCCGATTTTGGGGTTCTGGGAAAAGTTTTAGGTAGTAACTTACTACGTAACGATTTCATCAACGCTTGGGGTAATTTTCCGACAAAATTTCCGTTGGCGGTGTGGTCTCCTTACAATTATATTATACCGCAGAACTGCTGTTTAAAATACGGACATGCTACATATAACCGAAAACATGGAAAACACATCACTTAAACTGTGCCAACATTCATCCCTTCCCAAAAATATATTCATGAAAAATGGACATATGCTAAATGAATAAAAATTATAAATTTAAAAAAAGCCAAACTGAGAGGATCACTTAATTGTCTCTTGAGTTAATGGTTGCAAAACACGACCATTGTTTTTCAAGCTGATATCGAAGATAATCCATAGGCTTGAGTCATCGCTGCATTTGGTGAGGATAAGTGAAAGTTTTAGTAACTAAAACTTAGGAAAACTAACCCTTTTTTGTACACTATAGTTAGCCACCTAATCATTCCGACGAGGGATTCATCTCACATCTTGGTAGTTATTCAGATTTACATCGTTATCTCACTACGCTCTAGAAAAAAATGTAAAAACAAGTAATTTGTCGCTACTTACTTGTAAAAGTATTGGCAAGTTTGATATACACCCGAGGAAATCAAAAAACTCAGAGCACTTCCTATATAATTCATAAAAAGGAGAGGATCCAATAAAGCATGATTTAGACGCGTTAAAGCGATCGCCTTCGTCGCTTGTTTGGTATTTTTAAGAAACAATTCCGTCCGTAATGGCCTTCGTAATATATAAACTATAGGGGGATGAAGTACGTGCTGGGTAGCTTTAACTCCGGGCGTCTGCGACCCTCGTTGCCTGTAGCGTGTAGCTGTTCTCTATGTATTTATTCATATCTACAAGCCAGATGATGATATAAATAGCACCGAAAGTCGCGTTTTCTATCTAAATCACGCCGGCATATTGCGCGATGTGTGCCATCCATAAATTAAACTATAAAATTACGACGGCATCACATAATAACGTCGAGAGCGCAGTTTCCAGTCGAACGATAAAAATTAATCGGAAGGAATTAGCCGCGATGATGACGACATGACAATTACAAACAATCGTAAAGCGGCAAATCCGATCGGAAGGGGGCCGGGAAAAAAGCGCCCCATAAAGATAACTATAAAACGCAATAAAACCGAAATCCGAAAGCGAGAGAAATTCGGCTCAACTCAATTAATCAATAAAACAGTAAAACGCTCCCCCGTCGCCGTTAAGAGTGTAGTGAGGGGGTGGATGGGGTTAAAGGGGACGGGGGTTGAAATGTGCGGTTTCGAGACGCTAGCCTAGGAGAGAAGCAGCCAGCGCACGCGGGTTGTGGTCGCCGAGGAATCTCCCGCTATTATATTGAACACTGGCTTACTCCTGCTGCTCCTAATGTTCGCTCTTGCTCATCCGAGGCATTTGCGAACGCACGCATTTTTACTACATGTACCTGTCCACTATTTGCCGAGCTCCCCTCAATTTCACCTCGGCAACTAAACGCCAGACTCGAGCCACTCAGAAACCTACCACTCGTCGAACCACTAAATTAAAACAGCATCGTTATACAGTTTCTACATTTTTTCAACAATGTATTGATGCATAGAAATACACTGCATGTTGTGTACTTTCGTAGTCACCAAAAACCGGCTCGTCTAAACGTCTGTCGTTACCATGCTCATATCGAAACTTAGTTAACCTGTTTGTGGTGTTTAGCTAAGAGTCATCTAACGCTGTAATTCGCCTCAAGTAGACAAAGTTTGTGGACTGTTGTTGACCTTTTTGTATCGGTACTCTATAGTCGATAATTTTGAAGAATTTGACGATAAAATTGAACTACTTTGTCACAGTTTGGTTTTGCCTGATCGATATTAACATAGTAGTGGTTTTATCTTGTTACTTCTAACCGCGGTATGAGGATTAGGGGCCTTATGAATCGTTAGGGTGCTAGAGGCCGCTGCTTGATCTCTTAATACTAAGCTGAAAAATGCACAATGAAGAAATACAATTAATGTAAATCTAAATTAATCTAAAAATCGGTGTCAGAAACTTAATTATTGTTAGCTCATTCAATTGTAGCTGTGGTGTCAATGAATGCGATTAACTGGACTATCTCGACTTAGTCCCTAAAATTTTACCAATTCTGTTGTTTGTCTTTACTGCAAATCTTCCAATACTTTGTATACTTGTGAAAAAGTATCCCACTAGTTCTCCGCGTTCCTGTGTGACTTAGAACCTTGTGGAAATGAGAGGGAAGAAGTTATTTCAATCACTGTGTTGTTAACATGTGTAAAAATAATAGTAGAAGTTTTCATCATTACTGATATTTCTGCAGTCATAGTATTTGATTGTTTATTGTTTAATTGGTTTTTGTTGCGTTATTACTAATATTTAAGTTCTAAATTACAAAATGATGAGGTACTTTTGCCTCAAATGCAGTTTTGGACATACAGGATTTCTAGAAATGATTATAGGCTCGAAGCAGGTCATGGATGCGTGCCGCCTATCACTTTATGCGAATTTTACTAAATGCCCAAGGATTCTCGACAGATACTGTTTTATATATTAATCAAGTTACAATGTTAAAAAAACAAAGATATTATTATTATTATGTTTTAGAATAATTTTCAATTATGATGTTTCAATGAAATAAAGAATAATACAAAAAATATCTAAACTGTTAAATCCACACCAGTTTTTGGCGACCGCTGATTAAAAAAAACATGGCGGAAGATCTATCAGCTTTAGTAACGGCCCTTAGCAGATAGGTTTCTACATTACAAAAACAATGAACATCGATTGCAAGTGTACAAGAAGTTTTGCAGACCCAGGCTATAACTTTCGATGGATTTTATTATTATTATTATTATTATTATTACTAATAAAATGCCTCAACAGAGTGAAAACTCCAATTATTAGGCAAGGAGCATTAAGATTATAACATAAAACAAAAAGAGAGAAGTGAAATTAGCAAGTTTAAATTATAACAAATAGAAATAAGGAAAAAACAAAAAGAACATAAATATGAAAATGATATTTTTAACCAAATCTAAATTTGATTTCTTGCAAACTACAGCAAAATATATCCAAATCAGCTTCAATATCACAATAGTTACGAAGCATTTGGTACAAAGGTGATGAAGCAAGCATGTTAGTTTTAGCCCTAGGTAAGTAAAGTACAGTGGTATAACGACTATTAACTCGCGGTATTCGATAGGATATCTGTTCTACTGTGTACTTACAGTCAATAAAATTGTGTATGAGTTTGTACAAAAATACCGTTAAATGCAAGGATCTTCTTTTTGCAAGGCTCTGAATGCCAAATCTATTTAATAATAAGTCTTGTGGAAAATTACGAACGGGATAGGAGCCGTCCAGCATGAATGTAACAAACTTCAGAAATCTTCTCTGAATTCTTTCCAGATTGGAACTGTGGATGTTATAAAAGGGCGACCATATGACAGATGCGGATTCTAGTTTACTACGAACAAATGCGAAGTAAATTATATTAATTGAAGATACTTTAGTGAAATCTTTGGTGTTACGTACAATGAAACCTAAGCACTTGTAAGCTGAGTTTATAATTTTAGCGATGTGATGTACAAATGACAATTTGCTATCAAAAGATACACCTAAGTCACTGACAACATCCGGTCTCTCTAAAGTAACATCATCAAGGCTGTAGGGATAAGTGATTTTTTTAATCCATCTTGTGAATGTCATGACATAGCATTTTTGTTTATTTAAATTCAGATTGTTTAATCGGCCCCAAGTCAGAATATTGTCTAAATCTCTCTGAAACAATTTACAATCTGCTTCAGTCCTAATTTCAGTATATATCTTAAGGTCATCTGCGTACATTAGATATTTCGAAGTTAGTACGTTCGTTATGTCATTGATGTACAGAACAAAAAGAAGCGGACCTAAAACCGATCCCTGCGGTACCCCGGAAAGCTGCTCAAATGTATTAGACCTGAAGCCCCGATATTCAACAAAGGATGATCTTTTTTCTAAATATGATTTTAGAAAATCAATTAAATTGTTTTGTCATAATTTGATGAAAGCGTTGAACATTTTGAGAGTTACAGTCAAAGCCTTGAATTTTTTTTTTCAAATTAAGAGGTTTGCATAAAAACGGCAAAGAAACTAATCATGCCCAAGTTATGGTATTAATAAATTGTTTGGGCAGCAAACATTACAAATTACTTGCAAGTTTGATCTGTCCAGAACTACCAGCTACAAAAACCTGCCAAGAATTAATGGATCTTCTAAGAAATCATCTTGCACCGAAAAAAAATGTCTTGGCTGAACAACATAAATTTTTTTCAAGGGTTCAACAACCAGGTGAATCAATTTCTACATTCGCTGCAGGATTGAAAGATTTAATTAAAGATTGTGAATTCAAAACGGAATGTAAAGAAAAAGAACCTCCTTGTTTAACTTGTTTGAAATCTGTGATCGACATGTTACTACGAGCTCAGTTTATCCGAGGACTACAAGATTCCAGCATTAGAGAACGAATTCTTCAATTAGTAAACGTCTCCTTTGTTAAAGCATTAGAAACAGCATTGGCAATCGAAGCTTCAAGAATTCAAAATCGAGAAGTTTATAACAACTCATCACATGCGTCAAATAATTTTCATAAAATTGGTTTTACTAAAGGACAACCAGCATCAAAATATAATCAAAATAGATCTTCACGTCAAAAATCTTCAAAAACAACAGGTCGAAGCATAAATTTACAAGAATTGGGTCTATTCGGATTGTGCTTACATTGTGGAAAAAAGAATCATCAAACTGACAACTGTCGTATCAAAGAAAAACTTCACTGTAATCTGTGACGAAAAAAACGGCACACTAATAAAGTATGTATTTCTACATTCTTCAAAATGGCAAATATTTCTGTACATTAGACGTCTTCAAAGCATATTTACATATTCCTTTTGATGATGAAAGTGCACGAATACAAACAATTTCAATTCATCGAGGTACCTATTTAACTAAACGACTCTTCTTTGGTGTCAAAACGGCTCCAAATGAATTTCATAAAGTTATTGATCAAATTGTTCACGATTTAGAAGATACCATAGCGTATTTTGATGATAGGTTCAAGGTTATTTTATCGAAGAATGTAAATTTCATTTAATTAAAGTTCTTGAACGATTACGTAAATATAATCTGCATCTGAATCGAGAAAAATGTCAATTTTTCAAGAAGAGAATTCAATATTTGGGTCATGTCGTTTCAGAAAAAGGACTCGAAAAATCTGAAGATAAAATGAAAGCGATCATAGAAGCACCAAGGCCGAACTCTTTAGAAGAACTTCAACGTTTTCTTGGAATGGTGATGTATTATACAAAATCTATTCCCACTGAATCCAGCATATTATATCCATTAAAACGTCTGTTAAGAAAAGACACAAATTTTAAATGGTCTATCGAATGTGAAACAGCGTTCAAACGGAAATAGCCAGTGAACGAGTTCTCATGTCTTTTACACCTGATTTAGACATAACACTTGCCACAGAAGCCAGCCCGTATGGACTTTCGGGTGTTTTGCCACATCTTTTTCCAGACGGATCTGAAAGACCAGTTGCTTTTGCATCCAGGTCGTTGACAAAAGCTGCACGTAGTTATAGTCAATTAGATAAAGAGGCAACAGCCATTTATTGGAGTTTCAAAAGATTGTTTCATTATATTTATGGAAGGAAATTTATTCTAATTGTGGATAATAAACCACTGAGTATTATTTTAAACCCTCAAAAGCAACTTCCAGCCTTATCTGCAACCATAATGTTAAGATATGCACAATTTTTATCCGGTTTCAATTATTCCATCGAATGTCGAAAATCAAGTGAACATGTAAATGTTGATTAGTTCTCCAGAAGTCCATTAAAATTATCACCAAAAGCAAAAGAAAAAACTGATGATGAATACGTGTTAAATACGATGTTAATTAATAAGATTAGTACGGAAACAGTCACAGTTCATGAAATTGAAAAAGAAACAAGAACAGATCCAGACTTATGTAAAATGAAGAAAAAAATTCTAAATGGAACCAAAAGAGATCTAGAATTTTCACTGCACGATGGAATAATGTTTAGAGGACATCGTGTGGTAATTCCAAAAAAATTACAACACATTATTCTACAAGAACTCCATTCAACACATCTAGGAATGGTTAAGTTTTCCGCCTTCTACAGAGTCCGGCCTAAACAGGTTTCACTGTATCTGAATAGGTCTCCGCCTTCCTGTCTGACTTAGAACCTTGTGGAAATGAAAGGGAAGAAGTTATTTCACTCATTTTGTTGTTAACATGTGTAAAAATCATGGCAGGGGTTTCCATTATTATTGATATCTTTGCACTTTAGACATAGCTGTGGACACACAGGGTTTCTATAAGTAATTATAGAGTCGAAGTAGGTCATGGATGTGTGCCGCCTATCACTTTATGCGAATGTTACTAAATGTCCCAGGATTCTCAACAAATACCAAACGCATATGTGTAACTGGTTGCCTAAATTCTTAATTTGCATAAGTACACGAACTCTGTCTAAAACTTTATTAAGTAGAGTAAAATTCCAAATAATAACAAAAAACTGTCTCATTTTAAACCTTGACATTTTTTCTTGGAATAAACTTCACTTTGATGTTATCTTTGCTTCTCAGAACAACATCGCCAATTAATTCAACAGTCTCTGGAGTGTCGACCGGTTCTAAAATAAATGCTGCAAGAATACCACATAATACAGCCTTAATTTCCAAAATTGCAAATTTTTGTCCAATGCAATTCCTTGGTCCGGCACTAAAAGGCACATATGCAAAATTATGTCGATTCTGACAGTTTTCCGGCAAAAACCGATCTGGATCAAATTTTTCGGGATTTGGGTAAATATCAGGGTTGTGATGGACGTCATAAATATGAAGCTGAACCATCGAACCAGTTTTTAAGATGTAGCCACTGTGCGTTTTTATATCTTCACCTAAGACTCGAGCAATGAGGGGTGCACTGGGGTACATTCGAAGAACTTCTTTAATGCACATTTCCATGTATTTAAGGTCTTGTAAGATCTGGTAATTAAGCTGAGAGGACTCAGGGACTACTTGCTGTATTTCTTCGTAAATCCTGTCCTGAAAATAGTAAAATGGGAGTACGTAAGCGTAAGCACATTATTAATTTTATACTTGTATATCGCGATGGCAAGCGATTAACATGAGAGCGTAAGAAATAGCCACAGACGTAGTGTCGTGTCCTTCGAACATAAAAGTGTCTACTTCTTCTCTAATACCGCCATCGTCAATGCATCCTTCTTGTTTTTTAGCAGCGAGAAGTAAGTCTAACATGGCTAGACGTTTGCGTTTAGAATAAGAAAAATCTACTTCATTTTGTGCTTTTATCGATCTAAAGTTCCTTTGTCTGTTTGAAATTACATTAGTAGTAAAAGTGTGCAAAGTTTGAATTAATTTTTTTTCCTTGAAATACTGCGGCACGAAAACGTAGAACAAATTATGCAACAACCACGGGTGACTTAACCTGTAAACATATATTTTTCCAATTTCATGAATAGCCGTTTTATAGTCTCTTCCGCTAACTTTTATGTTCTCTTCTTTAAAATTTGTTCCCATTGCAGTTTCTAAAAACCAACGTTGATTTGTTGTTAGTAGTAGGTACTTCAACAATTACCACCTATGGTGTCTAAAGTAAAATCAGATATGAAGTCGGTTATAGCAATGTAGGGCTTGTGGCATTCTTGCTTAAAAACGTCAACCAGATTTTTTGTTTCTGCTTCAAAAACCTTAATGAATTCTTGCAGGATGTTAAAATGAAAAGCTGGCGTTAATATTTTTCTTCTTTCTTGCCACTTACTTCCTTCACTCGTTAACAGTCCTGTACCTAACCAGTTATGAAACATGTGATAAAAGTATCCCTTCGTGTTGTGTTTCATATTAGACATAATAATCTAGAATTTATTGAAAAATTGTATTCTGTCTAAACCATTTTTGATATTCCTACCTCAAAATCATAAGGATTTACGATATTGACAGCTGACAAGTGAGCCACCCACGTATGATATATTGGATAGTAATCGCGCCCCCATTTTCTCAAAATTTTGAATATGTTTTCTAAACACGTTTACATGAATCCTGGGGAACCAAATTTTAGTACTTACCCGGGGTATCAAAAAGAGAAGACATATTTCCGACAAAAAAATTAGCTTGTGGTTCTGGTAATTTATGCATGTATATTGTGGCAAATATGAATCCTTTAAATTGGTCATAAATAATAAGAACAAAGAGCACTATAAACGCAACTACAAACAACCAAATCATTTTCGAAATCACTGTGTGAGACTTAGCACCAATTAATTTGTATTATTATTTTATAATTATCCTGATCTCTACTCATTTATGCGAGTCATCTATTTACAAGTACTTTCGACAGATAAATTTCTTGAAACTGTTGCGTCCGAATTATGTCACCACGATTCCATTATCGTCTGCGATTAAATTTATTTTTAAAATGAACGTGTTACATTGTTGCTAGATAATTATTATAAAATCAGTATTAGATGCAATAACTTAGTCGTCACTATGTACACGATATTAGTCTAAACTGAATAGATAAAAACAGCAAACTCTTAATTTAAGGTGTTTCTCAATATTATTTATGGGTTAATGTTTATCACAATTCGTGTCAATCGGCTGTATTATCGAGAATAATTCAGATGTTTTTTGTTGTGTAATTTGTAAACAAGATATTTAAATATTATTATAACACTCATATTTTCAAGGAAGATGATACTTATTAGAAGTTTTAAACCGAAAACGCTTTTATCTGTTCGCGCCAGACAATTTTTGCATAGGCAACGTATTGTACACCCCAGAGACGACTTCGTCCAATTTATTTATTTTTTTTTTGTTTTAATAACCAATCATAGCAATCACAGAAAAAAATGACAAAGATGTCGATGACAAATGATGACAAAATTGAAAAAATTTATACTCAGTAATAGATCAGATTACAAGGATGTATGGATGAAAATTGGTTTGCTTTTAAGATGTTGAAAGCCGAACCCAAAGTAATCTCCATTTGTCTTGCCATGTGTCTTTGACTCACGTGAGGATTTTCTGCTACAATTTCAATTGGAGCGGCTTCATTATCCGGCGTTGTTACAGTTCGATTTCTAACTTTATTTTTTTTTTAATTGTCCAAATTCTCGTACATTTTTTTCAAGTTTTCTAAACGCTTGTTTTGAGAGGGTTCTTCTATTGGGATTTTGCCTGGCATAGAGACGAACAGCAGCATCAAAATTTTTGTGACACTTAACAAACGAAAATTGAAAATATTTGACTGACAGAAATAATTTGTCTTAATTTTGGTTGTGATCATTGCTATCTATGCGTTCATTATTATTTAAAAATAAAAATTAATGAAAGCTGTTTATGAAACGCAAAATGGGTTGCCAATGCAGACATATTCAGGCGCGAACAGATAAACTGAACACAATGTATAACACATATACAATATACATATTTAATAATAAAATATGTACTGATCCAAACAACGACTCATATTCCTACTAAATATCTTGAAAATATAATTGCTACAGTTTCCTATGGGGCGTATCATCACAGATATTGTAAACATTGTAACGCTACAGAAATTTCTCTTTTGACAAAGTACTAACTCTTCTAAAAACCAATTCGGTTGCTAAGTCGAGTTGTGGTGTTTTATTGTTAATCATTGACAAGTTAACTTAGCAATTAACAGACGATAAAGCGTCACTTAACAGTGTCACGTTGTTGCCTTTGACAGTACACCTTTTTAACTATCAATGGACACTTCACCTGTATACTGTTTCCATCATTATTTAACTATTTGCCGTTGTTCGTTTAATTGTCTATGCTGCCAGCTAACAGTGCACCACATATAAATAGTTCAACGGTACAGACATTAGGATATTTACACTGTATATGACACTTATAACAGACATTTTGACATTTAAGCTAACAACGGCAAACAGCTGATAGTTAAACTATCAACGATTAACATTAAAACACAATATCTCGTTTCTTGCAATTCAGTTGATCCTCAGAAGATTTATATTTAAGTAACCTGGAAAACTTTATCGGTTTAGTCAGCCACAACAGAAATATTCAACCACTATTATTAGAAATATTTTTTGTACCTTTTTTTTAATATTTTAAATAACGTGTTATATTATTATTATTATTATTATATTATTTTTATTCCTTTATTGAAATAGTGTTTCAGTTACTTACAATAATTATTTCTGTTATAAGTACCTAAAACATACTTTTTCCGGACGAGACGAAGCATAGTCCGAAATAGCAAATGAGTCCCAAATAACATTTTTTTGTTAAAGCTCCCAAAAACACCTCAACAAATCTCTTAATACGACTAATGTGACTAAAGCAAATATTTTTCGAAAATACAAACACGAAAAAATGTGTCGGTCGTCTTTACATTTTGGGGAATCAATAGTTAATAATCATAACATTATTAATTTAAAATATACTTATTTAATTATTGCATTTAACGATTATGCTTTATTTACCTAAATGACCATTCGAGATCATCATCATGGTAACTTTTTGGGATTGAGTCCGAAAAAAACTCATTTTACGAACACTTTTGAGTCCGCTAAAACTTTTTGCGTACGAATTACTTAGATAATTTTTTGGTAAAATCTCTCCAAAACACAGAAAACCTCAATTTTTTAATTTTTAAAAATAGGTCGTCTAATCTAGATTACAGTTGTCATTGGGGTACCAAGGCAGTCACTTTGTTGATGAAAAAATCATCAGTTGTTATTGTAAAAAACGCATTTGTGCATACTTTATAATAATTAGTGATTACGCATTACAACAATGAGTGAAATAGTCCCAGAATCAATTTCCGAGAGAGCTCAAAAAATTACTTTGGATCTGAGGTCTCCCGTTTCCGTCTGTCTGTCCGTCTGTCCGTCTGTCTGCCGTCACGGATTTTTATTATACAGATAATCTCCGAAAGTACTGGGCCGATTGTTGGCAAATTTTGTATTTATGTATATTAGGAATATCATGTAGTTGTAGATGGTAAAACGCTAACCAAAATTTCTCTAATCATCCCCACCACTAATGCGATGACGTCACTTCAAATGCGTTTTAAATTGTATAAAATAATATAGTCCTAAACATGTAGTTTATGATTCCGAATAGAGTTTTACCCGAAACGTCCAGATTTTTGGAAAAAAAATCAAAATTATAAAACAACATTTTGCAATTTAATTTTGAATCTGCTAAACCGAATGCTTTAAAATCTTGCAGATATTTTAAGCTTATAAAGAGCATAATAAATGTTTAGTCAAAATATATTTGCTTATCTCCCTCCAAAAAAATTCGTCAACTCGAAAGTTTGCTGTGTAAATCCTATTTAAAATGTACAAAATATGATGAGTCTGTACTTGTAATTCATCATTCCATTCATATTCTTTGGATTTAGATCTACAGGGTGACTCAAAAAAATTAATGAATGCGTAAATGTATTTCATTGATTTAATCAGGAACTACAAAACCGAATGCTTTGAAATCTTGGAGATATTTTAATGTTATTACAGGCATGGTAAATTTTTGATCAAAATATATTTGCTTATCCCCCTAAAAAAAAGACGATGTCACCCGAAAATTTTGCTGAATACTTAAATCCTATCTAAAATGTACAAAATATGATAAGTCTGTACTTGTGACAATTTATCCATGCATATTTTCGCAAGTATGAGTCCTTTAATCTGTTCGTAATAAATTAGAACAAACAGTACTATAAACGCAACTGGAAAGAACCAAATCATATTCGAGATCACAGTGTGAGACTTTGTACCAATTAATCTGTATTATTAGTTACTATCATTATTCTGATCTCTGTTTATTTATGCCAGCCATCTGTTTACAAGTACTTTCGACAGACAAAGTTGTTGAAACTGTTGCGTCCAAATTATCTGACAGCGATTCCATTATCGTCTGCGATTATATTTATTTTTTAAATGAACGTGTAACTGGATAATTAGAAATTCAGTATTGCCAAATTTGTTATAAATTACACACAAAGAAGAAGAAATAGCTTAGTCGTCACATGTACATGATATTAGTCTAAACTGAATAAATAAATTAATACAATTTTAACTGGTTTTTGTTATGGGTTATAACTAACTATTACGTTAGTAATGATACGTACCACTAACGTTTAATTTCTAAACTACAAAGTGATGAGGTAGTTTTGCCTGAAATGCGGTTGTGGACATGTTACAATACTTGGACACACTTGATACGCCAGTAAGTTTGTAACTAAATTTAGGAGGAGCATAACTTCCTTCTTGAAAACTGGATAATTAACCTGCTGTCGTACATTTACAACACAGACTTTTTAAATATAGTTCTAAATGTCTAAATGCAGGAAATGGGTCTAAAACTTTATTAAGAAGAGCAAAATACTTCAGAACAACAAAAACTGTCTTATTTTAAATTAGTAGACAGTTTTTCTTGGAACAAACTTCACTTTGATGTTATCTTTACTCCTCAGAACAACATCGGTAATTAATTCAACAGTCTCTGGAGTGTCAACCGGTTCCAAAATAAATGCCGAAAGAATACCACACAATACAGTCTTGATTTCCAAAATTGCAAATTTTTGTCCAATGCAATTTCTTGGTCCAGCACTAAAAGGCACATATGCAAAGTTGTGTCGATTTTGACTATTTTCCGGCAAAAACCGATCTGGATCAAATGTCTTGGGATTTGGGTAAATGTCAGGATTGTAATGTACGTCATAGATATGAAGCTGGACCAAAGAACCAGTTTTTAAGATGTGACCACTGTGCGTTTTTATATCTTCTCCTAAGATTCGGGCAATGAAGGGCACACTGGGGTACATTCGTAGAACTTCTTTAATGCACATTTCCATATATTTAAGTTCTTGCAAGGTTTGGTAATCAAGCTGAGATGAATCAGTGACTACTTGCTGTATTTCCTCATAAATTCTGTCCTGAAAGTAGTAAAATTGAGAGTTGGTAAGCGTAAGCACATATTTAATTTTGTACTTGTATATCGCGATGGCAAGCGATTAACATGAGAGCGTAAGAAATAGCCACAGACGTGGTGTCGTGTCCTTCGAACATAAAAGTGTCTACTTCTTCTCTAATGCCGTCGTCGTCAATGCAGCCTTCTTGTTTTTTAGCAGTGAGAAGTAAGTCCAACATGGCTAGACGTTTGCGTTTAGAATAAGAAAAATCTACTTCACTTTCTGTTTTCGTCGTTCTAAAGTTCTTTTGTCTGTTTGAAATTACATTAGTAGTGAAAGTGTGTAAAGTTTTAACTAATTTTTTTTCCTTGAAATATTGCGGGACAAAAACATACAACAAATTATACAACAACCACGGGCGACTTAGCCTGTAAACATATAGTTTTCCAATTTCATGAATAGCCTTTTTATAGTCTCTCCCGCTAACTTTTATGTCCTCTTCTTTAAAGTTTGTTCCCATTGCAGTTTCTAAAAACAAACGTTCATTTACTGTTAGTAGTAGGTACTTGATCAATTACCGCCTATGGTGTCTAAAGTAAAATCAGAAATTAAGTCGGTTATAGCAACGTAGGGCTTATGGGATTCTTTCATTAGTACATCAACTAAATTTTTTGTTTCTGCTTCAAAAACTTTAATGAATTCTTTCAATATGTTAAAATGAAAAGCTGGCGTTAAAATTTTCCTTCTTTCTTGCCACTTGTTTCCTTCGCTGGTTAATAGTCCTGTACCTAACCAGTTATGAAACATGTGATAAAAGTATCCCTTCGTATTGTGTTTCATATTAGACATAATAATCTGGAATTTATTGAAAAATTGTATTCTGTCTAAATCATTTTTGATATTCCTACCTCAAAATCATAAGGATTTACGATATTGACAGCTGACATGTGGGCAACCCACGTATGATATATTGGATAATAATCGGTCCCCCATTTTCGCAAAATTTTGAATATGTTTTCTAAAAATCTTTACATGAATCCTGAGGAACGAAATTTTAGTACTTACCAGGTGTGTCAAGAAAAGAAGAGATATTTCCGACAAAAAAACGGGCTGGTGGTTCTGGCAATTTATGTAAATATATTTTGGCATATATGAAACCTTTAATATCTTCATAAAAAATAAAAACAAACAGGATTATAAACGCAATTACAAACAACCCAATCATTGTCGCATTCACTGTGTGAGACTTTGAACTGATTTGTTTGTACTACATTTTTTTATCACCTATTTACAAGTATTTTTCACAGATTAGATTATTGCGTCCAAATTATATCATCGTGGTTCCGTTATCGTCAGCGATTAAGTTTATATTTAAAAAAAACATAGTACATTGATACTTGATAATAATTATAAATTTATTATTGCCCAATTTGTGGTAAACTACGCACATTTAAGATGTAAATAATCGCGTAATCTTCACTGTGTAGATAATACTAGCCTAAACTGAACAGATAAAAATGACATAAACTCTTTTCCCAATTTTGTTTATCAGTTAATATTTATTACATTTTGTGTCAGTCGGTTGTATTGGCCAAAATGATTCAGATGCTTTCTTTACTGTGTAACTTACTACCTAAAATATTAATTAACTGTTAGGTAGGTGATACTACAACTGTCTTTCGTTGACAGTTAACCGTTGATAGACACGTTAACCATATAAATTAATGGATACTTTAACTGGCTGGGGGCGATGAAACTACTGTCTAACTTTTTTAGACAGTAGTTTCTTTTTGCTTCAGCTAGTTCAAGAAACAACGTCAAATTGGTTGATGCTGATTTATTGTTACTACAGTAAACGTTTACTGTGTAATTTTATTCAATTACATTCACGTATTTAGTATCAACTTGTAACTTGTAACTTCGATCTACGTTTCCCGTTCTTTGAAAGTTTCTGCAACTGAATGACACCCTCTCCCTTAAAAATTGCTCTTCGTCGTGGTTTATCGAGGCAATTATCGGGCGTCGCGGCGTCGTCGGTGGTCCGGTTGTGATAACGCGTCGTATTTCCACTTCCGTCCTTGGATGAGTTAAAGTGGCGAGAGCAGAGAGATAATAACCAGCGGAACCACCGCACCCAGGTACGGGCACAATGCTATCGTGCCATCGTTTTCCAGACGCATCTTTTACGTGGCCACGAAGAATACCTACGCCTGATGATGGCTCGGCTGCAACAAGGAAACGCGAGGAAATTAATATCGTAAATATAAAGTTAGTCCATAACTCACACGACTAGGAATTTTTCTGAAATATTGGGGCCACAAATTATCGTGAACACGTGGTTATGCCGTTTAGAAAACGGATTTATATCCGGATAATTTAGTTTGTATTTATGTACAGGTGAGCACGAATTATTAACGGTGGATTTATATGCGGCCAGATTTATTCCGCTGCTTTACTGCCGATGAACGGAGGGGAGGCCGGAAGACACGAACACGTGCTGCACTGTCCGCAGTCGTAAAGCGACTATTGTAAATTATTAATTTCAAGCAAGATAGGTAAATTCTTCATTAAAAACCGCACTGAACAAAAAAACGACCGATGTATGCAGAAATTAAAAATATTTAACTTTTTCTAGATACTTCTCTGATTTATTATCATTTTCAAAGTAGAAAGTTGAAATTTGGCTTATAGTTAGGTTGCCACCCCTGTAGGTTCTCCCCGGAGCCTCCGGTTTTCAGTGTATCGTCTCCGGCGAGACATTTAATTCTCCGGGTTTGCACTAACACCTCTATTAACCAACCAGTAAAATATTGTTACGAAATAAACCCATACGCCGAACCGGTACGACGCCTATGGGTTTTCTAGTATGTGCGGCGATGATGGGTGATTCATTGTCGGTGACGGCGGCCGGGTGGCGTTCGCTAAAGGAAAACCGGTGGCTGCAACCACCGTCGGGAGCGGTCAGTGAAGTCCAGACAATTGGAGAAGTAGAGTCTAGTCAAATCCATTCTAGTCGGAATTATTGTGTACATAATCGCTGTATAGTTAGTCATGTAATTTTGTATTACTATGAAATCAAAAAACGTAACAATATGTTCATACAAAATCAAGTACAAGTGTTCCACGTTGCAGGTTGGGAGTGGATTCGTTAGCTATAAAATTCGCCCTGTTGTTGGGACTACAGGTCTAGATTAGCTAGCTCAATTTTTTAGGGCGTTCAAGTACAAATAATAATTTTAGTTAGCATTTAACCACCTACATGATATTCCTAATGTATATATGTACAAAATTTGACATTAATAATCGGTCCAGTAATTTGGATACAGACACCAAACAGACAAACAGATAGACGGAAACGGGAGACCACTTTTTTGTATTCTAGAAGTCATAACATGTCGAGAAAATATGAAAGTGACAAGTAAAAAGTGGTGTCCCCTCGTTTCTATAATTTTATATAAGGCGTTTTTAAAACACATGTTAAAAAAACAGTGGGTGCTGATGAGTATAACCAAAAAAAAACACAAAAAGTTCTAACAAACGTATTCTCGTTTTTGAGATAAAAATCATTAGTTCCTTAGTAGTTAAACAACAGTTTTATAGGTAACATTTTTATTTTCATTGAAGGCTTGGTTGTCCGTCATAATTTTGACAAATAACGTTGAAGTCTTTCGAATTAAAATAGCAAATTAAAGCAATGCTAATGTTATATATTAATCAAGTTACAATGTTAAAAACAAAGACATTATTATTATGTTTTAGAATAATTTTCAATTATGATATTTCAATGAAATAAAGAGTAAGTAATATAAAAAAAATCTAAACTGTTAAATACACAACAGTTTTTGGCGACTAGTGATTAAAAAAAACATGGCGGAAACAATCGACAAACTGTCAAAAACGTCGACATCTGTTCAAATTCCTCTGTTGATGAAGAATTTCAAATAAATAATATCGACATCTTCAATAATTCTTCGTCAGCTTATGAACAAGAATGTTCATTACAGTACAAATTCTTGGCAAACCAGTTAAATTTGAGTGTGATACCGGGAGTCCAGTCAGCATCATTTCAAAGAAAATCGTCAATGCATTGAATCTTAAAGTGACTCTTCGAAGTACAAACATTCAATTTCGTTCCTATACAAAACAAATATTTAATCCTCTGGGTTACCTACGAATACCTGTTACATATAAAAAGAAGAAGAAGATGGGAGATTTATTTGTCGTTTCTGATTATGGTACAGCCATTATGGGAAGAAGATGAATTCGAAACCTACAGATAATCTTCATGACTTTTATTCTATTTCTACTTGTCAACCCTCAATTTTTAATCAATTCAGCGACGTTTTTCAACCAAAAGTTGGTGAAATTCCAACCTACCAATGCTCTTTATCTGTTCGAGCTAATGCACAACCCATTTTTATAAGGCCTCATCGACTTCCTTACTCTCTCCAAGAGAAAGTTAAAGAGGAATTAGATGACTTAGAAAATCAAGGTATTATTAAGAAAACTGACCACTCTGAGTGGGGTACACCTTTGGTTATTGTGCCCAAGAAGAATGGTGACATTAGACTGTGTGCTGATTACAAAATAACTATCAACAATCAACTTCAAGATAATCGTTATCCTATTCCTAGAATAGAAGATATTTTCAATAAAACGAAAAATGGTAAATATTTCTGTACATTAGACGTCTTCAAAGCATATTTACATGTTCCTGTTGATGATGAAAGTGCACGAATACAAACAATTTCAACTCATCGAGGTACCTATTTAGCTAAACGACTCTTCTTTGGTATCAAAACGGCTCCAAATGAATTGCATATAGTCATCGATCAAATTGTTCACGATTTAGGAGGTACCACAGCGTATTTTGATGATATAATGGTTTAAGGTTCTTCTATTGAAGAATGTAAACTTCGTGTAATTAAAGTTCTTGAACGATTACGTAATATAATCTGCATCTGAATCGAGAAAAATGTTAATTTTTCAAGAAGAGAATTCAATCTTTGGGTCATGTGATTTCAGAAAAAGGACTCGAAAAATCTGAAGATAAAATCAAAGCGATCACAGAAGCACCAAGGCCGAACTCTTTTCTTGGAATGTCTGTTAAAAAAAGACACAAATTTTAAACGGTCTATCGAATGTGAAACAGCGTTCAAAAAAGCCAAAGTTGAAATAGCCAGTGAATGAATTCTCATGTCTTTTACAGTTGATTTAGACATAACATTTGCCACAGACGCCGGCTCGTATGGACTTTCAGGTGTTTTGTCACATCGTTTTCCAGACGGATCTGAAAGACCAGTTACTTTTGAATCCAGGTCGTTGACAAAAGCTGAACGTAGTTATAGTCAATTAGATAAAGAGGCGACAGCCATTTATTGGAATGTCAAAAGATTTTTTCATTATATTTATGGAAGGAAATTTATTCTAATTGTGGATAATAAACCACTGAGTATTATATTAAATCCTTAAAAACAACTTCCAGCCTTATCTGCTACCAGAATGTTAAGATATGCACAATTTTTATCCGGTTTCAATAATAATAATAATAATAAATTTATTACCCAACAGAAATTTTCCATTAACAGGGTAATTACAAGTTAATTAATGTTAAACTAAACTAAGAGTACTAAAAAATAAAATATTACTAAAATAATCAGTTACAACCGCAGTTAATTAATGAATTTAGAAATTAAGTTAAATTCGACATACAGTGGGCGGGTGTGTAACAATATGGAAATAAATTAACATTCGCTCTTAAGCAATTGAATCAAAATAACCCCTGGCAAAATTAACAATGGAACCAAGGCTATCATTGTATAAATCACAATTTTGAGAGATTTTATTAAAGTTCTGATACATTACATTAATAGGTGATTTCATACCAAGATTGGTTCTGTAGTGTCTAAGTTTGAACATACTCTTGTCCCGTGTATAAAATGAAGGTACAAAGAACTGTACTATAAATAAAAGATATGGACAATCAATTCTATTACGACACAAATTAACTACAAAACATATGCTACCTATTAACCTTCTACAGTGCAGTGACTGAATCCCGAAACGTTCCAGTAAATATTTTTGATTAGTACCACGACTGGGATAGGTATTATCAGTTCTAAAACATAATAATTTTAAAAACCTCCTTTGAACCTTTTCTAAGTTGATTTTTTGATATATGTAGTATGGGGACCAAATAAAGTTAACATATTCTAATTTGGATCTAACTAACGAAAAATACAGGATTTTTAACACGGGCACACTATGGAAATCTCGGGAGTTACGTACTATAAAACCAAGAATTCTTAAAGCTGCATTAGTTATGTAACACAACTAATGTGTGATCAATGAATGACAATTTCTGATCAAAAATTACTCCAAGATCCTTAAATGTGGAACATCTGTGCAGTTGAACGGTGTTAACGCTATAATCAAAACTAATTTTATTCTCATTCCTAGTAAAGGAAATCACTTTACATTTTGCTAGATTTAATTTTAGATTATTGTTTTCACTCCATTTGAAAATTTGGTTAATGTCAGATTGAAGTTGTAGGCAGTCCTCCCTACTTGACACAATTCTGAAAATTTTTAAGTCGTCTGCATATAAAAGGCACTGCGAATTGACAAATAAATCAACAACATCATTGATATAAATATTGAATAAAAGTGGCCCCAATATCGATCCTTGAGGCACACCAGTATTAGCTATGTACATATCAGAGAGGTAATCGCCAAGGGATACGTAGTTAGTTCTATGATCAAGATTTGATTTAAAAAAATTTAATAATGTTTCCGAAAAGCCAAGACTTGACATTTTAGAGAGCAATATGTCATGCTGAACACAATCGAACGCTTTTGAGAAGTCGGTGTATATAACATCAACTTGCCGTCTCTTATCAAGCGATTCCGATAGAAATTGCGAGATACAAACCAAGTTTGATATTGTCGATCTATTGGTCATGAATCCATGTTGGGATGTAGTTATTAAATTTTTTATTTTAGGAAACACGCGTTTACGAATCACACTTTCGAACACCTTAGATAGATTTGATAATAACGAAATTGGTCGATAATTTTTTATATTTGACACATCACCATTTTTAAAAATTGGGCAAACTCTTGCATCTTTCCAGCTGTTTGGAAACGTTTCTGAATTTAAAGCTAAATTAAACATGAAACACAAATGTTTAACAAGCGCTATAGCACAATCTTTAACAATAAAAGAAGGAATCTGATCAAACCCTGACACACAATTAAGTTTAAATCTCCTCATAGCACTATAAATTTCCTCTTCACTTAAATTAGAAATGGTAATCAATGGAGGAGAATTATGAGACAGTGTATCGTTATCCTTTTTTAGACCAGTATTACCCTTGTAAATGTCAGAAAAAAAATTTGCAAAACCATCAACAATTTTTTGAGGTGTATTAAACTCCTGGTTTTCATCGAAAACTGTACCTGGGACAGCCGTTCTACCTTTTTTGTTTTTAATAAAACACCAAAAATAATTCGGATCAGATAGAACAGAATTTTCAACCTTCGTTAAATATAATTTATAATCACAATTAATTATTTGTTTAACAGATCTCCTTTGATCAGAGTATGCCATGTAACACTCAAAAGAGCGACATTTCTTAAACTTTTTAAACAGAGTATTTTTGGTTTTAATGTGATAACGTAATTCGCGGGAGTACCAAGATGGAAATTTCAATTTACCAAATCTGACCAATGGAACATATTTATCAAATAAATCATAAATATGTTTGTAAAATTCATCACAAGGTAATGTCAGTACAGTTTTCAAGAAAAGACCAGTCAATGTTAAGTATTGCATCATATAATTCTATAAGATTCGCTTTTTTAAAGTTATACTGTTTAAGTGTCGAACATGCAGAAACGTTTGACACTTTTTCTATATTTAACTGGTATTCTACACTTAATGATGGATGGTGAGGGTCCTCTGGCACCAAAGGGCTAAAATCACGATAAACTGCACAATTTATTTCACTATGAATCACAAGGTCCAGAATTCTATCATTACTGTTCACTATCGTGTTAGCTTGTTTAAGATTGGTGTAAGTCATTAAATTTCATATAATTGTACTTTTTCTATCTCTGCAATCCTTCACCAAGTTGGGAACATTAAAATCACCAACGATAATGACAGTGCCATTTAAGTTAATGAGATAATGCTCAAAAGAATCACAAAACATCTCAAAATCTTCAACGGAAATATCGGGTGGAATGTACACACAAAAAATAAATAACGAAGTCATACTCAGAATAATTTTACATCCTACCAAATCAACAAGAGAAACAGAAAGGGTAACAGTACTTAAGTCTAGTATATGCGATTTAAATTCATTATTAATGGCAATGAGTGTTCCCCCGCCTTTAATACGACCAGTATCTACATTTTTATCATCCCTAAATACCGTATAATTATTATTGGAAAAAATTTCAGAAGAAAATCGAATGTCGAAAATCCAGTGAACATGTAAATGTTGATTATTTCTCCAGAAGTCCATTGAAATTAACACCAAAAGAAGAAGAACAAACTGATGACGAATACGTGTTAAATACGATTTTAATTAATCAGAGTAGTACGGAAACAGTCACAGCTTATGAAATTGAAAAAGAAACAAGAACAGATCCAGAATTATGTAAAATGAAGAAATAAATTCTAAATGGAACCAAAAGAGATCTAGAATTTTCACTGCACGATGGAATAATATTTAGACGACATCGTATTGTAATTCCAAAAACATTACAACACATTATTCTATAAGAACTCCATTCAACACACCTAGGAATGGTTAAAATGAAATATCTAGCAAGAAACTATTGCTACTGGAAAGGCATCGATTCTGACATCGAAAACATGATTAAAAGTTGTCAAGCTTGTTGCGATCTTAAGAAAAATCCTACAAAGGCATGAAGTCATCAATGAGAAATACCAGAAAAGAATTGGTAACGTGTACACATGGAGTATGGAGGCCCATTTGACAACCATCTTTTTCTAATTTTTGTTGATGCCAAATCCAAATGGCAGAAGTAATTATGGTTAAAAATTCTCCTACATCAGCAAGCACCATGTATCATTTATGAGAAATCTTTAGTCGGCGTGGATTACCAGAAATATTAGTTAGTGACTATGCAACCATCTTCAAATCAAATGAATTTAGAGCATTTTGTGAACGGAATGGTATTAAACAACAAATGATTGCACCAGGACATCCAGCCACAAATGGTCAAGCAGAACGATACTGTCAAACATTAAAAACAAAATTTAAATCCATGATGAATGAACCCGATGATTTACACGCGAAACTTTGTAAGTTCCTCCTGCGGTATCGAGTTACCTTCTAAACTTTTTTCAGGAAGAAATGTACGAACGAAGTTAGATTTAGTGAGACCAACTGAATCAGCAACAAAGAAAAACAAATCGAGTTTCGAGGAACATTTTCAAGTGGTTGATAGAGTTCAATCCAGAAATTATTCAAGACATGGATTATGAAAGTATGAAATAATTACAAAATGTATTGGTAATCTACACCAGTTAGTAGAACTAGATGATAGTTATGTAGTTAAGCGTCATTACAATCAACTTCGTTCCTGTAATGTAGAGAAGAAAATGAATATCAACACTGAAACAGGTTTTGGCACTACGTTGGATCTAGAAGTTGATTGTAAGAATTCTCCAAACACCAACATTCTGACTCAATCAACAGAAAACACACTAAATCAAGAGCTCATTCAAGAGAAAGAAATTAGGTCAACAGAAGAACATATCGTACCGGCAGGTGTCGAGTATTGTTCATCTATTGTTCAAAAACATGTTCAACTTGAACAACAATTAATGGATCCAGAAACAAGCGTACAGCCCGCGACACGTAGATCTACTAGAATTAAGAAACCAGTTCAGAGGTTAATTTTGTAATCTAAATATTTTACTGATTTGAACTATGAAATTAGGGAGGCAAGACTTATATATTAATCAAATTGCAATGTTAAAAACAAAGACATTAATATTATTATTATATTTTAGAATAATTTTGAAGTATGACATTTCAATGAAATAAAGAATAGTATAAAAATATCTAAACTGTTAAATACACAACACCTGAAATAGCCGATGTGGTTTTTTTCTTACTAATTTATTATTCGTCGAAAATGGCTTGGATTTGAGGTACGTTATTGACCATATAATACCCTCGGGTCTAGGGCATTAAGTTGCCATAGTAACGTAATTGAAAACACAATCGGCTGGAAACCAACTATTATCTTGTGTACTGCTGGTTACATATGTAGATGCAGGGACAGCGAAAACCACGGTGTCTAGTAACACGCAAAATTGAATCTGTAACAAGTAACAAAACTGGTTAAACAAATTTAATGATTAGTTCGCTATTTAAATTCGAGGAAATAAAAGAGTTCTTTTGACGTAAATCCAACCAATAAAAAAATGTGCAAAGATTACCTTTTTCACTTCCCGATGGTAAGGAAGTTTTGTAATCGTGTCCATCGAGCGACTCGTTGCTCTCATATTTTCTCGACGGGTCATGACCCCTAGAGTATGAAAAAATGAAATTAAGTATTTAACAAGGTTTTGCAGTTTAATTTTAAATCTGCTGAATGAAAGCATGTTTTAAAGCGTCATAAGGATGGTAAATTTTTAGTCAAAAAATATTTGCTTCCCCCGCCAAAAAATGGATGACGTCACTTAAAAGTTTTGCCAAATAAACCTTATTTTGATAACACCATTAGGTTCGTAGTTGTGGAAAATACAATTTATTTCAAATCATAGGAATTCTCATTAAAAAATAAAATTCGCAACATCAATTTTTTTAGCTTTTCGTAAATGCTGGATGTCTTTCACTGTCACGACCTTCGACCAGGTTTTTTTATAAATATCGAAAATGACACGGTGAAACATAAATAACCATTTTGGGAGGACACCATAAGGTTCATAGTGGGAAGCAATATGTTAATTTTAAATTATGCACGAAAAACATTCAGCATGACGTTACTCTGTTCACATAATTCCAGATTTGAATAATAGTGTAACTGTTATTGACAATTAATTTATATTTGTGTATTATTTACGATGCGTTGTATATTTTCAAAAAAGTTGCCTTCAGTTAGCAACTAATTAGTACAAAGGGACAACAAAAATTCAAAATGCAAACAGAGGTGCAAAAAAAATTGCATTTTTCCTCTGGGATACGAAATTTTTGTTTTCATAAATATTTTTATTCTAAAGAACCTTGATTATGATTAATGTCCTTTAATTAAACAGTGGTACGAAGGCCACAGCAGCTATAGTAATTACATGTATCCGCACAAACAACAGTAAACATTCCAACACGTTACTGTATACCTGCAACATCAGTGTTATTTACTCAAGTTCTATTTGTTTATCCGCGTGTGACTTTTATTTCTTAAAAAAAATTAGATAACGCACTGATAAATTTATCGTTCATGTTTTGAACTGGCTAATAATTTAATCTTAGTTACAATTTCCTGTGACCTTCGCAACTAATCAGACACTAATTGAAGTAAACTAAACCGGCTCAAGCGTCGTATCAGTGTTTATGTGGTGTCGGACTGCTCTGTTTGGGAAACGTAAGTGACTGTAAACCACTAATTTGTCACTTTTTTAACTTTCGCAGAATTAGCAACACAAAATGGCACTATTAACTGATACTTGGGCTTTAGACGCACTAACTATTGGTGCAACTTTAATTACCATATTCATAGTTTGGGTAAAATGGTCACACTCTTACTGGTCTCGCAAAGGACTGTTCTCCACCACTCCTACTTTTTTCTTCGGTAATTTCAAGAATGTGTTTCTACAAAAAGAATCTTTTGGAGATTTTACTGAACACTTGTATGAATACTTCAAAAGTCATTCTAAGCCTCATGGTGGTTGCTATATGTTACACATGCCAACTTACGTACCGATAGACCCAGATATTATCAAACACATCATGCAGAACGACTTTGAACACTTCGTCGATCGAGGAGTTTACTTCAACGAAGACGACCCACTAAGTGCTCATTTATTTTCTCTAGAAGGCACCAAATGGAAAAATTTAAGAGTCAAACTTACACCAACTTTTACCTCCGGAAAAATGAGGATGATGTTTGACATTTTGGTGGCATGCAGTGGTCAGTTGACCCAAGAGATGGACAAAAATGTAGGAAAAGCTCCCATTGATATCAAAAATATGCTCGAGAGGTTCACCATGGATATTATTGGAAGCTGTGCTTTTGGAATAGACTGCAATTCGTTGAAGAATCCTGACAATGAATACACCAAGTATTTAAAATTGTTCTTTGTCGAAGGATTTTGGAGAAATATATCCGGGATAATTACGTTTGTGTCACCTGAGATCGCGCGTCTGTTATCATTGAAGGCAGTTAATCCACGTTTGAGCGAGTTTTTTATGAGGGTTATCAAAGGGACTGTGCAATATCGAGAGAAAAACAATGTTTCCAGGAAAGATTTTATGCACCTTTTGCTGCAGCTGAAAAATAGGGGAAAACTTAGTGATGACGGTAGCATAACTGAACAACAAGATGATAATAAGAAAGATGTGAAACTGACGATGGACGAACTAGCAGCTCAAGCCTTTGTCTTCTTTCTTGCTGGTTTTGAAACGTCTTCGACTACTATGACTTTTTGTCTTTATGAACTGTCGGTGAATCCTGATATTCAAGAGAAGGTGAGACAAGAGGTGAATGCGGTTCTTGATAAACATGATAACAAAATAACATATGATGCCATCATGGAAATGCATTATATGGAACAAGTTATCAATGGTTAGTATAACTGTTTCGATTAGGAAATATAGTATTTCACCAAAATAAATTTTTGTTTTAGAATCGCTAAGAAAATATCCACCACTTCCTGGTTTAAACCGCATCTGTACTAAAGACTACAAAGTGCCCGGAACCGATTTAGTTATAGAAAAAGGTACTAAAGTGTGGATTCCTGTAATAGGTCTGCAGCGTGATTCTGACCTCTATCCAGAGCCAGAGAAATTTAATCCGGAGAGGTTTTCTGAGGAAAATAAGAGACAAAGACACCCTTATTCATTTCTTCCATTTGGGGAAGGACCAAGAATTTGTATAGGTACATCCATAAAAATAGCTCTTAAAGCATTAACTATTTTTTATTGTAATTTCAGGACTCCGGTTTGGAATGATGCAAACAAAAGTTGGTCTGACCGTTCTTTTGAAGAACTACAAGTTTTCTCTCAGTTCCAAAACATCAGTTCCTCTAAAACTAGATCCTAAAAGTTTTACAATGACAACTAAAGGTGGAATTTGGCTTGACTACAATCGAATCTGAAATGTCTTGCATTACATAATGATATACGAGTTATAATTGCAACAATTATTTTATTATATGGTAAAAGTGCATTCTCATTGTTATGTAATTTTTGTATTGTCAAGGAATCAATTATTGTAGATTAAGTTGTTTTCATTAATTGCTACATTAATAGTGTATGCATTGTGCAGTGAACAAAAACATCCTCAAATTGGCGTTGGTCGAAGAAACTGTCTTTCTCGTTGTCTGCTACGAAGCAAACATTATATGAATTAAGTACTGATATTTTTAAGTCTGTTAAAGAATCTTAATTATTACATTAACCCAATTAAAGAATTAGTGCTAAAGAATTTTGTTATTTTATAATTACCAATCTACATAACATGTGATTACAATGACTTAATTGTGACTGAATGATTTTGCAAATCTCACATAATTATGTGGACGACCTATGAACTTTAATCCGAAGAACGCTTTATAAACATGTTACATAAGTATATTAAAACAACGATTTGTTAATTCTTTTATTTTTGCCATAAAGCAAACAACAATCCACAGTAATCTGTATTTCACTACACTAGTTGACATGTTGCAATTTTTTACCTATAAACTTGATGAAAAAGAATATTTTTGAAAATAAGAAAAGGAGAATCAGAATGTATAATTGATCTTAATGGATGGGTTAAAGTTACAGTGGTGTAAGTCTTTTTAAAAACACCAGGCCGACACAGAAGCTAAATTTAGATGTGGTTAATTTAAACAGATTAACAGACAACTTGAATTTTTACTTAACTGACAATATTTTTATTCTCAAATTGAGGAGTTGGATGAACCAAACGTCCAACGTGTGTTAGGTCATTATTCCTTAAATCGATTCAAAATATTCTTTCTAACTTCCTTCACCGTACTGATATGTAAATATTTTTTTTTATTGGATTTGGTAAAAACGTTACTAAATGACGTAGATAACCAGTAATTCAGAATTTAATAATAACATTCCCTATTTCTTAAAGCGGCAAATTTTTTATCACTACAGTTTTGACAACTTTTCGATAAGCCACTTGATCTACAAACATTCGATAAAATTCCATTTAACAACAATGTTTGCCTGGCATAAAGCGAACCTACAATCAGCAAAAATCGAGTAAGCAGTTAAAAAAGTTTGACGTATCAAAAATTTCCAAATTATTAGTTTTAAGTCCCCTGGTAAAGTAATCTGGTGTTTTGTTGCTGCATGAACTTGAAAAACTCTTTTGAGCTTTCAGAGTTTCATTTTTTACGAATTTGAAAAAGTCTTGAGTACCGCAGTGTTTTTTTTTATATTCGGAAGACTCTTGGTGTATTATTTTGGGAGCTCATGGAGATTTGTTTTATAAAACAACAAAACAATTTTGGGGGACTTTGGTGTTCTATTTTTGGAAAATTCTGACCTACCTCTTTTTGAGTTAAGTTTGGCAACCCGTTTTTTTTTGAAAAATTTAAAACAATATTGATGTTTTAAGAATTCCTGTTTGGAAAAAATTTGGAAGTGCTTTGGGGCCTCTGGTGTCTTTTCTTATAATAATTTAATTAAATTTCCAAGAGGATAGACGTCATTTGCCAAAATCACTCTTATCTTAGCAGGTACTAACCCCGCCCACCCACCTCTCTTTTTCTTAGAGGGTATCTCATTAGCCAAAATCAGTCTTATCTTAACAGGTATTAAGGTAAAAGTCCCAGTCAGTGATAGGGTCTCAGTGGATGATCAAACGTGCAAAAATAATTGTAAAATAAGAATTGTACAGCAGAAATTCGTAAAATCTTTATGAAATCTGCATTTATTGCACTTTTGTACAATGAGGTATTGGGAAATTACAGTCTTAACAAAAATCTAAAGTCACTTTCCAACTCAATTTCACAGCTTTTCTTACGTAGATCGCTAAGCAAGTGAGTACCAAAATAATTTTATTATTTGGCTTTAAGCGTTAGTCAAATTAATGTTAGTACTCCTAGCATGTCATTGTATGACTGCAATTCATCTAGTGGTACTCTTGCAGTGCTTAATGTATCAATGGTTGATAACAGGTACCATTTAATGGGTCATTGAGGATTAACGCGTTATATCAGTTGATGATGATTCCAAATTTCCAGTTCTGAAAAGAGTAATTTTAATAAGAACACTCAAAATTTTTATGAACATGTTGAAAAACTCACAGCAACATTATAGAGAGTGAAAATCAAAATATTCAAGTTCTTCCAATAACTCCGGAAAAACAGAATGACAAAATATTTCTTAAATAGGTGTATTAAATTTATTCTTCTATATAGAATGACAAAACATTGACTTATATTCCATAGCTTTTCAAAAAGGTTCTGGTCTGGCCAAAAACTCCGGAAAAGAAAAACAGAAAGGAAAAAAGAGATTGCCCAAAGAAAAAAATCCTTCTGTGGGGAGCTCTTCCGACTGACAGATGTATCATCAGAAAAAAGAAGATAAAAGAAAACCAAAAACTAGAACGAAAGAGGTTACACGAAGGAAAGTAACAACAAAAACAAGCAAATACTTTCAAGAAACGACAAAAGGTCAACAAATGACCCTACCAAAGGAATGGTTTTGTTATTTTCAAATACGAAGAGATGTACCACCTGGGACAAATTTTAAACATAGTTGACCAAAAGATCAGAGTCAATATTGTCTATAAAAGTGGTGTCAACACGGAGGCCAAAATGTTTTCTGGTACGACAAAGAAGACATTGTTAAAAATTTAAACACCATCGAAACTAAATAATCGAGGAGTGGTTAATGTGGAAGAAATACAGGAATTTGATAATTATTTTTAACTTTTTCTTTAAGTTTTTTTTTTATTTTTTTTAATTTTTTTTTTAAATATGTTTTTGTTTAATCAAGTTGATATGTTTTAATTGCAATATTGTTAAAAGTTTTGGTAGTTAATAGACTGAAACTCGAATCATCATCTACTACAACAAGACCGATCATATATTTACTTAAAAAAAGACAACTTTTGCAAAACTGACTCATAATAGACCTACATATCAAATTGGGTAAAAAAGAAGAGTAGAAATTATTTTTTTACAGAATTTCATTTTAAGGGATCTGCTTAAGTTTACATCTATAGGGACTTTTACCTTAGCCCCGCCCACCCACCCTGTCTTTTCTTAGAAAGCATGTCATTTGCCAAAATCAGTTTTATAGTACCAAGTACTGATAACAAACTTTTACAAAAAATGATCAAAATTTGGAAACATTACGAGGTTACTTATATGCACAAGGCAGGAATTTTGAACATCTTCTCTAGTGTTTAGTTGGTTATGCTTTAATGGATTTTTCTTTTGTTGGTTTTCTTTTTGTTTATAATTTGTAAATGTTATATTAAATGTTTGTTTGGTTTATTTATTAATGAAAAATAACAGCTTGTTTTATTAATATAATAATCACAACAATTAATGACTACTGGTAAAAAAAATAAAAGGTGGATTTCGGTAACCATCGTTACTAAGAAATCAGAAAGTAAGCCGGAGGTATTCACGCATTAGGTGCGTGCAGTGTTCCGAATTTTACTTTGATAAAATTACGTTTTTTTCGTAATCTAAATCGTAAAGAATTTTTTTATTATTTTTTTGGTTTTCCCCGAGACCCCCGTACATAATGACGTACTGAAGAGTTAATCCGCCATTTTCCAGACACCCGGTATATACAGAAATCAAGTAAAGGTCCAAAACATTCCTGTAAACAATTTTCAAGCATCCCTCAATATCATTTCAGAATTAATTATATATCCTCTGATAATGTCTTTGTAGAATAAAAAAATGGTGGAAGCTTGTTTCTAAGGAACTTTCCTCGCCCCTAAAGTACAGTCGAACAAATACAGATTTGAGAAATTATCAAATTTAACTTCGAGACTTTTTTCTGATGATGACCCCTATGAACTAACATTAGTTGAGTTTTTCCATACAATTTTTTTTTGATGACGTCATCAACATTGTAGCAAGGACATGAATATCAATTTGAATAGGTGCAGTGTAATACCATTAATGGGATGGGCAATAAAACATGTCGTCTCATTCATTAATTTTTTTGAGTCACCTTGTATAAGCCATTCAAAAAAATATTAATGCATTCATAAACCACAAGTGCGGGCTCTAGACATATTTTATATTTTTTCGGTAAAATTTTGAGATGACGCGCATTATCAATTTTTTTTTGCGAGGGGATAAACGCATACATTTTGATTAACGATTTACTATGCTTACATTAACCGTAAATGTCTGCAAGATTTCAGAGCACTCGACTTTGCACTTTCAAACTTGAATTGCAAATATGCATATCTATGGTAATAAGTAATAATTCTCGATTGAGGTATATCTAGCGGACGATTTCATTAAGAATTATTGTATTTTGATATTTTTGATCCAATAAGAACACTGAATTTTGATCACGTGATACTGAATTATTTGGTCATTTTGAGGTTCTGGTTGCTTTTTGACATCTATAATGAGCTTGTAACTCAAATTAATGAGTGAAATTTTTTTGACAACTTCAAAAAATTATCAGTGCTGTCAAAGTTGACATTCAAATTTCAAAAATTAAATTGCAAATGTTTTAGACAACATTTATTACAATTTTATTAAAAATGTACATTATTAGAACTCGTCACTTGAAATGTGCAGTTATTGTAGACAATTTTGTTAGCTGTCTCGTCACTTTCCAATCTTGCACTCTCAGAAAAAAAGTTCCGCTTGTCACAATAGCATTTTGTGTAGCTGCATATGAACCACAATTTTTTTGTGATATTCCTGGTCCACTTTAAGATAAGGTTTTAGCGAAATTGTGTTCTTATGACGCGTTATTTTAATGAGCTTATATTCACTAATTCCGGCTTTGACGAGATGTGATACAACTGTGGATCTGGTACTGTGGTTCGTTATTTTAAATTTCTTCGTGTCTATACCTATTTCTTCTGCAGCAGACCTCGTTCACTTGTTAATTTCGTTACTTCCTATGGGTTTATTTCTGTACCAAGCAGAGGAACTGGATTTTTTCCAATATGGATTCACAGTTAGAAACAGTCTCTCGCAGGTTATATTCGGGGTTCTCTTTGACAACGGTAAAGTTGTTGTTAATCACCTGCTATCTTCCAAGCGATAATTACCTCCCTGTGCTGATTTACTAAAAATCGGATTGTACTCAATACCCCCTGTTCCTTTTCCATTGTTGTCTGTCTCATATTTAAAATGTTTAATTAAACAATTCGTTGCCTCTCCACCTCGCCATGCTAATTCATAAGAGCCTAAAAAAAAGATTTTTTTTTTGCAACCCATCACGATTTTCTGCAAAATACAACTTCTTGATCTTCATTAATTCTTCTTCTGTTAATGCTATTGAACTAACTTTCCTTTTATCAATCAGCTTGTGCCTGCAGTTCTTTACTTTTGGCGTCTCGAGCATTTCGGGCTTTTTTGAAACATAAATCATTGAATGGATTAATAGAAATTTGTTATTCGTTGAAAAACTTTTCCTGGACGAGTTCTGCAGTCACATTCCACGTCGTTTTCAGACAGCTTTCTTTGTAGTCTGATTCATCGACTTTCTTCATGTTATATGCATAATCCGTTAAGATATTCCTGATTTCTTCAGGTGTAGTACTTGTTTGCAAAATATAATTCCGTTCAGAGCAAAAGTTTTCAAACTGACTCCACACAGAAGAATGTGATTTTTCTTGTATTCTGCGGAACACTGCTTACAATACTATCCACAATATCTGATAAAGATTTATCACTATAAATCGCTTATTGAACCTCAAGTTGAACTTGAGGTTTCGAGCCGTTAACATCGCGTTGAGCTGCTGCAGCTTCTCATAATAATTAAAACGTGATCTTGTGAATTAATATTAAAATTAATTTAGTTAGTACTTTCATTGGTGTTATCAGATAAGCAGTGTGTGGAATACTTTTTGTTTCTACAAGAAGGTATTGTTTTCTTTTGCTCATTTTTCCCGCATAATAATAAAACTAAATTTCTCCTTAACCTATTGTAAATATCATGTTTTTACCATTCCGTGGCCCTTCTGGTTTGTCAAGTTAGTCACTGCGATAGGTCCCGCCAGTGTGAAGTGTGTCCCAGTGGTTGTTTTCCTTTTTTTCCCATTATTTTTTATTTTTTTATAGTACTGTTACGTGCATTTCTCTAAATTATGATTTGCCTAAAGTGTAGCTCCAACATTGATGAGAACAATCCAAAATCTTTTATTAAATGCAATGGATGTAATAGACCGGTACATATTAATTCAACTTGCTCTGATCTAACAGCCAATGAAATAAAGTGCTTTTCTGAATTGCGCCCCAATAATAAAAGAAGAATTAAGTATATCTGCCTTGAATGTGACCAGGGCCTTCATCAATTGCCAAAATTACTATCTCTTGTGAAAGAACTAAGAGAAGAAATATCTCAGCTTAAAGAGTTAAATAAATCTAGCTCGACAAATTTGTCCACTATTAATCAGAATAATAATCTCATTTCAACAACTGCTTTTGAAGAAATAATACATGAAATATCTGAGCGCAATAAAAGAGCAAACAACTTTATTCTATATAATTCTAAAGATCAATTTGATTCAAAACAGGATAGGATTGAGCATGATACTTGTTTGGTGAAGACATTACTTGCTGATTTAAACATTCAAGAGCAAGAAGTAAACCCTATAAGATTAGGTAAATTCGATAGAACTAAACAGTCTCTTTCTCGTCCAATTAAGGTTCAGTTGTCCTCTAAACAGGATGTTCTTACTGTCATAACTAAATTTAAGAAGCTAAAGGAATCCCCCAACTATGCATCGTTATCTGTTTTTTTTGATAGAACTCCACGTCAATCTGCATTCTACAAATCTGTTAAGCGTGACCTTGATACTCGTATTCAAAACAGTGAGACTAACTTAAGGATTAAATATCACAACGGTGTTCCTACAATAGTGTCGGAAAACTAAACTTGTCCAACAGTGTATCTTCATCATTCTCAATATATTACCAAAATGTTAGAGGTCTTAATTCCAAAATTGATCAGTTTTATTGTAATATTTGTAGTTCTGACTTTGACGTTATTCTAATCAGTGAATCTTGGCTTAATGATTCTGTATTTAATAATGAACTGGTTCCTACTCAGTATAATATTTTCCGTTGTGATCGTAAGTTCCTTCGTGTAAATAAGTCGAGACGTGGAGGTGTCTTGGCTGCATTTAATGAGAAATACAAAATCTGTTGTTTGGGTACTTCTGTACTTGATAATATTGTGCCTCTTGTTGATATTTTTTTATGCAAATGTTTTATTGGTTCTTTAAACTTGATATTTGGTGTGCTGTATATTCCTCCGGATATTTCTCTTGATGATTTGGAAACATTTATCTCTGCCCTTGAACAGTTTCTCCTGTATCAAAATTTTATTATAATTGGTGACTTTAATGTTCCTGACATTTCGAACGTCAGTACTGCCTCAACAATTAAAGCAAGATGTATGCAACATTTTATAAATATTCTTAACTGTACCCAATACAACCATATACAGAATTGTGATAATAAGTTACTGGACTTGGTTCTCTCTAACACTAACTTTGAGCTTTCTGTTTGACATTCTAGTTTTCCACTTGTTGCTGAGGATAAATATCATCCAGCTCTGAATGTCAATGTAAATATTTGTAGTACCCCTAAATTTCATTCTTTTCCTTCAAATAACCAGAAATGTTATAACTTCAGGAAAGCTGACTTTGTGTCATTATATAACACTCTTTGCAATACTGACTGGTCCTATTTGGCACATTTTGTAAACATTGATGACGCTGTGGACTCCTTCTATGCGTTATTATATCAAATATTAGATAATTTTGTTCCTAAAACATCTAAATCAAAATCAAGGTATCCAGTGTGGTTTTCGGCTGAAATTAAATCTTCCCTGAAAATGAAAGAATACTATAGGAAAAAGTGGCTGAAAACCAAGAATTATAAATTTTACAATGAATTTAGTCGTCTACGTAGCTTGACTAAGACTCTGATTTCTGATTCCTACAGATCTTACATAGTCAACATGGAGACTAACATTAAATCTAATCCTGCTGAGATATGGAAATCTTTAAACAACAGACGAGGACATTCAAGAATTCCAAATACTCTACATGATGAGAAATTTGAGTACTCGGAGCCTTATTCCATCGTCAACGCTTTTGCTGACTTTTTTTCAAGTTCGTTCTCATTAAATGATCCTATTCTAATAACTGATTCTGTAAATTCTACTGTTCCCTTCGGTTTTCCTTTGATCTGTGAAGATGATCTTACATCTGTAATGGAACGGTTCTCAAATAAGTGTACTTCAGGTGATGACTTAATACCTTCGTTCCTTATACGTGATTGCAGGTTGGTTTTTGCTAAACCGCTATCTATTTTATTTAATCTTGCTATAAAAACTTGTACCTTTCCGAGTCTCTGGAAACGTGCCCGTATTTCTCCTGTGTTCAAAAATGGTGATAAATCATGCATTCCAAATTATAGACCAGTATGTATTTTGTCCAATTTTGGAAAAGTTTTCGAAAAGGTTCTTTATCAGGTGATTTACAATAAAGTGAAGAGTTACATTTCGCCTTACCAACATGGTTTTGTCTCTGGAAGATCCACTGACACCAATCTTTCAATCATTGCACAATATCTAGCCGAGGAGGTTGATAACCGTGGAAGAGTGGATGTAATTTATACCGACTTATCGAAAGCTTTTGATAAGATTCAACATAACATTCTAATACAGAAGCTTAATAACTTTGGTTTGAACACCGATGCTTTAGCTTTAATTGAGTCTTATTTAAGTAGCAGAGTTTGTTATGTTTATTACAATGGTTTTACTTCTAGAGAATTTATTGCTACATCAGGGGTTCCCCAAGGATCCCATCTCGGTCCATTATTATTTGTTTTATTCATAAACGACTTGCTGCTTTCACTATCTTGTCCAGTCTTAGCTTATGCTGATGACATTAAATTATATGTGTCAATCAATTTTTACAACGAAGTTCTTTTATTGCAAAGTAACTTAAACGTATTGACACAATGGTGTATGACCCATAAACTCATTCTTAATAAGCAAAAATGCTTTTTTGTTACTTTCACCATAACTCATTCTCCTTTACTGACGCAGTATATGATTGACGGTTATCGTCTTGATAAGAAGGATTGTATGAAAGATCTTGGTGTTGTTTTTGATTCAACGTTGACATTTGTTAAGCACCTTAATTGTGTTTGCTCTTCTGTGTCTAAGTCCTTGGGCTTTGTCATGCGCACTTGTCGCAACTTTAGTGACTTAAACTTAATGAAGCAGCTCTTTTATTCCTATGTTTTAAGTAAAATAGAATATGGCATACTAGTATGGAGCCCCATATATGCATCTCACGCACTCATGTTAGACAAAATTTATCGTCGTTTCTTGAAGTACTTATCGTACAGAATCGATGGTGCTTATCCAGAAAGAGGAACTAGTTCAGTTATATATGATGACTTGTTTGTTTAAATAGATGTTATATTTTTGTTATATGTTTGTCCTATAATAGGTTACTGTTGGACAAATAAAGATTACTATTATTATTATTATTATTATTATTATTCATTATTTCTACCGTTGACAATACGGCGAAAAAACAGGAAAAAAGTAAACAGTATTACTGCCATGGTAACAACAGTCAAAACCAACTTTTTAATTTCAATTCAATGACAAAAATATCATCATGCAATTCTCTAAACGAATTCTCCTCGTTCTCGAAAAATTATCAAATAATTTTCCTCGCACTTGGGAAATTATATATGATAATGGCAAACTATAATCATCATCTTTTAAATTATAATAATTGTTAATTAATAGCATGTTAAAGTCAACGATAGCATTTTATAAGTCTTACTTTTTTGGGAACATAAAAGTACCTACTTTAAAATTAGATTAACTGTGACTCAAAACACGTCAAAAATGCCTTGATAAAAAACATTTTTTTCAGATTGTAAAAAATTCCAGTCATTATAGAAAATTCAAAAATTAATCTTGGTGTATCAACAAAACATATTGTAAACATTTTAAAGATCTGAGAGATTTGGAATTAAAAAGAGCCATTTGCTTCAATAAGTAATCAATGAATAAGTGCACGAAATTAAGAGTCATTTTCAAAATGATCAAACTTCTGCACCAGATTTCGTACAATCGACCATTAAGTAATTGCACACATGTGCAAATAAAAATTTTATCGCGTTGTGGACAGCTGCGTCAAAGCGGATTTTAGTAGACATCTCCTGAACAATAAGAAGAGAGGCACCGAACGCGACGTCAACGCGCAAACACATCAGACCCGATTTGTCTTGCTTTGATGGTGGTTGATGCGGCCTCGTTCAGTGGAGCGCCTTCAATCAGGTTCACCGCATCTCAAGCCGCTCCGTTTACCTGTGTACCGCGTCTTCCTCCTTGTCACCTGTGTCGACATGGAATCCCAGGTGCCGCATGTCGAGCACGTCCGCAATTTACTTGTTGCCTAATAGCATCATTTGCGTACCTATATATTCCGTAATGCCCGATTAAGGACGTTTAGGAGGTGACACGACGATTTGCTAAATCGTTAGAGGTTGTAAAAAGTGGGCGAACTTTCCTAGTCTCCGAAGCACCATGAATTCTAGACTGGATGTGTTTTAGAACGAAGGTGTACAGCATAACTACACACTTTTTTACTTTTTTAGACATAACTGAGATATACACTAGCTATTGTAGCCAAGAGGATGTTAGATCATATTATAAAGAACGCATACCTTGAAATTTAGGATACTAGTAAAACAGACAAACAGTAGTCGACGTACAGACGGAAACAGAAACTGATATCATTTCACAGTGTAAGCAAAAAAAAACATGTTCTATGTTCTATTGGACAATAAATTATTATTATTACTATTATCATCTTTTCTCTTGAAAGTAATGAGACACTTTCCACCTCGGTATTATTTTATTTTTGGAAGGAATCTTTAAATAAGTTTTCTACTGCCATTCATAATTCTCCTTTAAGTAGTAAAGAAACTACGTTTAGTAAATATAAAATATTTAGAAAATCAGTGCTTAAAGTCTTCATTGTTTCCGACTAACATCTTCAGAGTTAATTGTTTTAGACGCCACACCTTTTCAAATGACCACTGACTAAACTTTTCATTTGTTGTCTTTGCTAAAATCCCTACTCAGCCAAGAGACCTAAAAATCATTTCTTCGAATCATCGCATTTCATAAGAAGAGTGGCGGATCCGATTGAACCCCTCTCTTGTTGATATATTCATCCATATACAAGTGGCGGAGGCGTCGGCGTCGGGAATATGTAAGAGGTAGTTGAAATGCATCACATTTGGCCCGATAGTTTGTCTCGAAGTACCTTTTTAGGCCAACTTTATCCGTGGAAAAGTTGAGGTGACGCAGCTGACGAGTATGCAAATGGCATAAGGTGTGCGCTCTTATAGAAAGCAGAGCCCCTCGACAAAATGGAAATACGATGAGCAGTGCTTGTCTCTCGACCTGATGCGAGGAGGAATTATGAAAACGACTTGCGAAATATGGAATAGATGAATATGTAAGTGAAAGTATGTATGGCGGAGGGCCGAGAATATGGCGCCCGTCGTGGCCTTATCGTTCGCTTATGAATTACGACAATTAAGGAGAGGAACAACACACGGAAAATGTAAGAGGAAAGTTGGGAAGGATGAAGTGAGTGGAGTGGGCGGCGGTTGCTTATTTGAATTGAGCTATCGGATAAAAATGGGCCGTTGATGTACAGTAAAACCACAATTATACCGACATCGAAGTGGACACTGTCGTGGTGTTGTTAAACTGTATTGAAACTGCAAACAATCTCACTAAAAATGCAACTAATTAATTGTAAAAATCAACTCGATTCGACTTGACACCTAGAGTAAAACTCTGATGGTGAATTAGGTAAGTGTAATCAATTTTTAAGCACTTAAGTCAAATATATGCCAATCATGGTTTCTTCTTATCAGATTTCTGTGATGAGACATTTTAATAAAGTAGCTTACACTCAGGGAGTTAAAATACGATTGTTTGTATTTTTTTAGAGATTCTTGTAGAGCATGTTTTCCTGAAGTCATTAATGTATCATACTTTAATCACCCAAATGCTATTCGAACACATTATGTTACGAAACCACACTCTGTTGACTTATTTATGTTTGGTCTAGCGCGGAGTGTCAGTTCATACTTCTCCACCGATGATAGGAAAGGGAAACTCGGAAACGGAAAATCGGGGGAACCGTCAAACAATTGGTCCAAATATTAGCGCATTAGCATTCCAATTAACATTTCAGCAAGGACATATATGTCAATTCCAACACTTGAGTGTAATACACTAATAACAAAAAATAAGAATTTACCATTTTTGAACTAATAACTGAAAAAGTGGTGAAAATTATTGCCGTAGGGGCGCAAATTTCAAGGCCACGCGACCTGTCCAACATAAAATATATCTAAAGCAACTAAGCAATGCCAAAAAATGTCCTGTCAGTGATAACATGCTTAACTTCGAGTGTTTAGTGTTTATACTTTCAAAAAACTTGGTCGGATACCAAGCAACAGCAACCTCATACAATTGTGTTAAAACAAAGGAGCACGGTATGCGCTCTTTCAAGTGAATTTTTCTATAACAAAATTTTGTATTTACGTCATTAACATAGATAATACTAATCACAGTGCATCACCAATGCAAAAGAAAAAAAGAAACGACGACGTTTGGCAATCGAACGTACGATTCAAAGCAGATTCATACACAACACGTATAGTACATTTAAATCATTTTAAATTAGAATCCTTTGAGATAACGTCAAGTTGTCGGTGGGGTTAAGTAATCACATTTTGGTTAGCATTTTACCATTTACATGATATTCCTAATATAAAGTCGCGATCTTTTCTATAGAACCACTCCCTAGTGTAAATTTTCAAAATTTGTTTGGTGTAAGTGACCTTGACGGGTTTCTGGGGGAAAACATATGTGTCAAAAATTTGACAGGTTAGATGGCCCCATTGTCAATGTAGATATTTTATTTTAATAAATAGATGAACAGAACATACAGTCTGCACGGGATATAGTGCGGCATAACTGAGGGCAACCGAAACATTCGTGTTGTGCTAGTTTCGATTGCCATATTAACTACCGCTACCAACCGCGTTCGGCGTAAAGTACTAGATGACAGGGCTACCAACTTGACTTTTTATCGAGTGGTTCCGTAGAAATGACCGCTACTGTACATACAAAATTCGACTACAATCTGTCTAGTAGTTTCAGAAACTATATTTTGCAAAAAATTACCAATTTTGTATGCCATAAACATAGTGACTGTAAAAATCCATTCATGCTATTAAAATATTAAAACAACTAGATATAAATACATATATATTCTAAACATATGTTAGCGTGAGTTTTTTAGATATACCGAGTTGTCAGTTGAAATTTCACGACCTGAAATTCACTAAACGCCACTGTCTTTAGCTTGAAGGGGAAAAATATGACGCATGTAAGGCAATAGACCGTTAAAGCATCTATAACATCTTTTATACCAGGAATTAAAAATATTTCTTTTTTTCGTAGCGTTTTCCGTAACTTAAAAAAAATCTGCGTGAAGAATTGCTACTATTTTAAAAATCTCCCAAATGGAAACTTTTATTCAACATTATCCTTTGACGTTCGAACACTAAATAATACATATGATGAAAGTTACTTAACAATAAATACAGAAAATGAAGAGCAAACGCAAATGTTTCTTAAAACAAAATGCAAAACCAGCGCTAACTTTAAGGAAAGCTTTTACTACTATTAATAATACCCTAAAACGAATAAATTTTTGCAGTTAGAATCTTTTTGAAAAATTTCTTGTTGCTCGGTGTTATCTGTCAGATAAAAATGGATACAGACGACGGACAGACAGACAAATAGACGAACAGGCGGAAACGAGAGACCACTATTTCGGACTCATTAAACGTCGAGAAAACATGATAGTGACAAGTCGCCTGATGAACTCGTTTACTGCTACTTAACTTACGCTCAGGAAGTAAAAAATTTGGAAACGGACTTTTCATAGCTACGTATTATGTGATCAAAAAACAACGTTTAACAATAAAATTTATAGTAAAAATAAACAAAAACAAGGCGTATTTATAAAGCAGAAGTACAGAAGTATGTTATTCTACAAAATTTATTGACGTCATTACAGCGTGGGTGGAAATAATCAGACAAATTTTGGGTGGTATTTTACCATCTACTTATAGATATTCCTAACATGAACATAAAACTTGATAACAATGGTTTTGGTAATTTCAGAGATAATCTATCTAAAAAAAAGGGATACAGACTTCAGACAGACGGAAACGGAAGTCCTATTCTTTCGTACCCTTGGCGTCATCTGCTTTCTTTTGTAAATACTCCTCGATTTTTATCTAAAGGCTAAAGTAGAAATACACAGTTTAGATAATTTGGCAATATAACTTTGAAACTTCAAAACCGATTATTCATAAATACTTTAACATTATCGTAATCATGGTAAATCGTTAAGCAAAATTTATTTGTTTATCCCCCTAAAAAATTGATGACGTCATCTCAAAATTTTGTCGAATCCTATCCAAATTGCAAAATATGATGAGTCTGTACCTGTGATTTATCACTGCATTAAAAGTTTTTCAATTGCATATACAGGGTGACTCATAAAAATTAATGAATGAGTCAATTTATTTTATTGATAAATCGGGAACGGCTCACTGCGTTTTTCCTAAAATTTGGAAATACAATTTTGTTATCATTAGTATTACACTGCACCGATCCAAGTTGATATACGTATCTTCGCAAAAATGTTAACTTTATGTACATATCTTTATTTTAACTTAAAAGTATTCTCATAACAAATAATAAGCTTCGCAAAATCAAACTTTATAATTTTTCAAAAAAGCTGGATTTGCATTATTGAATTTCAGGGGCGAGCGAAGTTCTGTCGAAATAACTTTCGAGCAATTTTTTTTTAATGTAAAACTTTCTCGGGGGCAACAAATGTTTTTTTTTAGAATGTGAAACCTTCTCGGGTTCCCAACTGTCTTTTTTAAAAATAAAAAACCTTCTCGGGGGCCCCAAATATCTTTTTTTTAATGTGAAACCGTCTCGGGGGCCCAACTGTCTTTTTTTTAATGTAAAACTTTCTAGGGGGGCTCGAATATCTTTTTTTTATATGAAACCTTCTCAGAAGCCCGAGATATTTTTTTTTAATGTGAAACCTTCTCGGAACTCCCAACTGTCTATTTTAAAAATGTCAAACCTTCTCGGGAGCGCCAAATGTCTCTTTTTTAATGTGAAACCTTCTCGGAGGTCCCAACTCTCCTTTTTAAAAATGTAAAACCTTCTCGGAGGTCCCAAGTGTATTTCTTTTAGAATGTGAAAACTTCTCGGACGTCCCAACTGTCTTTTTTAAAAATATAAAACCTTCTCAGGGGCCCCAAATATCTTTTTTTGTGAAACCTTCTCGGGGGTACCAACTGTCTTTTAAAAATGTAAAACCTCCTCTGGGCCCCAGATATCTTTTTTTTAACGTGAAACCTTCTCAGCCTTCTAGGGGGACCCGAATATCTTGTTTTTATGTAAAACTTTCTCAGGGACCCGAAAATATCTTTTTTTTTAATGTGAAACCTTCTCGGGGCTCCCAGCTGTCTATTTTAAAAATGTAAAACTTTCTCGAGGGCGTCAAACGTCTATTTTGTTAATGTGAAACCTTCTCGGGGGTCCCAACTGTCCTTTTTAAAAATGTAAAATCTTCTCGGGGGCGCCAAATGTCTCTTTTTTAATGTGAAACCTTCTCGGAGGTCCCAACTCTCGTTTTTAAAAATGTAAAACCTTCTCGGAGGTCCTAAATGTATTTCTTTTAGAAAGTGAAAACTTCTCGGGCGTCCCAACTGTCTTTTAAAAATGTAAAACCTCCTCTGGGGCTCCAAATATTTTTTTTTAACGTGAAACCTTTTCAGGGGCCCACCCGTCTTTTTAAAAAAGTAAAACGGTCTAGGGGGGCCCAAATATCTTTTTTTTTATGTAAAACTTTGTCAGGGACCCGAAAATCTTTTTTTTTAATGTGAAACCTTCTCGGGGCTCCCAGCTGTCTATTTTAAAAATGTAACACTTTCTCGGGGGTGCCAAACGTCTATTTTGTTAATATGAAACCTTCTCGAGGGTCCCAACTGTCCTTTTTAAAAATGTAAAACCTTCTCGGGGGCACCAAATGTTTTTTTCTTAGAATGTGAAACTTTCTCCTGGATTCCAACTGTCTTTTTAAAAATGTAAAACCTTCTCGGGGGGCCCAATTATTTTTCTTTTTAATGCGAAACCTTCTCAGGGGCCCAATTGTCCTTTTTTTTAAATGTAAAACCTTCTATGAGACCCCAAATATCTTTTTTTTATGTAAAATCTTTTCAGAGCCCCGAAATATCTTTTTTTTAATGTGAAACCTTCTCGGGGCTCCCAACTGTCCTTTTTAAAAATGTAAAACCTTTTGAGGGCCCCAAATATCTTTTTTTATGTAAAACCTTCTCAGGGGCCTGAAAATATCTTTTTTTAATGTGAAACCTTCTCGGGGCTCCCAACTGTCTATTTTAAGAATGTGAAACCTTTTCGGCGCTCCCAACTGTCTATTTTAAAAATGTAAAACCTTCTCGGGGACGCCAAATGTCTTTTTTTAATGTGAAACCTTCTCGGGGATCCAACTGTCCTTTTTAAAAATGTAAAACCTTCTCGGAGGTCCCAAATGTATTTCTTTTAGAATGTGAAAACTTCTCGGGGTCTCAACTCTCGGGGGCCTCAAATGTCTTTTTTTATGCGAAACCTTCTCGGGGGTCCCATCTGTCTTTTAAAAATGTAAAACCTTGTAGGGGGCCCAAATATCTTTTTTTTATGTAAAACTTTCTCAGGGACCCGAAAATCTTTTTTTTAATGTGAAACCTTCTCGGGGCTCCCAGCTGTCTATTTCAAAAATATAACACTTTCTCGAGGGTGCCAAACGTCTATTTTGTTAATATGAAACCTTCTCGGGGGTCCTAACTATCCTTTTTAAAAATGTAAAACCTTCTCGGGGGCACCAAATGTTTTTTTCTTAGAATGTGAAACCTTCTCCTGGATTCCAACTGTCTTTTTTAAAAATGTAAAACCTTCTCGGGGGGCCCAATTATCTTTCTTTTTAATGTGAAACCTTCTCATGGGCCCAATTGTCCTTTTTTTTAAATGTAAAACCTTCTATGGAACCCCAAATATCTTTTTTTTATATAAAATCTTTTCAGAGCCCCGAAATATCTTTTTTTTAATGTGAAACCTTCTCGGGGCTCCCAACTGTCCTTTTTAAAAATGTAAAACCTTCAATGGCACCAAATGTATTTCTTTTAGAATGTGAAACCTTCTCGGGGATCCCAACTGTCTTTTTAAAAATGTAAACCTTTTTGGAGGTCCCAAATGTATTTCTTTTAGAATGTGAAAACTTCTCGGGGGTCTCAACTCTCGGGGGCCCCAAATGTCTTTTTTTATGTGAAACCTCGGGAGCCCCAAATATCTTTTTTTTAACGTGAAACCTTCTTGGGGGTTTAGCCGTCTTTTTTAAAAATGTAAAACCTTTTGGGGGCCCCAAATATCTTTTTTTATGTAAAACCTTCTCAGGGGCCTGAAAATATCTTTTTTTAATGTGAAACCTTCTCGGGGCTCCCAACTGTCTATTTTAAAAATGTGAAACCTTTTCGGGGCTCCCAACTGTCTATTTTAAAAATGTAAAACCTTCTCGGGGACGCCAAATGTCTTTTTTTAATGTGAAACCTTCTCGGGGGTCCAACTGTCCTTTTTAAAAATGTAAAACCTTCTCGGAGGTCCCAAATGTATTTCTTTAAAATGTGAAAACTTCTCGGGGGTCTCAACTCTCGGGGCCTCAAATGTCTTTTTTTATGCAAAACCTTCTCGGGGGTCCCATCTGTCTTTTAAAAATGTAAAACCTTGTAGGGGGCCCCAAATATCTTTTTTTTTTATGTGAAACCTTCTCAGGGGCCCGAAAATAACTTTTTTTAATGTGAAACCTTCTCGGGATCCCAACTGTCCTTTTTAATTTTTTTTTTTTCTATGACACTGTTAAACCATTTAACAAGAGCCTAATCCACGTTAGAATTTTGAGATCTACGCAACATTTTGGATTTAAATTAATTATATAATGATAAGCAGATTTAATACTACTTAAGGTCAACAATTTCGTTATAACCAAAATTCGTACGTAGGTCATGAACACGTGCCGCCTCTCAGTTTTGGACCTTACTAAATGCCCAAGGACGCACAACAAATACGAGGCATCTGTATAACTGGTTGCCGAAAAGCTTCATATCTTTTTAAAGAATAAAACCAATTCATTACAATAAAAAGAAAGAAATTTTGGTATTTGCGGCTAAACATCACAGTAAATGATGAAAATGTTCACCTTTTTGTTCAAGGCACATTTTCACTCTCTTTAATTTCAAAAATGTTCTGTAATCCTTTTGTCAATGCCCATTATTCAATTTCATGGTGCAACAGGAACTACACCCATAGAGTCATTTATAACAACCCTGTATATTAAGTCTTTCTAGGGACGCTATACCAAATTTGGATCACCGCCTTGTCATTTCAACTACTGGCGTCTTATATGAAATAATTATATAGTTGTACTGGTTTGAAAACCTCGAAACGATGAACCTGTGAACATAACGATTTCGTCATGTTATTGATTGAAGAGGACTGATCTGTCAAATCTTTCTAATACATATAGGTATTTACAAAATATGTCATAATAAGTCATAAAACAACACTCAGTATACCATACCATAAATCGACATGGCAATCCGGCCTCCGCTGCTGCGTTCGCTTCTGAATCGCGATAATTAGAAAGAGTAAGAAAAAAAATGTCCGAACCGTATGCGGGAGAAGGAGACGGAGGGAGCAAGAGGCGCTTCGGCGGCGTTCTCCTATTTAAATCTGCGTCTCCAGAATGGCTCGGGGCTCCCACAGCTCTCGGTTTTGTTTTTCACCGCCGCCCTGAGATTTCCTTTATCTGGTGATTAAAACTTCATCCTGTCGCGGCGCTGTGGGTACACACTTTTAATAAAGGAACGCATACGCGGTTGTATTGTTGGCGCGCCACATCCCGTTTTAATTTTTAATGTAATTTACAAAATGGGCGGGACGACGACGCAGCGTTACGGACGCCATAAATCTCAAACGATTCGGATTTTTCCGGTGGCCAACGGCGTCTAATTGTTTTAATCGAGGAGCGGAGCTAACCAGGTTTACGCTTTGAGGTTGCGGATACCTATTCATTTTCGAAACTTGTCTTAATAACAGTGTTGTTTTTTAATGACCAGATCTAAAACAACATAAACAGTAATAAGAAACTCACTGACATTCTAAAATTAAATTTTGCTTTTTTTGGGGACAAGATTATTCACGATTATTTTTAATGTAATTAAATTATAACAGGAATGTTATTGAAAACAAGATCTCCATTAATTTGAGAAAAGCAAGGTCAAAAAATAAAGCTAATACAAATCAACTGCAGCAAATAAAGTAGGTACCACCTCTGCGTAAACAACAAGTTATCGCGGTTAACCAAAATTTAAGGTTAAAGAAACCACTGGTTTACACATTTTTCAATTTGATACCGCAGAAAAAATCTTGTAATTGCACAGTTTTTTGGTCGAAGATTAATCTATTCCCTCAATAAATCTACACAACAGTACTGAAATTTTCATTGTCATTGTTATCAAGTGTAAAGCTTCGTAGAAGATGGTTTTTTGAATACGGAGAAGCGTCATAGTTTAAATTAAATGGCGGTTGAGGACTCCTCCACTTATGTAGGCAACAGTGTTTGTTTCTAACTAGGAATAAAATTAACTAGAAAAAATGTCAAAATGTTTTTAACGACGCGTTTTACTTTCGACAAATTGGCAATAGATTTACGAGAATATTACAAGCTGCTTACTGTTTCCTTCACTTTAATTCAGGTCACACGAATTACAGTTCGTCGTCTGAGAACTTGTTTGATCTACAGACCAGAGCGTACTCAGGCCAATGTCGATTCTAAGCGTTCAGAAACGATTTGATTTATAAGCCATGATCCGTGATCTGATACACATCCTAACCGGTTTCGACCATAATTTCTTGCTGTTTCAATTTTCGAATTCTCAGTTTTTCGCAATTTTAGTTTGGGGACTTTTCAGTTTACTCCTATTCATTATTCAATTTTTGGATTTTACAATTTCTCAATTTTTCAATTTCTCGGTTTTCAGTTTTTCTCTCCAATTTTACGATTTTTAAATATTTCGATTTTTCAATTGTTGACTTTTATAAACTCTTTATTTGTCGATTTTTCAATTAATGGATTTTCCAGGTTTTTTGGTTTTCAATTTTTCTATTTTTTCAGGTTTCGATTTTTCAACTTCACTTTTTTGATTTTTCGATATCCCAATTTTTCAACTTCTTATTTCTCAGTTTTTGGACATTTCAGTTTTGCGATTTTTCAGTTTACTTGTTATTCAATTTTTCTATCTTACGATTTTGCAGGTTTTTGATTTTTCAATCTTTCAATTTTTTTAAGGTTTCGATATTTCGACTTCACTTTTTTGATTCTCAATTTTTCGATTCTTTAGATTCTCAGTTTTTGGATATTTCAGTTTTAGGATTTTTCAGTTTTTCGATTCGTCAGTTTTTCTTTCATTTTGCAGTTTTCGATATTTCAGTTTTGGGATTTTTCAATATTTCTGTTCTGCGAGTTTTCCATTTTTGAATTCTGGATTTTTCGATGTGTCGCCTTTTTACTTTTTCAATTTTTTAAATTTTAGATTTCTCAATTTTTTGGTATTTTAATTTTTCAATATTTAAAATTTTAGATTTTTCGATTTCTCGATTTTTCATTTCATCTCTTCCATTTTTCAATTTTTCAAATGTTTCAACTTCTTAATCTTTCGATTTTTCGACTTCCCGGTTTTATATTTTCTGTTTTTCAATTGTCGTTTTTTTCAATTTTTCGGTTTTTGAATTTTAGATTTTTCAATTTTTTGAGATTTTAATTTTTCAATATTTAAAATTTTAGATTTTCCGATTTCTCGATTTTTCATTTCAGTTCATCAATATTTCAGTTTTTCAAGTTTTCGAATTTTTCAAATGTTTTGATTTCTTAATCTATAGATTTTTCGTCTTCCCGGTTTTAGATTCTCTGTTTTTCAATTGCCGTTTTTTCAAATTTTCGATTTTTCAATTTTTCAAATTTGACATTTATAAACTGTCAATTTTTTGATTATTCAATTAATCGATGTTTTGATTTTCCCATTTATTGACTTTCGATGGTTTCGACATTCCTGTTCTTCAATTCTTTAAATTTTCGATTTTCCAGGTTTTCGATTTTTCATTTTTTAGTTTTTTTAAGGTTTCGATTTTTCGAGTTCACTTTTTGGATTTCTAGCTTGCTCAATTTTTCGACTTTTTAGGTTTCAGTTTTTGGATATTTCAGTTTTTAGATTTTTCAGTTTTTCTTTCATTTTTAAATTTTTCAATATTTCAGTTTTGAGATTTTTCAATATTTCGATTCTTCGACTTTTCGATTTTTAGCTTCTGGAGTTTTGGATGTGTCGATTTTTTTACTTTTTCGATTTTTCAATTTTTCGATTGCTTAATCTTTCGATTTTTCGACTTCCCGGTTTTAGATTTTGTTTTTAATTGTCGTTTTAAATTTTTCGATTTTTCAATGGTTTGATTTCCCGATTTAGTTTCTCATTTTTAGTTTTTCTTTCATTTTCAGTTTTTCGATATTTCAGTTTTGGGATTTTTCAATATTTCGATTCTTCGACTTTTCGATTTTTAGCTTTTGGATTTTTCGATGTGTCGATTTTTTTACTTTTTCGATTTTTAAATTTTAGATTTTTTAATTTGTAAAATTTTAGATTTTTCGATTTCTCGATTTTTCATTTCAGTTCTTCGATATTTCAATTTTTTCCAAGTTTTCGAATTTTTCAAATGTTTCGATTTCTTAATCTTTTTATTTCTCGACTTCCTGGTTTTAGATTTTCTGTTTTTCAATTGCCATTTTGTCAAATTTTCGATTTTTTAATTTTTCAAATTTGACTTTTATAAACTCTCAATTTTTCGATTTTTCAATTAATCGATGTTTTGATTTTTCCATTTCTTGACCTTCGAGTGTTTCGATTGTCCTGTTCTTCAATTCTTTTTTTTTTGATTTTTCAGTTTTTCGATTTTTTAAGGTTTCAATTTTTCGACTTCACTGTTTTCATTTTTCGATTTTTCAGTTTTTAGATATTTCAGTTTTAGGATTTTTCAATTTTTCAATTCTTCTCTGGTTTATGAATCCGTGTTGAGTTTTTAGGCTAGGCATCCAGATTTTTGTAAAAAAATCAAAATTTTGTAACATTTTATAAGCTAACTTTGAAGTTTCAAAACCGAGTGTTCTAAGCGGTAAATCGTTAATCAAAATTTATCCGTCTACAACCCCACTAAAAACTCATGAAACCAAAATTTTGCCAAATAAATTCTATCTAAAATGTGTAAAATATGAGTGTGATTTATGATCACTTTCCCTCGCTTCTGAAGCGCAGCCCAATAAATACCGCTACTTTAAAAAATTATAAAAAAAAATCGGCGATTTATGTTTTCTGGTAAACCAGTGGCCGAAATAACACTTCCGATGCTTTTTTGGACTGAATTTTTTAATTTTCCATTTTTTCTTTTTTTTTTATCTCCAGTGTTTCGATTTGCAATTTTTCGAGTTTTCAGGTTAAATACATGATCATTTTCCGGGTTGAGCCCAAAAACTCAATTTACACGGTTCCAACCCGTAAAACGATCATGTATTGATTCCGACCGTGGAAGCCTCCGGAATTATTTCAGGTTAAATTTTTTGTTTTTCAATTTTTCAACTTTTGAATTTTTCAAATTTTAGATTTTGCAATTTTCGTTTCGATTTTCTTTATTTTTACAATTTTTCGGTTTTCAATGTTCGGAATTTATGATTTTTTTTGCTTTTTCAGTTTCAGTTTGTTCAATTTTTCAACTTTGATATTTTTTAATTTTTCGTTTTCCCAATCTAAGATTTTTCAGTTTCTCGAACTTCCAATTTTACGTTATTTTAAATTTTTGATTTACAAGTTTTCTAGTTTTCATTTCAAACATGTAATAATAATTATTATTATTAAAACTTTTAAACTTTTTCAATTTCACATTTTAGAATTTTTCAATTACTGGATTTTAAAACTTTTTCAGTTATTCGAATTTTCAATTTCTCGATATTTAAATTTTCAATTTTTCGATTTTCCAATGTTAAGCTTTTCGATTTTACAATTTTCACTGTTCTATAATTTTTCACACTTTCACACTTTTTGGATTTTCCAATTTTTTTATTCAATTCGGTTTTTCTTTTCAATTTTTTCGATTCATTAACTTTGTTCGATTTTTAAGTTTCTCGATTTTAAGTTTTTCAATGTTTCAATCTTTCGTTTCTTCAGCGCTTCAATTTGCATTTTTTAGATTTTCCACATTTTCTATTTCACAATTTTTCGATTTTTCAATGTTCGGATTTTACAATTTGTTTGCTTTTTCAGTTTCAGTTTGATCAATTTTTCAATTTGCATTGTTCCGTTTTTCAAGTTTTCAACTTTTAGATTTTTGAATTTTTCGATTTTCCAATTTTAGATTTTACACTTTCTCGAACTTTCAATTTTTCGTCTCTTTAATTTTTGATTTACAATTTTTCTAGTTTCATTCTAAACATGTAATAATAATAATAAATAACAGTTTTAAACTTTTTCAATTTTTCAGTTTCACATTTTAGAATTTTTGACTTTTTCAATTGCTGTATTTTAAAACTTTTTCATTTACTCGAATTTTCAATTTCTCTATATTTAAATTTTCAATTTTTCGATCTTCCAATGTTTAGCTTTTCGATTTTACAATTTTCACTATTCTATAATTTTTCACACTTTCACACTTTTTGGATTTTCCAATTTTTTTATTCAATTCGGTTTTTCTTTTCAATTTTTTCGATTCATTAACTTTGTTCGATTTTTAAGTTTCTCGATTTTAAGTTTTTCAATGTTTCAATCTTTCGTTTCTTCAGCACTTCAATTTGCATTTTTTAGATTTTCCACATTTTCTATTTTACAATTTTTCGATTTTTCAATGTTCGGATTTTACAATTTGTGTTGCTTTTTCAGTTTCAGTTTGATCAATTTTTCAATTTGCATTGTTCCGTTTTTCAAGTTTTCAACTTTTAGATTTTTGAATTTTTTGATTTTCCAATTTTAGATTTTACACTTTCTCGAACTTTCAATTTTTCGTCTCTTTAATTTTTGATTTACAATTTTTCTAGTTTCATTCTAAACATGTAATAATAATAATAAATAACAGTTTTAAACTTTTTCAATTTTTCAGTTTCACATTTAGAATTTTTGACTTTTTCAATTGCTGTATCTTAAAACTTTTTCATTTACTCGAATTTTCAATTTCTCTATATTTAAATTTTCAATTTTTCGATCTTCCAATGTTTAGCTTTTCGATTTTACAATTTTCACTATTCTATAATTTTTCACACTTTCACACTTCTTGTTCGATTTCTAAGTTACTCAATTTTTAGTTGTTCAATGTTTCAACCTTTCGTTTCTTCAGCGCTTCAATTTGCAATTTTTAGATTTTCCACATTTTCTATTTTACAATTTTTCAATTTTTCAGTCTTCGGATTTTATAATTTTTTTGGTTTTTCAGTTTCAGTTTGTTCAATTTTTCAATTTGCGATGTTCCGTTTTTCATGTTTTCAAATTTTAGATTTTAGAATTTTTCGTTTTTTCCAATTTTAGATTTTACATTTTCTCGAACTTTCAATTTTTCGTCTCTTTAATTTTTGAATTACAATTTTTCTAGTTTCATTTTAAACATATAATAATAATTTAATAATAATTAAAAGTTTTAAACTTTTTCAATTTTTCAGTTTCACATTTCAGAATTTTTCACTTTTTCAGTTGCTGTATTTTAAAACTTTTTCATTTACTCGTATTTTCAATTTCTCGATATTTAAATTTTCAAGTTTTCGATCTTCCAATGTTAAGCTTTTCGATTTTACAATTTTCACTATTCTATAATTTTTCACACTTCCACACTTTTTGTTCGATTTCTAAGTTTCTCAATTTTTAGTTGTTCAATGTTTCAAGCTTTCGTTTCTTCAGCGCTTCAATTTGCATTTTTTAGATTTTCCACATTTTCTATTTTACAATTTTTCGATATTTCAATGTTCGGATTTTATAATTTCTTGCTTTTTCAGTTTCAGTTTGTTCAATTTTTCAATTTGCAATGTTCCGTTTTTCAAGTTTTCAACATTTAGATTTTGAAGTTTTCGTTTTTCCAATTTTAGATTTTACACTTTCTCGAACTTTCAGTTTTTCGTCTCTTTAATTTTTGATTTACAATTTTTCTGTTTCATTTTAAACATGTAATAATAATAATAATTAAAAGTTTTAAACTATTTTAATTTTTCAGTTTCAAATTTTAGAATTTTTCACTTTTTCAATTGCTGTATTTTAAAACTTTTTCATTTACTCGAATTTTCAATTTCTCGATATTTAAATTTTCAATTTTTCGATCTTCCAATGTTAAGCTTTTCGATTTTACAATTACTATCACTATTCTATCATTTTTCACAATTTCACACTTTTTGTTCGATTTTTAAGTTTCTCCATTTTAAGTTCTTCAATGTTTCAACCTTTCGTTTCTTCAGCGCTTCGATTTGTATTTTTTAGATTTTCCACACTTTCTATTTTACAATTTTTCGATTTTTCAATGTTCGGATTTTATCATTTTTTTGCTTTTTCAGTTTCAGTTTGTTCAATTTTTTAATTTGCAATGTTCCGTTTTTCATGTTTGCAACTTTTAGATTTTTTAATTTTTCGTTCTTCCAATTTTAGATTTTACACTTTCTCGAACTTTCAATTTTTCGTCTCTTTAATTTTTGATTTACAATTTTTCTTGTTTCATTTTAAACATGTAATAATAATAATAATTAAAAGTTTTAAACTATTTGAATTTTTCAGTTTCACATTTTAGAATTTTTCACTTTTTCAATTGCTGTATTTTGAAACTTTTTCATTTACTCAAATTTTCAATTTCTCGATATTTAAATTTTCAATTTTTCAATCTTCCAATGTTAAGCTTTTCGATTTTACAATTAATATCACTATTCTATAATTTTTCACAATTTCACGCTTTTTGTTCGATTTTTAAGTTTCTCAATTTTTAGTTGTTCAATGTTTCAACCTTTCGTTTCTTCAGCGCTTCAATTTGCAATTTTTAGATTTTCCACATTTTCTATTTTACAATTTTTCGATTTTTCAGTGTTCGGATTTTATAATTTCTTGATTTTTCAGTTTCAGTTTGTTCAATTTTTCATTTTGCAATGTTCCGTTTTTCAAGTTTTCAACATTTAGATTTTTGAATTTTTCGTTTTTCCAATTTTAGATTTAACACTTTCTCGAACTTTTAATTTTTCGTCTCTTTAATTTTTGATTTATAATTTTTCCAGTTTTCATTTTAAATATGTATGTAATAGTATGATTATTGAAACTTTTAAACTTTTTCAATTTCACATTTTAGAATTTTTTAATTTTCCAATTACCTATTAGATTTTAAAACTTTTTCATTTATTCGAATTTTCAATTTCTCGATATTTAAATTTTCAATTTTTCGATCTTCCAATGTTTAGCTTTTCGATTTTACAATTCTCACTATTCTATAATTTTTCACACTTTCACACTTTTTGTTCGATTTCTAAGTTTCTCAATTTTTAGTTGTTCAATGTTTCAACCTTTCGTTTCTTCAGCGCTTCAATTTGCAATTTTTGATTTTCCACATTTTCTATTTTACAATTTTTCGATTTTTCAGTGTTCGGATTTTATAATTTTTTTGCTTTTTCAGTTTCAGTTTGTTCAATTTTTCAATTTGCAATGTTCTGTTTTTCAAGTTTTCAACTTTTAGATTTTTGAATTTTTCGTTTTTCCAATTTTAGATTTTCCACTTTCTCGAACTTTAAATTTTTCGTCTCTTTAATTTTTGATTTACAATTTTTGTAGTTTCATTTTAAACGTGTAATAATAATAATAATAATTAAAAGTTTTAAACTTTTTCAATTTTTCAGTTTCACATTCTAGAATTTTTCACTTTTTCAATTGCTGTATTTTAAAACTTTTTCATTTACTCGAATTTTCAATTTCTTGATATTTAAATTTTCAATTTTTCAATCTTCCAATGTTAAGCTTTTCGATTTTACAATTACTATCACTATTCTATTATTTTTCACAATTTCACACTAAGTTTCTTGATTTTTAGTTCTTCAATGTTTCAACCTTTCGTTTCTTCAGCACTTCAATTTGCAATTTTTAGATTTTCCACATTTTCTATTTTACAATTTTTCGATTTTTCAATGTTCGGATTTTATAATTTTTTTGCTTTTTCAGTTTCAGTTTGTTCAATTTTTCAATTTGCAATGTTCCGTTTTTCATGTTTTCAAATTTGAGATTTTTGAATTTTTCGTTTTTTCCAATTTTAGATTTTACATTTTCTCGAACTTTCAATTTTTCGTCTCTTTAATTTTTGATTTACAATTTTTCTAGTTTCATTTTAAACATGTAATAATAATAATAATTAACCGGTTTAAACTTTCTCAATTTTTCAGTTTCACATTTTAGAATTTTTGGCTTTTTCAATTGCTATATTTTAAAACTTTTTCATTTACTCGAATTTTCAATTTCTCGATATTTAAATTTTCAATTTTTCGATCTTTCAATGTTAAGCTTTTCGATTTTACAATTTGCGCTATTCTATAATTTTTCACACTTTCACACTTTTGGTTCGATTTCTAAGTTTCTCGATTTTTAGTTCTTCAATGTTTCAAGCTTTAGTATCTTTAGCGCTTCAATTTGCAATTTTTAGATTTTACAGATTTTCTATTTTATAATTTTTCGATTTATCAATGTTCGGATTTTATAATTTTTTTGCTCTTTCAGTTTCAATTTGTCAATTTTTCAATTTGCAATGTTCCGTTTTTCGTGTTTTCAACTTTTGGATTTTTGACTTTTTCGTTTTTTCCAATTTTAGATTTAACACTTTCTCGAACTTTCAATTTTTCGTCTCTTTAATTTTTGATTTACAATTTTTCTAGTTTCATTTTAAACATGTAATAATAATAATAATTAACAGTTTTAAACTTTTTCAATTTTTCAATTTCACATTTTAGAATTTTTCACTTTTTCAATTGCTGTATTTTAAAACTTTTTCATTTATTGTAATTTTCAAAATGTCAATATTTAAATTTTCAAGCTTTTCGGTTTTACAATTTTCACGATTCTATAATTTTTCACACTTTCACACTTTTTGAGTGAAGTTTCTCGATTTTTAGTTCTTGAATGTTTCACGTTTTCGAATTTTCATTTTTTTCCGATTTTTTAGTTTTTCAATTTTTCAACTTTTCGAAACAAAAAACACTTGGTGCCTGTTTGTAAACACAATTTCGACACATACATTTTAATTAGAGGATATATCATTTTCCAAAATCAGTCTTATTTTAGCAAATATTAGCCCCACCCATCCACAGCCTCTCCAATCTAGTGACTACTCGTATTATTTTTCAATCTTATCCTAACAAGTACTAGCCCCGCCCACCCACCTTCTATTTACTTAGAGGGTATGTAATTTTTCAACATCAGTGTTATCTTAGCAGGTAGTAGCCCCGCCCTCTATTTGGATATTGGTGAAATATTTACAGTTACGAAAGAGGTATGACAATTTTATCCTTTTTTCTATAATAAAATGATATAATATAGATCAAATTACAATTTTTTTATGTTCTAAGCCCCTAAAAACAATTCGATCTATCAGAAAAATATGACAAAAATATTGTAAAAAAAAATCACCACTATTTCTGTTTGTTTTTTTCCTGTTTTTAGTGTATTAAACATCACAGAATCGCTTGAAAATCCTCACACTGATAAAGTACCGTATTTTAGAGGCCCCTTTCATATGAAATAATTGTTAGTAGTACAATTTATTTAAATAATAATGTCTTCATTCAAATCAAAATATACCATAAATTAATTCAAAATATGTCGAATGATTTTAATAGGAATAAATCGGTGAAATAGAGAAAGGAAGTAGGTGTCCCTGAGTTTAGCTTTTTCTTATAAATAAGCAAACAGTAGCCCCGCCCACCCACCCCCTCTCCAACCTAGTGACTACTCTTATTATTTTTCAGTCTTATCTTAGCAAGTACTAGCCCCGCCCACCCACCCTTTATTTAATTAGAGGGTATGTCATGTTCCAAAATCAGTCTTATCTTAGCAGATAGTAGCACCGCCCACCCACACCCTCTCCAACATAGTAACTCCTCTTATTATTTTTCAGTTTTATCCTAACAATACTAACCCAACTATCTAAAGTTACATAACGAATTATAGATTAGCACTCACAGACACCAACACATCAAACATGTTAAGTAAAGTGTGACTGATAAATTTTTGTTGTGAAGTTTTTCGAAATCACTGAGCGTTATTGTTAAGTACGTGACTAATTGTAAACAGCACATCTGAGGTTTGTTGAGGACTCAACTAGACAAAGTCATAAAAATTTGAACGTTTAGAGAAAAAACTGAAAGCGGATTCATACACCACAAGTGTAGGAGCATATTGTCGTATCACATTTAAATCATTATAAAATAGAATTTATTGAAATGACAGATAGACGGAAACGGAAAATCACTTTTTTCGTACACTAGGGGTCATGAAACTTCAAGAAAATATGAAAGTAGCAATTCGTCCAGTGAACTCGATTACTGTACTTCGTTAGCTTACGCTCGGGAAATAAAAAGTCACAGTGATCAATCCAACGGACAGATAAAAACGGGAGATTGATATTTTCGCATCGTACAAATGAGAAGAGTAGCCTATTACGATAGCTTATGTTCATGCTCGAATAAACCCATTAAAATAATCCATCAACTCTAAAGTTTAGATACAAAATCATCCGCCATCGTACACCTGTCTTTTTACTTTTCCGAATCTCCTCTACGTGCAACAACCGTTCCGCCGCTTTCTGTGCAGCGGTGGATTTGGCCGTGAGCTTTAGCAAATAATAGAGATATTCAATCCCACAATGTAATCAGTTGGTTTAAAGTCTGGCATGGTGTAAGCGCGAGCTAGGGACGAGCAATGCAATAATATCTTCTCGCGGAGAGATTCTTATATACAAATGGCGCTAATCAAGACACATGATTATGGCTCCGGAGCCGCGACGATGAGGACATGCCCTGCCGCGTACGGAACCATAAAATCTCCTTCATCCGTTTCCGTGCCATCCCAATTGTCGCTAACTACCGCACCACTTGTGTTACTATATTATGTTTTCTGGGGAGTTTTACGTATTCAAAGTGGCAAAAATCCAAAGGGAAACGTGCGGAAAACGCCGCCGAGATGATTGCGTTATGGTAAGCATTTGCATCTTGTTTGCAAAATCGCTGCTAATACAAATTGTCGAGGTTTTCGAGGACGGAAATTATAACGCCACGAGCGACGCAGACTCCACAAAAACGCTCTATTATCTTTTTTTTTTTAATTCATTCATGTATTATTATTTTTCTAGTCAGAAGTCAACGAACAGTGCGAATTGTCTTGTTGTTCCGTGAATTTCCAGACATCCTAAATCATCCACTGTCAGTTTTGCTCTCTGTGTCGCCGACTTTTACCCCTTTCGTCCGATGCCTCCTTCGACATTCGAACTCGTCGAATTATTCATCACATTGGAAAATTAACTTTTTTCAGGGCAGAGTCAGTAGCGCGCGTTACGGTTTAAATTAACGTACGCTGTGCTCTCTCACGCGTTACCATGGCGATGACGAGAAGGGGCATTTCTAACGGGCGGTTTTCGAGATGCTAAAAATTAAACTTGTGAAAAAGCTAAACGTCGTTTGCGACAGAAGCTTAATTAGGAAACGTTTTCAGAACGGCTTTAAATCACGAGCCGTTGAATTACAGAGAAAACGTATCAAAGACCGAATCGGCAAAGCTCGCCACCCCCAGCCTGATGCACGGACACGAGTGCGTGGGGCGGGTTATTGCGACGGCGGCAGCTTCATTTAGACATTCATCGACACTGCAAGTTTAGATTAAATCGGTTAATCGGAGAACTAAATAACTCTAGTTGAAGCAAACAAAATCTCCAAAGAATTCATACGCAAACATACCTAGCAAAGTTTTGTTGAAATGTTTCTACACATGTTGTTTATTCTTCCTAGATCGTGTTAATCTTCCCACCTTCTTTTTGCATTATCGAAGCCATTACAGTACACATATTTTTAATCTTTGCGTTTCTACCTATAAAAAAATTATATTTATATAAAAATCCAGATATAAACACAGTAAGCAGGTGTATCAAAAAGGTACTTATGAGAGCCGTGAGTACTATTTGTAAAATAAAATAGCACATTTGGTGTCAAGATGCACACAATATTTTTTCTGAGAAACCAAAAACACCAAATCTACACAATTTTAAACTCCTGTGGTCGTCAAGTAGAAAAAATACTTACGTATTCATTCTCGAAAGGTAAACAGTATATTTTTATTCTTTGCCTCAGATATTCTATATTTTTATTATTATTATTATTATTATTATTATCTTTACCGAGCAGAGGTAACCTATTATGCTCGTCAGAGGGAACACATTATAGCAGCTATTTTCAGTTTACTACTATTTCTTCGTTAAGAAGTGTTCGGGTGGATGGTAGATAACGCAATATTCTATAACGCATCATTCAGATGAATATTTAAACCTTTTTTAAATGAATTAACAGTTCTCGAGTTAACAATTTGTTCATCTAAATTATTCCATAAATGGAACACCCTGTTGGTTAAAAAGTTTTGACGCCACCTTGTTTTATATTCCTCATGAAACAGTTTCGATGTATGTCCACGTAGTCGAGATGTGTTAGCCATAACAAATATATTATTTAAATTAATACTGAATTTATTTGACAGTATGTTATAGGTGCAGACAAGATCATTTACTATACGACGTTTTTCTAAGGATGGTAGCTTTAATTCTGTTAATCTGTTTTCGTACGACTTGTTCTTTAAGTTTACCACAGTTTTGGTGTAGCGTCTTTGAACTTTTTCTAATAACTGTTTATCCTTAATAAGATATGGTGACCATATCACACTGGCATATTCGATAATGGGCCGAACATACGAGACAAAGAGTTTTTTCATTAGGTCCCCGTTTGGATTAGTAAAAATTTTCTGGAATAGATAAGTTTTAATATTAGCTCTTTTCACAACGTGTGCAACATGTTCAGAAAATACGAGTTCTTTGTCAATTAAGACACCCAGGTCGTTTATTTCACGAACCGTCTTCAAGGAATGGTTTTCAATTGTATAATTTGTATTTGGATTATTTTTCCCCAACCGGAGGACAAAACATTTGCTGTTGTTTAACGGCATTAACCAGTCACAAGTCCATTTGTGTATGATTTGAAGATCATCTTGAATCGCCTGCGAATTCTCTAGTGGATTTCCATACAACCTGCCATCATCAGCGTAAAAAGAATGGGAAGACTTTATCAAAGCTAAGAGGTCTGATATGTATAAAAGAAAAAGAATCGGACCTAGTACGGATCCCTGTGGTACGCCCGATAGGACTGTGCGCTTAGTAGAATAGAGTGAACCGACTTTGACTGAAAAACATCGATTTTTAAGAAAGGCCTCTATCCACCGTAACAAAAGACCCCGAATACCAGCTATTTCCAGTTTGTACAATAAACGACGATGAGGAACGCGATCAAAAGCTTTTTCAAAATCAAGGTATATAACGTCGATCGGAATGTTTCGCTCTAATGACAATGTCCAATTATTGATACAGTGAAGCAAACAAGTAACAGTTGACCTTCTAGGTAAAAACCCATGTTGATTTGGAGAAATAATATTGATTTGTTCACAGAACAGATGAAGATGTTTTCTTATTATTCTTTCCATAATCTTGCAACATATAGAAGTGAGGCTTATCGGTCTATAATTTTCTGGTTTAGTTTTGTCTCCCTTTTTGAATACTGGGGTTATTAGTGCCTGACGCCAACTAGAAGGCAGAGTTGAGGTTTTAAATGAACAGGACATAATGTAGGATAAGGGTCCCGCTAAGTCTATAGCACACCGTTTGAGTACAAGCGCCGAAATGCCATCAGGACCTGGACAGCAATTTTCAGACAGTTTTTCCAATTCTCCTAAGACAACGTCCTCAGAAAAGCTAATATCAGAAAGTAATTGTGTCACGGGTCTTTGATAAGAAGGTAGGCTACCGACGGGTTCGGAAGTGAAAACACTTTCAAAGAAATCTGCCAACAAGTTTGCGGTTTCTGTTTCACTTGTGGCAAGTTTGTTATGTTTGTCTGCTACAATCGGAACCGAGACTTTGGTTGACAATTTACTTCGGACATACTTGAAGACTGCTTTTGGCCCACTAGTTACTAATTTTGTTTCATAATTCTGTTTGGCCTTTTTAAGGTCTTGCTTAAGTATGTTCGAGAAATTCCGATGTTGATCATAATCCGCTTGAGTGCCGGTGGCTTTGTATCTAGCCCATAATCTTTTTTTTACATTGGCACGTCTGATAAATGGTTGCGTAATCCATGGCTTCTTACGATTAAATCTGATTTTAGTTTTAACAGTATTTTTGGCCATAGCATCAGATATGGTGGTAGTAAAGATGTTCCAGATGTTCTGGAAGTTTAGAAAAGAAGAAGAGTTCCACTTCATAACACAAGATCAAATTGTTTCGAACAATGAAACAACTTGATCACTATAAACAGCTAAAAGCCCAACTTCAGGAAAAACAATACAAAGGAGAAATTAATTTGAAAATAAAGCATATCAATGGAGTTCCACGCATAGATTTAAACTCGGAAATGTACCCAATTATAATAATTCTAGCACACTTTTTTTATGAAGATGTTCGTGGACTGCGCTCTAAAATACTTATTCCTTTCCATCTCTTCTAGTCTGTGAGTACACTTTTCCAGTTTTTCACTCCATTTGCTTTCAGATCTTTCTCTAGTCATTTCTTTCTTGGGCGTCCTCTTCCTTCTTCCAATACTCTTTTTGGAATTCTTTATCCTGATATTCTAGTTATATGTCCTAACCATCTGATTCTTTGCGCCCGAATTTTTTGTGTGATTCTCGATCTTCTATGCAGGTTCATGACTTCCTGGTTTGTCCTTGTTCTCCATTCTCCTTCTGTACTTTTGACCCCTCCGAAAATTTTTCTGAGTATTTTTCTTTCCCATGTTTCTAATTTCATTTCGTCTTGTTTATTCAGTGTCCATGTTTCACTTGCGTAAATTACCACTGGTCTTATGATTGTTTCGTACATTCGTATTTTTGATTTTCGCGATATATTTTTTCCCTTTACTTCTTTGGCTTTACTTGTTGTTGTAGTTCCTAGGTATATAAATTCATTTACTTTTTCTGTCTTGTATACTTATCTATCTGTTTTTAATTTTATATATGTGTCTTCTTTTACGTCACCTGTATTCATTTCCATGTATTTCGTCTTCTGCCCATTTACCACTAGACCGTACTTCCTCGCCTCTTTTTCAAATTGTTTAAATGTTCTTTCTGGCTCCTTTCTTGATCTCGTAAGCAAGGCGACATCATCTGCATATGCCATGCATTGCTTCTTATGGTAATATATGAACCTGTTTGTTTGTATTTTGCTTTTCCTTATTATGTCCTCTAGTACAACATTGAATAGGAAGCTTGATAGTGGATCTCCTTGCCGTAGCCCTTTTCTAACCAAGAATTCTCTTGACATGTTTCCTTGATATATTCTCATAGTGAGTTCTTCGGTTCCTATTTTCAGTAGTTCTGCCATTCTTCATTTCTTTATCATTGTACACACTTCTGGTCTTGTTGGTTCTTCTATTTTTTCTTGTTTTTCATTGTTTTCTTGTCTTCTTGTTTTCACTACTTTTGGCTGTTCTTCTTCCTCCGTCTTGTCATTTAATACGTCTTCAAATATCCCGCCCATCTGTCTAGCTTTTCTACCGTGTCTCCAATCAGTTGTCCTTCTTTACTTCTGCAGTATACCGTTCTCGTGTCGTGGTCTGTCTTGTTTTCCTGACTTCTTGGTAGAAATTTGTATCTCTTTGTTTTGTTAGGGTTTTTCTATTGAATCCATTTTTTTTTTCAAATGTTCTCCCCTTTCCCGTCTGCATATTTGTTTGGATATTTTCCTTTTTTCTTCATAATCTTTCATTGGTTCCTTTGTTGGTTTTTGATCTTTTTTTCAATGTTTCTACTTATCAGTTTTTCTTCTTCTCATACATATTCTTTCAATTCTTCGTCATTATTTCTTTCTTTCTACATTTCTGCTTCAATTTGGCTCCATTCTTCTATTGTTTCGTGTATTGTATCTTTACTTCCTAGTCTTTTATTTAATTCTATTTCAATTTGTTGTGTTATTTTTTTGTCTTTTGGTATCTCTTTTTCTTTCTTTTTTTAATTTTCTACTGGTTGGTAGTTTTTCTTTTATTTTTGCTATAACCAGTGCGTGGTCGCTGTTAGCATCTGCTCCAGTGTGTGGTCTCTATTTTCTATTAGAACATGGTTTTATTTGGTCCTTTGTCTTGTTGTTCGGGGAGTCCATGTTGCTTTATGTATATTTTTATGGTCAAAATGGGTGCTTATTATTTTATTTTATTTTCTTCAGCAAACTCTATAAGTATTTTTCCATTTTCATTGCTGTCTTTGTGTAGACTTTTTCCTCCGGTGATATGCCGGAAGTCTTCTTCTCTTCCTACTTTTGCATTTGTGTCTTCGATAAATATTATAAACTTCATGACAAATGGTGTGGAGGATATCCCCAAATTTCCTCCTAAAGGATTGTACTTCAATTTTTGTAACCTTTATTTTACTTATTTAATATAATCATCAGATATTCAAGATTTCACGATCTGAAAGAAAACCTGACCTGACCGCCCTATGTGTACATTCCAACTGCTCAAAAATTTTGGAATCCATTCTATATGAACGAAATTTTATTTTGATGTTAAAAGTTTCATTACCTAATTCAATATGGTTTGTGGAGAAGAGATCTACCGTCACAAAGTTTGCCGGTTTCAGTCAGTAGTCAGAAGCGGTGGACTATAATATTTAGATGGACAATATCTACATAGATTTTATCAAAGCGTTTTATCAAATATGTTTCGCTTCTGTAAATCTTTAATTTCGTTATTTAGATAATACTTTTTCGACCGAATACCTACTTTTTGTTGAGAATTGAAATTTCTTTTCTGATTTTTTCTGTGTTACTTCGGGGGTACCACAGGGGTCGAACTTGGGACCTTTGCTTTTCTTGTTATATGTCATCGACATTGTAAATGTTTCGTCTTGTTAAAAGTTACTATTTGCCGACGATCTAAAACTAATAAAAGTCTAATATATTAAAAAAATAATGTAAAAAGTATTACAGGCAAATCTTAATTTATTGTCTTCTTGGAGTATATAAAATCGATTACTTTTAAACAAAAAAAAATTTTTCCTTGGCACTTCAGAAAACTGGGCAACGTAGTATATTCACATTCTGTCTGTCTGTCTGTCTGCCCATATCCATTTTTATTAGACACGTAATCTCCGAAACTGATGAACTGATTGCGGTCAAATTTTGCACATGTTAGAAATAACATGTAGATTGTTAAATACTAACCAAAATTCGGCTAATTATCCCCACCAACAATTTGATGACGTCATCTCCAAAATTTATAATTAAAGGTTTGTTTTAATTTCATAAAATAAGATCCTCTCGTACTTGTGGTGTGTGAATTCCGTGTGGAATTTTCACCCTAGACATATAGAATTTTTAGAAAAAGTTTAAAACTGAATAGAATAATTGCAATGTAACTTTCTTTACCCCCTCTCTATTTTCTCAGAGGGTATGAATTGCAATAAGTTTATTGAGCAAGTACTACCCCACCGCCTATTCTCAAAAGGTAAGTCATTGCCAATAGATTATCTAGCAAGTACTCGCAAGTACTCCCCTCTGAGGAAATGAAGGGCGAGTGAGCGGGGCCAGTACTTGCTAACATAAATCTTGTTTTGGCAAATGGTATATCCTATGAAAAATGGGGGGCGGGTGGGTGAGGCTAGTACATGCTCGGATAAGACTGATTTTGGCAAATGACATATCCTCTGAGAAAATAGGGGGCGGGTGGGCGGGGTTAGTACTTGGTAAGAAAAGACCGATTTTGGCAAATCACATATCTTCTGAGAAAGTAGGGGGCGGGCGGGCGGGCCTAGTATTTGTTAAGATAAAACTGATTTTGCCCTATTAATCTTGTAAAAACTTATGAAATTTAAAGGTGTTGAATTGCAAATTTCAATAGTAACGAGTTAAATTCCTAAATTACCGAAATGTGCAAAACATGATGAGTTTTTACTTGTGATTTATCACTGCGTTAATATTTTTAGACTTGTTTATACAGGTGGTTCAAAAAAATTAATGAATGTGTCAATTTATTTTATTGATTAAATCAGGAACGGTTCACTCCATTTTCCTAGAAAATTTTGTATAATAATATGATTTTCGAATGTGCTGCGATTTAAAATTTGACGAAAAACTCGCTACGCTCGTTTTAGTAACACCTTACTCGTTTTGGAATCGCTGACTTCCCACACTTGTTAGGAAAATAACTATTCTACTCCTCTTACAGTAATCGAACAATTACAAACGGATGTCCTTTAAAGTAAATCCAGCATTACCCACGCGAGTGGGTAATGACCAGTGGGTACTTTATATACTTTTTTTTTGTGGCCGTTTTGTCGTCTTTTTTTCACTTGTTTGCATCGTTTTTTCTTCTTTTTCTCCAATTTTTTTGGAATTTGTTATCGTTTTTTTTTTGTCACATTTTTTGTGACCTTTGTTTGCAATGTTTGTTGTCGTTTTTTATTACCCCGTTTTACCCCCTTATGTATATAATTATTATATACATAAGGGGGTAAAACGGTTTTCTCTCAACAACAGAATATTTGAAATATCAGATGATGAATTTGAGGGTAGAATTAAGTCCAACATTTTGTAAAAAACAAAGTGTCGGACATAATTCTAACCTCTAATTCACTATTCGATATTTTTAGTATTCTATTATTGAAAGAAAACCTCAGTTTTAATGAATTTTTCATTCGTCGTGAGCAAAAATTTACTATTTTGAACATATTTTAAGTTTCTTGTTATGAAAAGAAAATTACAAATATTAAAAAAACAAGGATTAATATAAGCCCCGCCCACCCACCCGATCTCCTTTGTGATGATTTTTTTTATTCATCTTGAGTCGGGGGGGGGGGAGCTTAATTGCAAAATCCATATTTCTCTACAAAAATTTACCATTTTGAACATGTTTTTTTTTTTCAATGTATGTAATCTTTTCATAAGGAGATACATGAAACATGTTCAAAATGGTAATTTTTTGTAGGCAAATATGTATTTTGCAATTAAGTTCCATTCCCCGGCTCACGACGAATAAAAAAAATCATCACAACTGCGATAGGGTGGGTGGGCGGGGCTTATATTTAGCCTTGTTTTTTTTTAATATATTTATTTCTTTTCATAAGAGGAAACTTAAAACATGTTCAAAATGGGAAAATTTTCTAGAGAAATATGGATTTAGAGATTAAGCTCCGTCCCCCGACCCAAGACGAATAAAAAAATCATCACAGCTGAGATTGGGTGGGTGGGTGGGGCTTATATTTAGCTTTGTTTTTTTAACATATATAAACTTCAATGGATTTTCCAATCAAGCTCCTCCTCCCGGCTCACGACGCATAAAAAAAATCATCACCATTCAGACAGGGTGGGTGGGTGGGGCTTACAATTTATATACGGTTTTCTCTCAACAACAGAATATTTGAAATATCAAATGATGAATCTGAGGTTAGAATTAAGTCCAACATTTTGTAAAAAAACAAAGTGTATTCTATTATTGAAAGAAAACTGTATTAAGAACAAAAAAAGGCAACCTCAGTTGTAGTGAATTTTTCATTCGTTGTGAGCTGGGAGGCGGAACTTAATTGCAAAATCCATATTCGTCTACAAAAATTGGTGGTAAGTCTATTACACACCCCCTCGAATTACGCCACTCGCTGCGCTCGTGGCTGCAAACTTCGAGGTCGTGTGTAATAAATAAACTCTTTACGACTCTTGTTATGTAATATACTATAATTTAGCTAGTAATCTTTGAGACATTAATTACGACTCATTTAAATCTATTTCGCATCATGTTATTTTTTGTTTAGCCTACTAGGTTAGTTTGATTCCTTCTTTCCTTGTTTTCTATCTTTATTAGTAATTAGTTTTTTGTTTCAGTATTTTATTTTATACTAATATCTGATTCATATATTTCTCAGTTTCCTGTAATTGGGTGCTATGCCCGTTGGAAATAAATCACTTATTATTATCATTAATTAGCTAAAGCGTTTGATACCCTAAACCATTGTTTATTGCTTGCAAAGTCGAATTATTCGAATTTTCAGTTTCTTTGTTGAATTTCTTTATGCCGTGAGTTCATGAATTTGTGTCCACACATTATCGTCAACATTCAAATATCCCTCATGGATCTAACTTGGCTCGCTTGTTTTTTCAACTGCTCATCAATGACTTGCCAGATATCTTTAGTACCTAGTGCTCACTCCTTGCTGATAATTTGAAATTATATAAGATTTTTTCTTTTAATTACTTCTGCTACAGAACAATGTTCACGATGTTATTGTTTACGTTGAATGACATGGAATTTAATTGTAGAAAATGCAACATTGTCTTATGCTCGAAATAAATAGTTCCTCAGTCGAGCCCTAATGAATTAAATGATTTTTTCATTAATGTATCGCAAAACTTATTAAAATTTCTGCCTTCAACTTCACAGGATCCAATAGATTTTATGCATACATTTGATACTAGTTCTGTGGACAATAAATTCGTATTTCATAAAGTGACTCAAAATGATGTCAGAGACTCGTTCAATAAGTTAAGAAATTTGAAAAGCAAAGATATTTATGGGTTAAGTGGAGAGATCATCAAATCTGTAAAAGACATTTTAATATCCCCGTTTACTAAATTATTCAATTATTGTCTAGAGACAAATACTTTTCCTAAATGCCTAAAAAACTCAATTGTTATACCAATATATAAAAAAGGTGACTGTTTTGACAACAATAGCTTTCGACCAATTGCATTGCTACCCATTATGTCAAAAATTTTTGAAAGACTTATATTTTTGCAAATGTTAGAATTTTTAGAATCTCATAAGCTATTAACTAATAAACAATTTGGATTTAGGAAGGGAAGATCCACTGAGGATGCTATTCTCGCATTTATTGATAAGATTATTGATTCTTTCGAAAATTGTAACTATTACAAGGCCCTATTTATTGACATGAGCAAGGCGTTTGATACCATTTCTTATGAAATTCTCTTAAAAAAACTAAAGTATTATCAATTCAGTACAAATAGTATATTAATGATAAAATCTTACTTAAATAGTCGTACTCAGAAAGTCCTAATAAATAATACATTATCTGATGAGCGCATGATTCTTCATGGTGTGCCGCAAGGCTCAATTTTGGGACCACTTCTGTTTCTGATCTATATAAATGATCTACCTTCTCTTGTGCCGCAGGCGGATATGGTCTTATATGCTGATGATATAACGGTTGGCTATTCAATTGCTAACATAAATAATTTACATACGAATAAATATCATTGTGAAATCGAAAATTGGCTATTAGCCAATAAATTGCATTCAAATAAAAGCAAACTAGTGAAAATAATTTTTACTCTAAAATTGTTTAATAATAATAATAGTATTAATGGTTTTTCTGAAACAACGAAATTCTTGGGAATTTATGTTGATACCACTCTTAATTGGCATAACCACATTAATAACATAGCTGAACAATTATGCAAGAATACGTATTTATTTAGAAATTTAGCGAATAATGTGACAGAAAGTACCCTTAAAACCGCTTATTATGCTTTGATAGAATCACATCTTGCATACTGCATCATTGTGTGGGGACATGCTCCTCAAACAGTACGATTATTTAAGTTGCAACGTAGAATCTTAAGAATTATCGCAAACATCAATTATAGAGATGACTGTAAACCACATTTTATCCGATTAAAGATTTTAACATTTCCTTGTTTATATGTTTGTAAATGTGTAGAGTATATCACGAAAAATAAAGCTCAGTATCGCACGCTCAGTTCTTATCACTGTTACTCCACAAGAAGTTGTGAGATTAGTCACAATATTTTAAGGTTAGACAGATCAAGACACGGAAATAATTATTACGGCATCAAGTTTTTTAATGTTCTTCCATACAGAATTAAACAACTGGATGCAAAAATCTTAGTGCACAAATTAAAAGAGTATTGCATTTCGAAATCGTTTTACTCGACTGAAGAATTTTTGAATAATAATTTTGATGATTTTATTTGATGTATTTGTTATCATTTTGACGTGTGTAAAATACTATGTATTCCTAACACAAATAAATTATAAGTAGTACAATCAGTTTTGATTAGTCTTCTAAAGTAGGTACTATATTCCAAGGATTTTTACACTTTCTAGGTACAAGTTTCACTCTTTAAAATGCAGAAGAATAGTAGTCAGCATAGGTTTCGTTGAACCTGTTTATGCCACTATCTTTAGTCTTGACTGTTTACAGCAAATTTACCTCATTGTATCACAAGGCATGAAATTACATTTGAGCAACCGGTATTTAGATCAAATTTAGGGATGTAATCTATTTAAAAGGGACACACTAAACAATTATCTATATTTCGATTGAAAGCAAGAAATATTTAAGTTGCCTCTGTTGCCCGTTTTTCTGTATTTTTTATAGGGCTTTGTACTAATTATAACAATATTTTCATGAACATGTATCAATAATTAATCTAAATCTCAATATTAGTAATTTTACCTGACTATCAAGTGTGTCTATATTCAAATATTAAATTGACTTAATTTCATGTCGCTTCAACACTTGAAGTCTCTGTTCCAGTTTGGACTGTCTCCTAAAAAGTACTAAACTAATTGAATTTATCGAATTGATATCAGATAATGATTGTTTTCCACGTAAAGCGATTCGGAGAAATTCGACTTGAAGAAGTTGACCAATGAGAGCGTCCTTGTGTTAATTGCTAATTGTCTATTCCTTTAAATCCCCCCAACTGTCGCATTCATACCAAAAATCGTTAGAATAAGCTCAACTTATCATCCCTTTCGAGTTTCGGGGATACGTAGCTGCGGAGAATGCCGGCGTGCAAGGGTTGATTATGACGTCGTGATCAGATCTGTCATCCGGGACGATGCGCTAGGGGCTGAATCCGGGCAAAAGGATGTTTTATTCGGGACGATATTGCAGGCGCGAGAAAAACATCAACGAAAAACGAAAGAAAAAAACTGCCTTCTTCCTAATATAACTACATAAAAATCAGGCTCGTTTCGTTAGGCCGCGTGTATCGTAAAAACCAATAAGCGGGTAGGTTAAAACAAAACCGCGCTGCACAGGGAGGGGGAGGCTGAAACGGGAAATAACGCAAGAGGAAATATTCGAATATACGAGGGCGACGAGGGGAGGAGGGACCCCGCCGTGCACACAAAATTCGCATGGAATGAAAAACAGAAGCTCGTCAGGATACGGGTTTGTTGTGCGGGTAAGAATGCTTTATCAATTTCAATTTAGAAACACACGCTCACACACGCACTATTTGACAACGAGTTGCTGATATGGACCTTAATTAAACGGATGCGGCTTGAAAGGATAGCTTTCCTTGCCGAGATTCTTCAGAATCTGGACCGCAACAATGCGGATTCAGAGAAACAATGGTTTTTAAATGGACACTATATCGACTCGATTAAGTAGAATTTGTAGCAGGTCAGTACACTGACGGATTCAGATTCCGCGAGGAAGTGTTTTATGCCCATCGAAAAAATATTTTCGCCGTGGGGGAGTGACGATGACGTACGGGAGCGCATGGAGGATTTGGGGCGTAAAAATAATTGCATGAACTTGTTGCACGATGGGTTGCACCCGCACATAAGCATAGATCCGAGAACACCTTTGGCCGTTTTTAAATTGGAATCAGAGCGTGGAGGCCGCTGATTCTTCCGTTCGCTTCCCAAGAGAGGCAGTCCGGAATGAAAAATTTAGATTGCATTAGAGGGAATGAGACCCCTTGAGCCACTACAAATCAACTAATTAGCCTGAGCTAGCTGACTGACTACATCCCTTCGCTAGTCGTCTCTGTCCGCGCCAATCTCTGTCGCTCCCACATAATCGAAGACTGAGAATAACGCGGAATATGCGGAATTCGGTTAGATCCGGCGAGGCCTATCACATGTCTTATTACGCAATTAACGCAGGAATGCGTCAGCACTCCCCCTTCCACCGTATCCGACTGATTGGTGCTTGTCCAAGACGGCCACCTTGGAGAGTCCCGACCTCGTTAATTCTTCACGCGTATACATGGCCACTGTCAAACAATCAACGAACCTTCATCAAGTCTGAGAGGTCTGCTGAATCCCGATAAAGCACTAATTCCCGCAATCAAATATTGATTCAAAACTCACCCTATTTCTCCTTCTTAAAGCCCGCGCTTTACATACAACACCGGGGCCTTTATTAGAAAGCGATGATTTACTGTAATGACTTTTTTCACTGAAAGGGAAAAGCTGGTGTTAATAATGTTAATTAATATTTGAAATGTGGACGTTCGGTACGAATCTTTCAATATCGACCCTCCTTCGTAAAAAATTAATTACGACCCTCCATCGCGACTCGCCATCTCTTCGCATGCTGCCTCGGTTTAATGGATGCGATATCAAACATCGAGGTTTAAAGAGTGAGCACATGGTTATTTAGAATTTGGGGCAACAGAGGAAATTAAGTGTCAGCTTTTGATACAAGAGACGGTCTGTTGGATGTTTCAGTTATATTTCCAAATACAAATGAGCTGAAGATTGAGATACTTCCCAGACAAAGACAGCGCTCGTTCGCCGCGTTCAAAATAGGCCTTCGAAAAATCCGCGAGGCGTTAAAGAGTAAGGCCGGTTATAAAGAGTTGCATTACGAGCGGACGTAAAAAAACTTAACTGGGAATGGTAGCAGTAAAGTCGGGTAATTATCCCGCAGGAAAGGCACCTGCCAGTGACGGGACCTGCACCTAAGATGCTCCACTGGCGCTTTAATTACACCATTATGCTAATTACACGACCTGCACGGGTTAGTCTTTCAATTTTTTTTACGGTTATTTCCACACCAGGCCAGAGGTGAAGATGAAAGGCTGCAAATACGAGCGACGACTTTTCTCATCAAAGTACACCAGTTCGATCAACACATCCATCACGACACCTTCTAATAGGTCTTGTGTCTTTTATTCGTCGAGTTTAATTTTAGTCGTGCGAGGCAACCTGGAGATGAGCAATGTAAATAAGGGAATTGTCCGCTGTAATTCCCATCTGTCCAAAATAAACAAGACATAACGGCCGAATTGAGACGTTGGGGGCAGGAAAAGCGCGATCGATTGTGGAGTTTTTAAAGTTTGAACTTTCCGAGGGACCGGGGACGAAAACCGAGTGTATTAAGAGGCGAAGGAACCTCGGAAAACAGGAGCGACTTGCAGATGAGCGCTCGGAGGCCGGCAGAGATTACACGTGAATTATGGCACAAAGATATCTAATTGTAGCTTGGGGCCGCGTGGGGCGCGACTTGACCCCGGTCGGGCGTCTTGCACTCCTCACAGGCCATTTACCGGCTCACTACATTTGCCGAGGCTCATTATTAACGCCGCCGAAGCTAAGTCAACGTTTGCTGAGGTGCGCTGCTTACTAATTTCAATAGATTAACCGCGCACATTTAACCCATTCGCCTAAATCGAGTTATTTGTAATTAACTAGCTTCCAGTCGGAGGGCGCACCCAGCCCGACCGACACCGCAGATTAATACCGAGTGCTCGATATTGCCCAAAAATTATTGCTGCCGAGCCACCAATACACACTTTTTTTTTTTTAGAATTGTTCCAAGCGTGAAAAGCTTTGTAAGAAATATCGCCAACGTTAATCTCGTCTTAAAAAGGAAAGAAATACCTAGTTACTTGTTAGCAAAAGTAGATTTTACTAAAGCAATAAACAACACACGTTTCCTGAAAGAAAGTTTTACATCTTTTTGGTCGTTTAAATTCCCTCGACAAATTTAATTCCTTAAAAATGTTTGCTCTAGTAGTATGAGGTCTCTTTCGTACCTAAATCGTCCTACAAAAATTTTAATACCATGTTTGTCAAATATTGTAATTAGTCGTTCCGACTTTGGATCATAATGATTCTCTCCCCACCAAAATTTTTTTGCCCAAAATTTTACTTGAAAGTATGACCACATGTCATTCCCATAAACTAGAGTCACCCGTTGATGATTTACATTCTATCCATGGCACTTTTTGGTGAAAGACTTTTTTAATCTGGGATACTGCAATAAGAACAAGTTCAACAAAATTCTTTAAAAGTTTTCAAACAATTACCATTTTTATTTTTTATTTTTATGGCTGTTTACTGATTACCTTGATTTTTTCCCCGTACACCAACAATAATAAAGCTGTACACACTTACACGAATCACAAAAAGTACCACACACCTTAAACGAATGAATGTGTTGTGTTGCAATATCTCGTCGCCTGGGAACTTGTTTGATCCACAGATCGGAGCGCGCTCAAGCCAATGTCGACTCTAAGTGTTCAGAATTGTTAATATTTAGATGCTTTTATTTATAAAACATATATCACATCTCACATGTTTCAGTCGATTTTGACATGCAACTATTTTTGTGTTAAAAAAATAAGAATTAATTCTTTAATTGTGTTTGAAACTAACAAAACGTCCTAAATTAGCCATACTAGTGGAACCGTATTCACGCAATAGATTTTTTTCGGGAAAATACAGTTATTTTTGTGTTCTATTTTGCATTAATTTTTACATATTTTTGGTCACAATTTTGGTAGTTATTTTTTACTTTTAGCAAAAAGTTTAAAAATCGGAAAATTAAAATATCGAAAAATAAAAGAAACCAGAGATTGAAAAGTTCGCAAAACTGATAAATGTTGAAAAAATTGAGAAATCGAAAACTTGAAAAGTCGGGAAATCTAAAAATCGAAAAACCAAGATGGCAAAATTAAAAAAATCGAAAAATTGAAAAATAGAATCATTGAAGAACTGAAAAATCGAGAAATCGAAAAATCTAAAATTTAAAGCATTGAAAAATTCAACTATCGAAAAACTGTAAAATCCAGAAATCCAAACATGAAACAATAAAAAAAAAAAATTGGAAAGTCTAATATTTAAAAATCGAGAAATGGAGCAATGGGATAATTGAAAAATTGGAAAATCTAAAAATGAAAAAAAAAATTGGAAAATCAAGAATTTAAAAATTCCGAAAGATGAAAAATTGAAATATAGAAGAACTGGAAACTCGAGAAATCCAGAAACCTAAAATTTGTATCGAAAAGTTGAAAATTTAAGAAATTGAATTATAAAACAGTCGAAAAATTGAAAAATCCAAAGTTTAAAAAACAAAAAATTAAAAATCCACAAAGTAAAACGTCGAGAAATCGAAAAATTCAGAATGTCGAAACCCTAAAAAGTCTCAAAACTCAAATATCGAAAAATTGAAGACTGAAAAATCACAAAATTGAACGAAATATCCAAAAATTGGGAAATTAAAAAGTTGAAAAATAAAAACCCTGAAAAATCGAAAAATTGAAGAACTGAAGAACTGAAAAATCAGAACTTTGTCGAAAAATGGTTAAATCAAGAAAACAAAAACCCGAAAATCTTAAATTTGAAAATCAACAAATCGAAAAGTCGAAACTCGAAAATTAAAAAAAAATTGGAAAACTTGAAAAATATTCCAAAATCGAAAAATTGAAATGCTAAAAAGTAAAAAATCGAAAAAAACCGACAAATCGAAAAATCGAAACACCGAAAAATTCAAAAACTGAGAAAAGTGGAGAAGTCGAAAAATCGAAAAATTGAGAAACCGAAATAGGACAAAATCGAAAAGTTAAAAATGGAAAAATTGATAAATCGAGAGATTAAATAATCAAAACATAGAAACATCCGAATCTCGATTAATCAAGACCTCAAAAAATTGAAAAATCGAAGATTTAAAAATTCGGAAAATTGAAACATTAAAATATACGTATTTAGAAGAACTGAAAACTCAAGAAATCGAAAAATCTGGAATTTTTAAAATTGAAAAATTTAAAATATCGAAAAGTTGAAAAATTGAAAAATCGAAATATAAAACAGTTGAAAAAGCGAAAAATCCAAAGTTTAGAAAACGAAAAACTGAAAATCCAAAAAATTTAAATGTCGAAAAGTCGAAAAATCCAGAAATCGAAAGAACGAAATATTGAAAAATTCCAAAACTGTAATTTTTGGATATTTAAAAATTGAGGAATTAAAAAATTGGAAAATTGAGAAATCGAAAAACCAAAAAAGCAAAGTTGAAAAATTGGAGAATTAAAGAACTGAAAAATCGAAACTTGAAGGAGTCGAGAAATGGAAAAATCAAAAGCAGATTAATTGAGAAATCAGAAAACTGAAAATTTAGCAACGTCAAAATTTGAAAAATTGAAAATAAAAATACTGAAGAATTGAAAAATAAAAAACCAAAAATCGAAAAATCTAAAATTTAAATATGGCAAAATTGAAAAATTGAAACTTGGAGAAGTCCAGAAATGGGAAAATCAATATAGATTAGTTGAGAAATCGGAAAAATTTAAATTTGGCAACATCAAAATTTAAAAAATAAAAAATAAAAACACTGAAGAATTGAAAGATAAAAAAAAAACAGAGAAATCGAAAAAATTGAAATTTAAAACATTGAACAATTTAAATAACGCAAAATTGAAAAATCTAGAAATCCAAACATCAAAAAATCAAAAAATAAAAATTCTAAAATCTAAAATTTAAAAACGAAATACTGAAAAATCGACAAATAGACAAATCGAATTTAAAAAATTGAAAAATCGGATAACTGAAAAATCGAAACATCGAAAAACTGGAAAATCGAAAAGTTGAAAAGTTCAAAAGTAAAAAATCATAAAACCAAGAAATCCAAAAATCGAAACATCGAAAAATTCAAAAACTCAAACATCGTAAAATCAGAGGATCCAGAAATCGAGGAGTCGAAAGTCGAGAAGAAAAGTTAAAAATTGAGAAAGTGATGAATCGAGAAATTGAACAATCGAAACATCGAAACATCTGAGTTCAATAAATCGAATAATAATAATCAAAAAATTGAAAAACCGAAAAATTTTAAAAAGAAAAATTGGAAAATCGAAAATTTAAAATTTCGGAAAATTGAAAAAATAGAAGAATTAAAAACTCGGGAAATCGAAAAACCTAGAATTTTAAAAATTGAAAAATTAAATCATCGAAAAGTTGAAAAATTGAGAAATCAAAGTATTAATTAGTCGAAAAATTGAAAAATCTAAACTTTTAACAAAAAAATTGAAGATCCATAAAGTAAATAAGTGAGAAATCAAAAAACCGAGGAATCCAAAAATCGAAAAGTCGAAAAATCGAAATATTGATAAATTCCAAAACTCAAAGAAATATCCAATAATTGAGAAATTAAAAAACTGGAAAATTGAGAAATCGAAATTTAAAACAGATAAAAAACTGAAAAATCGAAAGATTACAAACCGAAAAACTGAAAATCCAAAAAATTAAAATATCGAAAAACCGAAAAATCCAGGAGTCGAAAAATCGAAGAAACAAAATATTAAAAATCCCAAAAGAGAGACATCCAAAAATTGAGAAATTAAAAAATTGGAAAATTGAGAAACCGAAAAACCAAAAAAGCAAAGTCGAAAAATCGAAGAATTGAAGAACTGAAAAATTGAAACTTGGAGAAGTCCAGAAATGGGAAAATATAATAATAATAATAATTGATTTATTAACGGATTCACCATTACACAACATGTACGTAGTTACATTTTCAGTGCTATACGCACTGAGCGTTTAAATACAATACTAGACACATTAAAAAGGCTAATGTCACGGCGGTATTTATTTGCTAAGTTCGACAGTCTAGGAACGACAGAGTTTGATGAATAATTTGTGCGATGAAATGGCACATCAAATAGAATCGGTTTCTGACGTTCCGAGCTGGAACATGAAAATTAAACAAAGAATAAAGATTGGTACAATTACACATATTATTTAAAATCTTGAACATAAAATAGAGGTCGAAATAAGTTCTACGAGATTCTAAAAGAGCCAAACCAAAGAATTGTAGGAGATTGACGTAGTTGTTTGATTTAAAGTCAACATTAAATTTAAAACATAAAAATTTTATAAAACGACTCTGTATCTTCTCAAGTCTTTGGATCTTAACTAAATGATAAGGAGACCAAATTACTGTGCAATATTCTAACACGGAGCGCACAAGAGAGCAATACAAAATTATAAAGGTCCTAAGATTATAAAAGACAGTACCCTGTCGAATAAGAAAACCGAGCAATTTATTTGCTTTATTGGCAATATTGTCTATATGGATATTGAAGTCCAATTTGGAGGAAAAAGTTACCCCTAAGTCATTTACTGAAAGGGTAGTTTCTAGTTTCCGATCTTTTATAAAATATGTTGGAGGATCTAATAATTTTTTCGAGGAAAATCTAATGGCTTTACATTTCTCAATATTTAATTCCAATTTATTAGAATCACACCATTCCACAAATTTCCCAAGGTCCTCTTGAAGTAATATAACATCAGTTGAGTTACGAATACGACAAAAAAGTTTCAAGTCATCTGCGAAAAGTAAAAATCTACAATGTTTAAAAACCGAGTTTACGTCATTAATAAAAACCAAAAATAGTAGCGGACCGATATGTGATCCTTGTGGCACTCCAGAAGTTACTTCAATAAAACGTGATCTATTATTGGATATTTTTACTCTTTGCAAGCGACCTGTCAGATACGAGTTTATCCAAGATAATATGGGGTTACGTATACCTAAGTTATTTAATTTATTGACTAATAGCTGAATATTGACCCTATCAAAAGCTTTTTTTATATCTGTGTAAATACAGTCAACTGCGTAACCATTTTCAACATTTTTGAACAAGTAATCCGTAAAGATTGTGAGGTTAGTATTAGTGGATTTACCAGCCATGAAACCATGTTGTTCCTTTATTATTGTACCTTTAATACAAGAGTATAACCTATCGGTAACGATAGAATCAAATAATTTAGATAAGGCAGGCAATATACTAATACCTCTATAATTGTTCACTTGACTTTTACTTCCGCTTTTGTGAATTGGTACTACATCGGAGATTTTCCAGGCTTCAGGAAAAATACCTAAATGTAACGACTTATTGAAGATAATTTTTAGGGAAAAGATAGCGAGGACGCGCACATCTTCACAAATGCGGGAGGAATGCCATCGGAACCAGGACTCCAATTTAGGTCAAGATTTGATATACCTTTGGTAATCTCCTCAACAGATATCTCCAGTTCATTAATTTGTGCATCAATAGATGGACAGGCTTTTGTATTACCAGATGGGAAATTTACTGGGTTGTCAGAAGGACTGTATACAGATTTAAAATATTCAGCAAAAAGATTACAAATGTCAGAAAGGTTTGTCAGCCTTTTTATCAGCATGAAATAAAACTTTCGGTAAACTACTACTTTTGCCTCTCTTAGTGTTTACAAAGGACCAGAACGATTTTACATCGTTCTGAATATTTTGCTCCACGTTGTCGATGTGGGACCTTTTGCATTTAGTTATGGCTCCCTTACACTCCCGTCTTAGATTACAAAAATATAAATAGTCATTTACGCACCCAGTTTGTTTGTATTTCTTATGAGCTAATTTTTTATCTTTAATAAGGAGTTTTGTTTTCTGGTCAAACCACGAAGGATAAGTATTGAAATAAGGCCTATATTTAGGTACAAACAACTCAAATGCAGTAGACATTATATCGTAGAAAGCATTAAGACACACATGAATGCACTGAAAGTCACAAAGAAATACCCAATTTATATTATTAAAAAAAGAGTTAATATCACCATAGTCAGCTTTACGAAAATTTAGCGAATCAGTTGGACTATTACAGCAATTAGGTGATGACTCTAAGTTCAAAATACTAATCCCTAATGCAGGATGGTATACATCACAGGGTAACAAAGGATCGTAGTATTCACAGTTACTGTATCGAAATTACAAAAAATCAATATAGATTAGTTGAGAAATCGGAAAAATTTAAATTTGGCAACATCAAAATTTAAAAAATAAAAAATAAAAACACTGAAGAATTGAAAGATAAAAAAAAAACAGAGAAATCGAAAAAATTGAAATTTAAAACATTGAACAATTTAAATAACGCAAAATTGAAAAATCTAGAAATCCAAACATCAAAAAATCAAAAAATAAAAATTCGAAAATCTAAAATTTAAAAAACGAAAAACTGGAAAATCGACGAATAGAGAAATCGAAACTCCAGAATTTAAAAAATTGGAAAATCGGTAACTGAAAAGTCGAAACATCGAGAAATTGGAAAATCGAAAAAACGAAAAGCCTAAAAGTTAAAAATCGAAAAACCGAGAAATCCAAAAGTCGAAACATCGAAAAATTTATAGATTGAGACATCGAGAAATTGAAAAAGCAGAGGATCGAGAAATCGAGGTGTCGTAAGTCAAGAAGAAAAGTTAAAAATTGAAAAATTGAAATATGGTAGAACTGAAAAATTAAATCATCCAAAAGTAAAATTTGAGAAATCGAAGTATAAAACAGTTGAAAAATTGAAAAATCTAACGTTTAACGAAAAATAGAAAATCCAAAAAGTAACAAATCGAGAAATCAAATATCCAGGAGTCCAAAAATCAAAAAGTCGAAAAATCGAAATATTGAAAAATCCCAAAACTTAAAGAAATATCCAAAAAATTGAGAAATTAAAAAATTGAAAAAACTGAGAAATCGATTAACTGAAAAAGCAAAGTCGAAAAATCGTAAGCCTAAAATATTGAAAAAATGAAGAATTGAAGAAATCGAGAAATGAGAAAATAAAAAAAAACTACTTCAGAAATCGAAAAACTGAAAATTTAGAAACTTTAAAATTTGAAAAATTGAGAAATCGAAATATTTTGAAATCGTATAAGTGAAATATCGAAAAATTGAGAAATCGAAAAAAAAAAATCGAGGAATCGAACATTTGAAACATTAAAAAATTGAAACGTCTAAAGCCGAAAAATCTCAATAGTGTATTTATAAACCACAAGTTCAGAACTCTGCTATTTTTTAACATTTAAATGACAATCACACCTTCAACCCCTGGAGGTCATGAACAGATAAATTTTGACTAAGGATTTAACATGCTTCTAATGACTATAATTTGGAAAATGTTATTGATTTTTTTTACAAAAATCTTGACGTCTAAGGTAAAACTCAACACGGATTCATAAACCGTAAACGGAGGATATAAAATTTAAATTACATATACTATTGTAAAATCTGGAGATTACGTCATTTCATTATTGGTGACAAATTTTGGTGAGCGTTTTACCATTTGATAACACAGTTTGAAATGTAAATTTTGTCATTCGGGAACAATATGTTTAAATCGTTAAGGTGTTGAAGAACTTTGTTCACTTATTCGTTGTAAAGTCCGACCAGATGCTCGGGTCTATAGATCAAACAAGTTCTGAGGTGACGATCTGGATATTTTGAATTTAGAAGGTCAGTTTAACTTTTGACTGCTATATTGTCAGACCATTCGGGGCTAAATGAGGCCTTTAGCACAAAGTATCGTCTCCACCTTTTAGCCGACTCTGTATTGATCAGCGATTCTAACGCATAATCTATCTTCTAAACTACTTGGTCAACGTATGATCTGTCATGGAAGATCTCAACTGAGAATCTGCTCAGTGCCCAGGTAAATATGGTACCTGTGAAAGATTTTACTCGTCGGCAATCTTATGACCAAGTTTACTCCAACCCGCCATCTCTCATCAGTACCTTAACAGTCAACATTTATGTCCCTGTGAACCTGAGCTGGCTCGTCATGCTCTATTTGATCACTTCCTGTGTGAAAATTCACCCTCGGCAGCTGAGATATGTGGCTTAAGTGGGGCTTAATAATTAAAACTGATTGATTTAGTCATGTTTAGGGCCTATAGTAAAAATTCTAATAGGGGAATTAAAAAAATTACAAATCCCTCCTTAGGGGGTGCAATATGGTTTTGACTTTCGAGGCGTAAGTGGGCGCGATGTTTTCATAAATCAAAAATCATTTGCGTCTTAATTCAGCGCCGGCGACGTCGGCTTGCGGGAAGCACAAGTGTGGAGCGAACGCTAAGGAACTCATATTGGCTACTTTCTCTGTTCCCTTGACACAGATTAAGTCGGCTTCCTTGTTAAATATTCATGCGCCAGAAGGGCAGATAAAAATAAAAATGTAGCATCTTCTTAGTTGCTTCGGGAGTTGGCACGTAAACACTTGAGAATATGATATGAAGGTGACGAGCTTGGGAGTACGCGTTCCAACTCTAAAAGCCCCACATAAACGGCAAATGTAAACGATTCCCGAAACGAATGGGTTGCTACCCCTCGCGACACATAATTTTTGCCCTCTTGTTACGACGTGTCGCCGCTTGATTTATTCGCTCGGCCCGGACCTGCTATGACTCTCGCACCTAACGCGACAAAGGCCAACAAAGCGCTATATCTAATATTCTCGAGAAAGAAGCCGAAAACGCAGCACTTTATAACATCACTTAGGGTCTGCTTGTTTGAATATTGTCTTGTGTTTAACAGCGGACACGAAAGCGGAAAAACTTTCAAGAAACGTCACTGCGAACCCACACCTTCCAACAAGCTTCTTTACAACCCGTTTTAACAACAAATTTGTCCAAATTTTTATCAGAGTTATAAAAGAATCTATTTAAACAGCAATGAGGAATATATGTACCCTATTAGCTCCGCGAAATTCGTGGAGTGGGTTCGGAAGCCGAGTTTCCTTTAGTTACTTTACGGTTATGTCGTAGACGCCGCGTAAGGAACATGCTGCCGGCTCATTACATATCTGAATAACTGAACCGTGCCCGGGTAATGTTATTTTTATACGACATAAAGTAGTAACGACATGTTCGAGACACAATAAGCGTCGAGTGTGCTTCGATATCGGCTGAGCGTAGCTTTGCCCGGGAGAATATTCTTCGAGAACCAATATTGGCGATGAGCATTCTAATTACAGACATTAATTAAAAACGTGTCTATTAGAGTAAACTTTACATCCGGATGCGCAACGCTCGATTATTTTCTTCCTGTGCCGTTATTAAATCGACCGACGCTTCAAAAGAGTTAATTAAGAGGTTGCGAGGCGATGAACATTTTTTTCTCATCATTTTTTACACTTCTACAAAGATTTGAAAAACCCAACGCTCCGTGTTCTTACAGCTTACATTTTTAATACGGGTTATCATAAAATACTCTAGTCAACTCACCCATGAAAAACAACTGAAATTTTTCTCGTGCCGCTAATCACCAAAATGATTTGAACTCTTGTAATGTTACGAACGTCAAAAAAAAATCTGCCAATTGTGTCGAAAATTGAAATGCCAGGTTTGCGGTTTAATTTCATTTTAAATAAACACGAAAATACGCCAGAGCATTAGGGGTTGCAATGTTAGCGAGCATCTGTGAACGCTACTGCAATACATTTGACCTTCAAAAATTATAAATTAGAGTTAAAGAGAATAAATCATCTGGTCTGTTCTACAAAGAAACAATAATTTTTCTAATAACGCAATCTAAAATGTGAGGTTAAATTTGTCAACACCAATTTAGTACCTGTACCTTTCAATATTTCGTCGCCTGAGAACTTGTTTGATCTACAGACCAGAGCGCACTCAGGCCAATATCGACTATAAGTGATTTGATCTATCAGCCGATTTTCGTTAGAGCTGAGTTTGACAAGTTTGTGGAATAAATGTTATTCAAGCATTAAAAAGTAGCATGGTCCTGAACTTGTGGTTTATGAATACGTGCTGAATTTTTATCCTCGATATTGGGTTTTTTCGGCTTTTAGATTTCTCGATTTTTCAACATTACATTTCTCAATTTTTCAACATTTTAATTTTAGACTTTTTCAATTTTTTCATTCTCGAAATTTTCAATTTCTCGATTTTTTATTTTTTGATTTCTCAATTTTCCAATGTTTCAGTTTTACGTTTTCTCAATTTTTCTCTTCAATTATACAATTTTTAAATATTCGATTTTTTAATTTTTGACTTTTCCAAATTCTGAATTTTTCGATTTTTCAATTAATCGATGTTTTGATTTTCCCATTTCTTACCTTTCGACTGTTTCGATTTTCCAGTTCTTCAATTCTTCAATTTTTCGACTTTTCAGGTTTTTAATTTCTCAGTTTTTGGATATTTTTATGTTTTGAGAGTTTTTAGTTTCTCATTTTTCAGTTTTTCTTTCATTTTTCAGTTTTTCGAAATTTTAGTTTTGGATTATTTATTATTCAATTTTCTCTTCAATTTTACGATTTTTAAATATTTCGATTTTTCAATTTTTCAATTTTTGTCTTCTAAATTTTTCGATTTTTCAATTAATTGATGTTTTGATTTTCTCATTTCTTGACTTTCGACTGTTTCGATTTTCCAGTTTTTCAATTCAGTTGATTTTTGATTTTTCAGTTTATTTATTGTTCAGTTTTTCGATTTCTCAATTTTCCGATGTTTCAATTTACATTTATCCAATTTTTCTCCTCAAATTTACGTTTTCTAAAAATTTGGTTTTTGCAATTTTTCAAATTTGACTTTTATAAATTCTCAGTTTATCGATTTTTCATTTCTTCTATCTTCTGTTTCTCAATTTATTAATTTTTGGATTTTTCAGATTTTAAATTTTTTAAGGTTTTGATTTTTCAACTTCAGTTTTTGGGTTTTTTGGTTTCTCAATTTCCCGATTTTTTAATTTCCCAGTTTTCGGATATTTCAGTTTTGGGATTTTTCAGATTATTTATTATTCAATTTTTCAATTCTACGATTTTCCAGTTCTTCAATTCTTCAATTTTTCGACTTCAATTTTTGGATGTTTCAGTTTTACGTTTTTTCAATTTTTGACTTTTCTAAATTCTCAATTTTTCGATTTTTCAATGAATTGATCGATGTTTTGATTTTCCCATTTCTTGACCTCAAACTGTTTCGATTTTCCTGTTCTCCAATTCTTCAATTTTTCGATTTTTCAAGTTTTTGAATTTGTAATTTTTCGATTTTTTAAGGTTTTGGTTTTTCGACTTTTTTGACTTCTTGATTTCTGAATTTTTCAATTCTTTAATATCCCAGTTTTTGATTATTTCAGTTTTGAGCTTTTTTCGGTTTCTTTCAATTTTCAAACTTTCGAAATTTCAGTTTTGGGATTTTTCGGATTACTTATTATTCAATTTTTCAATTTTACGATTTTTAAATATTTTGATGTTTGAATTTTTCACAATTTTGACATTTCTAAATTTTCAGTTCTTCAACTTTTCGATTTTTCAGTTTTTCGATTTTTTAAGTTTTCGATTTTTTGAAATTGCTTTTTTTTCACTCTTTTAATTTCTCAATTTTTGCATTTCTTTCAACTTTGGGATTCTTCAATTTTCCCTTTAGTTTTTCAGGATTTCCATTTTTGGATTTTCCGATTTTTTAATTTTGGGGTTTTACGATATTTGTGTTTCCATTTTTTGCCAACTTGGTTTTTCGACTTTTAAAGCATTCTCCTAGTTTTGAGATTTTTCAGTTTTTTCGATTCTTCAATCAATCAATCAATCAATCAATTTCATTGTGCTTAAATGTACACACACATTGTACACTCGTCAAAATATATCAATTTTTCTTATATTTTTGAATTTTTTAATATTTCAGTTTTGAGATATTTCAGTATTTTGATTCTTCGACTCTTCGGATTTCTTGACTTCTGCATCTTTTGATTCCTCGAATTTGTACATTTTGAATTTTCACTTTTTCGTTTTAACTTTAGATTTTTCAATGTTCGACTGTTTTATAATTAGATTTCTCAATTTTTCAACTTTTCGATATTTTAATTTTTCAACTTTTAAATTCTGGATTTTTCGTTTTCTGAAGAATTCAATTCTTCTATATTCCAATTTTTCAATTTTCCGAATTTTTAAATTTTTGATTTTTCAAATTTTTGATGTTCGGATTTATCGAGATTCGGACATTTCGATGTTTTGATTGTTCAATTTCTCGATTTATCAATTTTTCAATTTTTAACTTTTCCATTTTTTTTGACCTATTTCGGTTTCTTAATTTTTCCAATTTTCGACTCCTCTATTTCTCGATGCTTTGATTTTTCGATTTCTCGATGTCACTGTTTTTGAATTTCTCCATATTTAGATTTTTCGGTGTTGCGATTTTTTACTTTTTACGTCCAATTTTTCTATATTCCGATTCTTCAATTTTTCAATTTTTTAAATTTTGGAGTTTCAGTTCCTCGATTTTTCGATTTTTCAGTTTTCAATTCTAAATTGTAGATATCCGAATTTTTATTTTTTTGATATTTTGATATTTTGATTTTTCAATGTTTTAAGTTTTAGATTTTTCAATATTTCGATTTTTCTGTTTTTCAATTTTTCGATTTTTCACTTTTGCGGTTTTACAATATTTTTTTGTTTCGATCTTTTGCCAACTTGGTGCTTCGATTTTTAAAGTTAATGTCAACTTTTCAATTTTTAGATTTCTCAATTTTTCAACTTTTCAATATTTTAATTTTTCAATTTTTAAAATTCTGGATTTTGCGATTTCTCGAGTTTTCAGTTCTTCTAAGTATATTTCAATTCTTCAATTTTTCGAATTTTTAAATTGTCGATTTTCCAATTTTTCTTCTTTAAAAGATTTCGATTCTTCAATGTTTCTTATATTTTCGAATTTTTCGATATTTCAGTTTTGAGATATTTCAGTATTTTGATTCTTCGACTTTTCGATTTCTTGACTTGGATTTTTTGATTCTCGACTTCGTACATTTTGAACTTTCAATTTTTCTTTTTAACTTTAGATTTTTCAATTTTCGAATGTTTTATACTTAGACTTAAATTTTTCAACTTTTCGATATTTTGTTTTTTCAAGTTTTAAATTCTGCACGTTTCGTTTTCTAGAGCTTTTAGTTCTTCTATATTTCAATTTTTCAATTTTCCGAATTTCTAAATTTTCGATTTTTCAAATTTTTGATGTTTCGATTTATCGAGATTTGGACATTTCGATGTTTTGATTGTTCAGTTTCTCGGTTTATCAATTTTTAAATTTTTAACTTTTCCATTTTTCGATTTTGGCATATTTCGGTTTTTTAATTTTTCGACTTCTCGACTTTTCGACTCCTCGATTTCTCGATCCTTTGATTTTTCGATTTCTCAATGTCTCAGTTTTTGAATTTTTCGATGTTTTGATTTTTCGATTTCCCGTTTTTTGATCTTTTACTTTTCGTCTTTTCGATTTCTCATTTATGCGATTTTTCAGTTTTTAAATTTTGGAGTTTCGATTTCTCGATTTTTCAGTTCTTTTGTATTTCAATTTTTTTAATTTTCCGAATTATATAATTTTTCTTCTTTAAAATATTCCAATTTTTTAATTTTTTAATTTCTCAAATTTTGGATATTTCTCCCAGTTTTGGAATTTTTCAGTTTTTTCGATTCTTCCGTCAATCAATCAATCAATCAATTTTATTGTGCTTAAATGTACCCACACATTTCACTCGTCAAAATGTTGCAACTTTTCTTATATTTTTGAATTTTTCAATATTTCGGTTTTGAGATATTGCAGTATTTTGATTCTTCGACTTTTCGATTTCTTCACTTCTGGATTTTTTGATTCCTCGAGTTTGTACATTTTGAATGTTCAATTTTTGGTTTTAACTTTTCAATATTTTAATTTTTCAACTTTTAAATTCTGGATTTTTTGTTGTCTTGAGTTTTCAATTCTTCTATGTTTCAATTTTTCAATTTTCCGAATTTTAAAATTTTCGATTATTCAAATTTTGATGTTTAGATTTATCGAGATTCGGACATTTCGATATTTTGATTGTTCAATTTATCGATTTATCAATTTTTCAATTTTTAACTTTTTCATTTTTCGATTTTGACCTACCTCGGTTTATTAACTTTTTGACTTCTCGATTTTCGACTCCTCTATTTCTCGATCCTTTGATTTTTCGATTTCTCGATGTCTCAGTTTTTCAATTTTTCGATATTTCAATTTTTCAATGTTATAAATTTTAGATTTTTCGATTTACCAATTTTTCAATTTTTAACTTTTTGATTTTGGCCTATTTCGGTTTCTCAATTTTTCGACTTCTCGAGTTTTTGACTACTTTAGTACTCGATCAACTGATTTTTCAATTTTTCGATGTCCCAGTTTTTGAATTTTTCTGTTTCGATTTTTACTTTATACTTCCAATTTTTCTATGTTTCGATTGCTCAATTTTTCGATTTTTCAGTTTTTCATTTCTAAATTTTAGATATCCGAATTTGTATTATTTTGATGTTTGGATTTTTCCAATTTTTGAATTTTTCGATATTTTAATTTTTCGATGTTTCAAGTTGTAGATTTTTCGATTTTTCAGTTTTTCAATATTTCTATTTTTCAATTTTTCGATTTTTCAATTTTGCGGTTTTACCATATTTTTATGTTTCGATTTTAGAGAACTTGGTTTTTCGACTTTTAAAGTATGTGAACTTTTAAATTTTTAGATTTCTCGATTGTTCAATTTTTCAATTTTTAAAATTCTGGATTTTGCGATTCCTCGAGTTTTCAGTTCTTCTATATTTAATTTTTTAATTTGCCGAATTCTTAAATTTCCGATTTTCCAATTTTCATTTTTTAAATTTTGATTTATCAATTTTTCAATTTTTAACCTTTCGATTTTTTTATTTTGGCCTATTTAGGTTTCTCAGTTTTCGATTTTTCGACTTCTCAACTTTTCGACTCCTCGATTTCTTGATACTCTAATTTTTCGATTTCTTGATGTCCCAGTTTTTGATTTTTTCGATGTTTCGATTTTTCAATTTTTCGATATTTTCAATGTTTTAAATCTCAGATTTTTCGATTTCTCAATTTTTCAGTTTTTCAGTGCTTCTCTATATTTCTATTTTTCAATTCTTCAGTTTTTCTTGGTTTTTCGATTTAAAAAATTTTTGGAATTTCCGAGTTTTAGATTTCTCGATTTTTTTGGGAACCTTTCTATTTCTGTTTTTCGATCATTGAGAGCTTTTTAGGCATGTGGCGTTACTGCGGAAAGTTTTCCAATGCTAATATCATACAAATTATGGGAAATAACTGCACTTTCCCGAAAAAATCTATTGCATGATTATGGATCCACTACTAGTGCTAATTTAGGACATTTTGCTACTATCAAACACAATTAAAGAAGTCATTCTTAGTTAAACAAAAAAATAGTAAAATAGTATATCCCGCAGAAATTCTGAATGCTTAGAGTCGACATTGGTTTGAGCGCGCTTTGGTCTGTAGGTCAAACAAGTTCCCAGGCGACGAATTGCTTAGTTACTTACTAAAAAATGTCACATTCTAAGTGTTTTTGACTAGGGGTAGTCCCACGATTATAGCTTAATGGCCAACTGGTAAGTAATAAGTTTAATAGTGTTACTTTGTTCGTATTAAAATGAATATATTTATCCTTAAAAAATATTACTAAATAAATCCCTATTCAAATGCACACTCTAACATTACAAGGTGACACCCGCTTTGGGTTTTTTTCAAATTAACACACTTAAATTTTGTTGGTTAGCACAACATATACCAAAAGGTTATATAGCCGCTGCATGCATTAACGTCTCGTAAGAAGAGTTGTTTGTCTGTTTTATGTTCCGACATCAACAATCGAAACGAGGCTGTTGTCACTAATGTATCATAAATATAACAATCAGGAAATAAATTTTGTTAAGGTGGTAACATTTTATTCCTGAATAAAAAGAATTGACGGGCGTTATTTTGTTCTGACGGCCGCTGCAGTTCTTAACAACGCAGACACGTCTGGTGGTCCAATAACATCAAGGAAATAATTAATGGCTCGTGAAATGTTATCGGCGTCGCCCTGCTATGACAATCGCGCGAAAAACATAATTTCCCGTTTTTTCTTATTGCAGGCAATTCTATTGTTGTAAATAGATCTTAAGGAGAGAATAAGTAAATTAGAAGACGTGATAACAATCTCCCCTTTTTTTAAGAGGGAATCGAGACATCCGGCGATCCTCTTAAGAAGGTCTATACGCATTATGGGAGCCTTTAAAAGGATCGCGCTGTTTTCTTTCGAGTTTTTAAAGCGAGCCCTGGAGATATGAGCCATCCATTGGCACGGAAGAGGTCGATCCATCTCGGTTGAGCAGTAAGTGTTTGGCTGGCTGATTGCTGTTTAATCAGCATGTCTTGCGGAGTAATTTTTATCCTTATTAAGTCTTTATCGAGACCTTCATTCGCCCAGATTAGATTTTTGTGTACGCAAGCAACCTTTTCACGGAAAAAGAACCCCATCTCCTGCTCGAATAGTTCTTAATTAAACTTTTTTCAAAACGCGCCTCTCCTACCTACTCTCCGAGAGTACGAACAATAAAACACGACCGTGCACAATAATCGGTGATTAATTTCCTAATGTGCTAGCGTTGTGCGCGTCGTCCTAGAACATCTTATTTGCAGGTCGACCGGTTCGGGCTGCTTCTGGTCACTTTATTCGCCCTTTGTGTCTCCCCTTCTAATGTCAATATATCACGGCAGATCGCTCTATTTGCCATACATGTTAGAGGGCAGTATGGGAATATGACAGAGCTTCCAGCGTCGTTCCATCGATTACTTATTCCGCATAATTTCGGAATTAATTTTCGACCCTAAGCGCGGCGGCGTTTGCGAACGGGCGCCCGGAACAAAAGGAACAGGTGATTCGTGTGATATACAAAGATTTCCTCAAAGAAGAGCAATAAAAATACAATGAACCAGTGGGGGCTGCGGATTCTTTCGGCTTCTTTGCTTACTCCAACATAAAGAAACGTTTGAGGGGGATTGCTTAATTAAATTATCAGCTGATATTTAAAACAGCTCTCGGTTTCCGTGCAAACACTTGATCTCAACCATTCAGATCGTTTTCGCCTGATTATATTCATTGTTTTGAAACTTAATTTCGCCAAATTTTATTAAAATCGCCCCCAATAAAAACGATATTTTTCCCTTGCGGACAATTATTAATTAGTTGAGGAGTCGGCGACCGTGTAAACAGAGCCAAAAACCGACTGAAGTCGAGTAGTCGCTCTAAAATAAATCTGTTTATTGCCTTCGGAATATCACCACTAAAGATGAAACAGTCATAATTAACTATCGAAGAGGGGCAAAATGAAAATATTCTTACGAAATAAACCCATACGTCGCCCCGGTGCGACATCTATGGGTTTTCTAGTATGTGCGGCGATGATGTATGACTCATCGACGGGCGGCATTCGCATAAAGAAAAGACTGGAACCAGACGCCGGAAGTCTCGATTGGGAGTCCAGAAAAACCTCGAAGCGGCGTTCACGAACCATCCAGGGGAACGTATGCGTTTAAATAGAGGCCACCTTCGGGAACGGATTATTCAGTCAACTCAGTCAACGAGTCGAGTCAAGACAGAGTCCACTCAAGTTGCACCGGAATTATTTAGAGCTTTAAATTACCGACCACAATAAAGAATACTGTAAAATTATGAATAGCAGGGTAAAACATTTATTCCTTTGATAAGTTGGGTACAATTCAAAGTATCGGTTACGAATTTTTTTTTTTAATAAATGAAACTGTGCAAATCGCCACTTTAGCCCATAGGGATGGAAGAAGTGGACCACCCAGATTGGCAAATTGGTGATATTCTTCTAATTGTGTTATAAATTAAACTCAATATATTCTCGATATTCTCTCTTTGGCAGCTATTATTTCTGTTTTTAGCCCATCCAGTTCTCTTACCATTTTCTCATTAGATTCTTTTAGTTGTCTTATTTCTTCCTTATATTGTTCTTGGTTTTGTGCTATCTCACTTATTTCTTTTCTGACTCCATTTATTGGAAAACAAAAGTAAATTAAAAAACAGAAATGACGAACCAATTTACATAAAAGATTAAAAATTACTCTTTTGGAATATTACAAGTCTGAAAAAGAAAGATAATTTATTTTGGGACTACTACTCTCTTTAGTGAGAGAGACTGGAACAAACTGAAAGACGTGTTGCCAAAGGAATTTCAGTGGAAATTGCAAGGGACAAAAAAAAGAAAAACGCAAGGGTAGAGCACAAGGTGGAATCATAACAGGAGTGAAGGAAGTTATAAAAGAAATAGAAGAGGGGGCGATAGAAATGGAAAGCATAGTTGAAAGAAAACTGACTGTAAATAAAAAAGATGGAGACTCTGCACAATATATAGTAGAGGAATGAGAAACACGAAACATGTGAAGCATTTAATGAATACTTCTTTACAGCATTTGATTTCAATAATTTTGTGAAATGTACTTTGCTACCTGATAAATCTGTTAATGTTGGATCTATTTCTATTAGTTTTATACGAAATTGAAAATGCTCTTAATAAGTTAGACGTCAATAAGGGACCCGGGCCTGATGGACTGCCACCTAAATTTTTAAAAATGTGTCATGAAGCTCTTGTCTTGCCTTTGCAAATTTTATTTAATCTTTCTCTTTCATCAGGAGTCTTCCCTGATACATGGAAACACGCGTTTGTAGTCCCAGTATACAAAAATGGTGCTAGAAATCGTATCAATAATTACCGTCCAATTTCGTTGTTATCTACTATAAGTAAACTGTTTGAATCTATTGTGTTAGAGAAACTATTTCCTTTGTTTAAATCTGTAATTTCTCCATGTCAGCATGGGTTCTTTCCAAAGCGCTCTGTAATCACTAATCTATTTCATTATGTAAATTCTATTCTTGAATCCATGGGTCATGGTCTGGAGGTTCATGATGTCTATAGTGATTTTTGTAAGGCATTTGACAAAGTCAATCATTATATTTTAGTACAAAAATTAGCTGCTTACGGAGTCTTTGACCCTCTCCTTAAATGGTTTGGTAGTTATCTGGATAGTAGAACTCAGCAGGTTAAAATTAAAAGTCGATGTGTGCCTTCGGGGGTTCCTCAAGGATCTATTTTGGGACCATTTCTGTTTTGTTTATTTATCAATGATGTTGGAAAGAATTTTAAATGCAATTACAGTTTATTTGCTGACGACTTGAAATTTTTTTTTAATATTAATAGTACCAGTGACTGTGAATTAATGCAAGCAGATCTTAACAGTTTATATCGTTGGTGTGTTGAGAATAGCATGAATTTAAACTTGGAAAAATGTTACAGTATATGCTTTACTCGGAAAAAAAATAAATCGATTCCTCGTTACTTAATTAACAATACTGTTTTAAAATCTGTGCCCTGTGTTAAGGATCTCGGTATATTTCTTGATAGTCAGCTGAATTTCTCTTTTCATATTGATCATGTTATTAACAAAGCAAGTAAGGTACTGGGATGCATCAAAAGGTATTCAAGAGACTTCCTTGATTTTACAACTATTGTTCATTTATATAAAACTTTAGTCGTACCCATTATTGACTATGGATGTATAATTTGGGCTCCACATTACAAAACTCACCTGGAGCGTATTGATTCGATATTAAAAAAATTTTTACATTTTGTCAAGTTTAGATTACCTTCAAATATAAATTGCTCTCTGGAGCTTATGCTGTCTTACCTTCATTTGTCTACCTTTTGTACTAGGAAAACTTATTTTAGTATTTGCTTCATTTATAAACTGCTTAATAACCTTATTGATGTGCCTGATCTACTTAACATGATCAAATTTAGAGTGCCCCAACATCTGACTAGGATTAAGTCTCTATTTTATATTGATTTTGCCGCAACTAATTATGTTAAAGCTTCACCTTTACATGAAATTTTGAATGTTTCTAACTTATATTACAATGAAATTGATTTCTTTTGTTATGCTTCATTTAACTCTTTTAAACATAAATTACGAATTCTTCTTCTTATGTAGGTAGTTATAGGTGTGTGTATTTTTTACTCTATGTATCCTCCTTCTTTGTAAATCCATGTACTTAAAGCTATTTTGGCGTTGAAATAAAGTATTATAACTTAGAAACAAGAAATACAAGAAAAAATCGAAGAGTCCGAAGAAGAATTTCTACTGTTAGAAGGGGGCTTTAAGACCAGAATAGGGAACAAAAGCAGGGAAGACGACGGGGAAAACACACGAAAATCGAAAGAGAAAGTAGAAAACAAAGACGGAAAATTGCTATGGGAATTAATTGAAGAAAGAGGTTGGGAAGTCTTGAATGGGGTGAAGGAAGGGGAATTTACCTGGATAGGTAACAGAGGGGAATCGGTAATAGACCACGTAATAGTAAACGGATTAGCAGAAGAAGAGGTAGAAACATTCAAAATAGGAGAAAGAGTGGACTCCGATCACATGCCACTGGAAGTAATATTAAGGGGCATAAGTAGAAGGAGCGGATGCTTAAGTAATGAAGTAGGAAAAGAGAAGAAGATATGGGTATGGAATGAAAAAGGAATTGAGCATTATCAAAAAAAATGTTGGAAGTGGAATTTAAAGAAAAAGGAACTGAAAAGAAAATGGAAGAATTAAAAAGGAAAATTGAAAAGGTAGCCATAAGAAAAGAAATTGTAATGAGAAATTTAGAAAAGAGAAACAGATGGTGGGATAGCAGATGCAGAGATTTAAAAACAGAAGGAAGGAAATGTTTACGAAGGTGGAAAAAGTGAAAGGTATAAAAGAAGAGTACTGGCAAGCAAAAAATAATTATAGAAAACGATGCAAAGAAAAGAAAGAAGAGATACAGCAAGAAGAATAAGAAAAAATTAAAGCCATAAGATGATTTGGTAATATTTACGAAGGATGAATGTGGAATGAATGAGATGAAAACAAATCTGCAAAGATACTTTAAAAGAAAGAAACTGGAGGTAAATCTAGAAAAAACAAAAATGATGGTGTTTAGAAAAAAAGGAAGAAAAGGGGAGGAAAAAGTGGGAATGGTGTGGAGTATAGGTGAGAGAATATTTGGACATGACGAAAGAAGAAGGATGAAAATGTTTGATAGTTTAGTTAGGAGTGTATTAATGTATGGAGTGGAGATATGGGGATGGAAGGAATATGCAGAGATTGAAGCAGTACAAGAAAAATATTTGAGGTGGATGTTAGGGCTACGGAAAGAGACTATATAGTAAGAGAAGAATGTAAACTAGAGAAATTAAGAGTATACACTGGGAAAAGAGCTGTAAAGTATGATGAAAGGTTGAAATAAATGTAGGATATTGTATGAATGTTGGAAGAAAAAAAAAGGAAGCAGAGAAAGAACATCACAAAGGTAGGCAAGGATATTATGAAAGACTGCGATACGCATGGATGGCAATAGAGAGAAAGTGAGAAATGGGGGTGAGTATGAGAGAAGAGTTGTGTATGCGTGACAGAGACATAGATAAACAAGAGAGAAGATCGAGTGTAAGTAAATTTAGGTACAATGCAGACTATAGAAAGATAATAACGGAGACGGTACCAAAGTATCTAGACAGAGAAAGCGCGAAAGAATAAAAAATAATTTCGAGATTTAGGTGTGGAAATGAAGAAAAAAATAATAAGTTTAGGGTAAGCGAAGGTGAGAGAATGTGTAGGATGTGTGGAGAAGAGCGAGAGACGATAGAGCACATGTTGCACGACTGTGAGGAGAGCAAAGAAAGAGGGGAGAGTGTGAGATATTGAATGAAGATGGAAGAGGGGTGGAATGGATGAAAGAAGTAGAGAGGACAAGAGTAAGGCTGGGGCAAGGGGGGATGGGATAAAGGAAAAAAAAGAGTTATTTGGTTTTTAAAATGTTTTATTTAGTTTTTGTTAATTAGGAAAAAATTGTAGTGTTGTAAATCAAGAATCTTTTAAGCCCTAGCCCCGCCCACCCAACCTCTATAGCTCCATTCGCCAAAATCAGCTGCTTGCTAATCGAGAAATAAAAAACACTTAGATTTAAAAAATCTAAAAATGAAAATATCGAGAATGAAAAAACTGAAAAAATTGAGAGATTGAAACATGAAAAAATCGAAAAATCCCACAAGTGAAACATCGAAAATTTAAGAAATTGAAAAATTTTAAATCAGGAAATTGAAAAGTTGAAAAGTCGGAAAAATCGAAAGTTTAAAAATCAGATCGTTGAGAAATCGAAATAGTTCAAACGAAGAATTGAAAAATTGGAAATAAATGCGTAAATCGAAAAGTTGAACATTTTAAAAATGGGAATTAAGCAATAAAAAAACGTAACCACCGAAATCTCGACAAGTCGGAAAATCAAAAAATGGAAAAATCGAGAAATCGAAATATCAAAAAAATCGAGAAATTAAAAAATCGAAAAAATTAAAGATTTTAAAGATGAAAAAATTAAAAACTGGGAAATCTAAAGCCGTGAAGTCGAAAAATGGAAAGACCGAGAAATTGAGAAATCGAAAAATCGAAAATCTAAAATTGCAAAATTCGAAAAACTGAAAACAGAAATAGTAACTACTACCCCGCCCACTCGCCCTTTATTTTCTTAGAGGGTATTTCATTTGCCGAAATCAGTCTTATCTTAGCAAGTACTGGCCCCGTCCACCCACTCTCTATTGCCTCATTCGTCAAAATCAGTTGGTTGTTTATCGAGAAGTAAAAAAACTAAAATTTAAAAAATCGAAAAATTAAAATATCGAGAATGAAAAAACTGAAAAAATTGAGAGATTGAAACATCAAAGAAGTTGAAAAGTCGAAAAGTCGAAAAATCCAAAGTTTCAAAATCAGATTGTTGAAAAATCAAACACACAAAAATAAAAAATTTGAAAAATTGAAGAATTGAAGAACTACAAAATCGAAAATTCGAAGCAACGAAAAGTCGAAAAACTGAGAATTTGAAAAAAATTGAAAAGAATTAACGAAATTGTAATCTAACAAAAGTCAAAAAAATTGAACTCGAATCGAAAATGGAAAATCGTAAAAATCGAATCGAATCATCGAAAGTTGAAAAGATAAATCGAAATTGAAAACTGGAAAATCTAAACGTGAAGTCGAAAAATGGAAAGATCGAGAATTGAAAATCGAAAAATCGAAAGTGTAACAATTCAAAATTTGAAAAACTGAAAACAGAAATCGCAAGTACTAGCCCCGCCCACCCACCCTTTATTATATAATAGGGTATTTCATTGCCTAAATCTTAGCAAGTACTAACACCGCCCACCCGCCCTCTTTTTCTTAGAGGATGTCATTCGCCAACATCATCTTAGCATGTGCTAGGCCTGCATATCCGCATTTTTTTCTCTTGGAGGGCATATCATTTGCTAAAATCAGTCTTATCCGAGCAAGTACTAGCCCCACCACCCTCTATTGCCTCATTTGCCAAAATCAGTTGATTGCTAATGAAGTAATAAAAAAAAACTAAAATTTAAAAAATCGGAAAATTAAAATATCAAGAATCAAAAACCTGAAAAAATTAAGAACTTGAAATATCAAAAAATCGAAAAGCCCCAAGTCAAACATCGAAGATTTAAGAAAAAAAATTTTAAATCGGGAAATCTAAAAGTCGAAAAATCGAAAAATTGAAAGTTTAAAAATCAGATTGTTGAAAAATCGAAAATTTGAAAAATTGAAAAATTAAGAATTGAAGAAGTAAAAGATCGAGAATTCGAAGCAACCAAAATTCGAAAAGCTGAGAAATTGAAAAATTGAAATATGTATCGAGAAATCGAAATAGTCCAAACGAAGAATTAAAAATTGAAAAATTCGTAAATCGAAAATTTTGAAAATTTAAAAAATGGGGAAGTTAGCAATAAAAAAATTGAAACATCCAAATTTCCATAAATCGGAAAATCAAAAAAAGGAAAACTGCAGAAATCGAAATATCAAAAAATCGAGAAATTGAAAAATCGAAAAAATTAAGGATTTTAAAAGTCGAAAAATTGAAAAACTGGAAAATCTAAAACCGTGAAGTCGAAAAATGGAAAGATAGGGAAATCGAAAGTCTAAAATTTCAAAATTCGAAAATCTGAAAACAGAAATAGCAAGTATTAGCTCCATTCACCCAACCTTTATTTTTTTCGAGGATATATCATTCGCCAAAATCAGTCTATCCTAGCTAGCACTAGCCCCGCCCATAGGGTAAAAAATAAACACCTACTACCATTTACATAAATGAGGATATGACAAAGGAAGAAAGAATAATACAAAAGAAACTTAGAAGAATAGCAAAACAAGAAAGGAATAAGGGAATAGAACCAAGTAGGATATCAAAAGATCATAATAAGAGGAGAAACATGGAGATGGAATAAGGAAAAAATGAGATTGATAGCAGAAAAAAACTTGGAACGAACGAAGACGTCATGGGTAGATAAAGGGATACGAAATGTAAAAACAAAAAAAAAGCAGCAGGAAAGGAGAATAAAGGTGATAGAACAATAATTAAATTGGGAACATGAAACGTAAGAGGCACTTAGGAAGAAGGAGCCCTGAGAAACCTGATAAACACATTGGAAAAGTATCGGGTGGACATATTAGCCCTACAAGAAACAAAGCAGCAAGGAAATGAAGTTATGGAGATAAGAAAAAACGTATTCTTTAAAAGTGGAGGAAACAAAAGGTACTTTGGGACTGGATTTATAGTGAATGAAAGGATGAAGAGGACCGTGATCGACTTCAAATCAATATCGGACAGAATATGTTACATAAGAATTCGCGGAAAATATAAAAAATAAGCATTAATAAATGGACATGCATCTACGGAAGAGAAAATCATAGAAATTAAAAATGAATTCTATGAACTGTTTGCAGATATAATAAGGCAAATTCCAAAATATGACATAAATATAATTATTGGAGACTTAAATGCAAATGTAGGAAGAGAAGAAGACTTCCGGCATATCACCGGAGGGAAACACACAAAAAAAACAACGAAAATGGAAAAATGTTATAGAGTTTGCTGAAGAAAATAAAATGAAAATAATAAGCACTCGTTTTGACCATAAAAATACACATAAAGAAATATGGACCTCCCCGAACAACAAGACAAAGAACCAAATTGACCATCTGCTAATAGAAAATAGAGACCATACGATGATTTACGATTGCAGGAGCTATAGGGGAGCAGATGCTAATAGCGACCACACAGTAGTTATAGCAAAAATAAAAGAAAAACTACCAACCAATAGAAAACTAAAAAAAAGACAAAGAGTCAATGTTGAGATATTAAAGGACACAAAAATAACACAACAAATTGAAATATAATTAAATAAAAGACTAGGAAGTAAATATAGATCACACGAAACAATAGAAGATGAATGGAGCCAAATTGAAGCAGAAATGGTAGAAACAGCAAAGAAATACATGAACAACACCGAACGAAGAAGTAGAAAAGAAGATTGGTAAGATGAAGGATGTAAGCAACCCTTGATAAGTAGAAACATTGCAAAAATAGGAAAATATCAAAAACCAACAAACGAAGCAATAAAAGATTATGAAGGCAAAAGGGAAAATAGCCAAACAAATGTGCGGACGGAAAAAGAGAGAACATTTGAAAAAACAAGGGATACAGTAGAAAAACACTACCAAAACAAAGAGATACAAAACTTCTACCAAGAAGTCAGGAAGACAAGACAGACCACGAGCACGACAACGGTATACTGCAGAAGTAAAGAAGGTCAACTGATTGGAGACACAGTAGAAAAACTAGACAGATGGGCGGAATATTTTGAAGACCTACTAAATGGCAAAACCGAGGAAGAACAACAGCAAAAAATAGGGAAAACAAGAAGATAAGACAACAATGAAAAACAAGAAAAAATAGAAGACCCAACTAGACAAGTAGTGAGAGTAATGATACAAGAAATGAAAAGTTATAAAAGCCCCGGAAAAAATGGAATACCTGCAGAACTGCTGAAAATAGGAGCCGAACAATTTACCAAGTAAATATATCAGCTGATACTTAAAATATGGCAAGAGGAGATAACACCGAAAATATGGAACAGCGCCATTATCTGCCCCATATTTAAAAAGGAAACAAAACGGAATATGGAAACTACAGAGGAATAGCCACACTTGATGTAGTTTATAAGATCTTAGCAAAAATTATAAGAACTAGATTGAGAGAATACACCACGCAAACAATACGACAATATCAAGGAGGGTTTAGAACAGAAAGATCAACCACAGAACAGATTTTTACTCTAAAAACGATCCAAAATAGCAGCTATGAACAAGACCTAAGCCTGCACATCCTTTTCATAGAATTTAAACAAGCCTACGATTCCATATACCGAAGCATCTTATACGAAGCAATGGAAAGCTAGAAATACCAAGAAAATTGATAAGATATTTTGGAAGGAAACATGTCAAGAAGAAGATCCACTATCAAGTGACCTGTTTAATGTTGTACTAGAGGACATAATAGGGGAAAGCAGAATACAAACAAATGGATTAATATATCACCATAAGAAGCAATGCATTGCATATGCAGACGATGTCGCCTTGCTTACGAGATCAAAAAAGGAGCTAGAAAGGACATTTAAGCAATTTGAAAAAGAGGCAAGAAGTACGGTCTAGTGGTAAATGAGCAGAAGACGAAATACATGGAAATGAATACAGATGACGTAAAAGAAGACATATATTAAATTAAAAACAGATAGACAAGAATACTAGATAGAAAAAGTAAATGAATTTATATACCTAGGAGCCACAATAACAAGTAAAGCCAAAGAAGCAAAGGAAATAGAAAAAAGAATGCTAAAAGGCAGCAGTGTAATGGGTTTTCTAACATCAATAATGCAGGGAAAAAATATATGGCGAAATTCAAAAATACGAATGTACGAAACAATTATAAGACCAGTGGTAATGTACGCAATTTGAACATGGACACTGAATAAATAAGACGAAATGAAATCAGAAACATGGGAAAGAAAAATACTGAGAAAAATTTTCGGAGGGGTCAAAAGTACAGAAGGAGAATGGAGAAGAAGGACAAACCAGGAAGTCACGAACCTGTATAGAAGACCGAGGATCACACAAAAATTTGAGCGCAAAGAATCAGATGGTTAGGACACATAACTAGAATGCCAGGACATAGAATAGCAAAAAGAGTATTAGAAGAAGGAAGGGGTGAGAAACGAAGAAGAGGACGCCCAAGAAAGAAATGGCTAGAGGAGGTGCAGACAGATCTGAAAACAAATGGAGTGAAAAACTGGAAAATTGTAGCGCTAATATATGTATATACATTCTCAATATATCTACACAAGTAACAGTAGTACATGAAAATACGGTTTTAAAAAAATTAATTGGATTCAAAAACATTCTAATAAAAAAATATTATCCTTGAACACAACTATTGTATTTGCATTTTTTTTGTTTGTTTTTAAAGACTTTTAAGCGAAAATTTTAAGTCTATTTCTTTGTAGACTCTGTATTACACATAGAATTGAAGATAATACCACTGTCCCCTTTGCTTTTATTTGTTCTTCTAAATTTGTTTTTATATTGTTCTTTTGGTAAAAACAAGCTACCATTTGATGAATATTGTGCGTTTTGCTTGGATCAGTCGACACAAACTATAATTTCACTATAATCCGAAAAGGTCAGCAGGACATAAAACATGTCATCCAAAATAAGTAATGCATCATTAATAATTTTTAAAAACGCATATATAATGAAAGTCTGTGCCCATTGTAGTATTTCGTAATTTTCCAGTCCGTATATAAGCGCATATTCTGACAAAATTTTGCGCATATAAATCCACTGTTTAGTGGTAAAATTTTAACCATCACGTTAAGTTAATTTTTGGTTTTCGCATCTCTGCCGCGGGCGTATAGGGAAGTACCTCTGCGGACTTAAGCTTTGCGGTTTTTCTGGGCGTAAAAAGGCAAAGTCTGGCAAGTTAAGTCTTCCTGATCCCGTCTAAGAGGGATGAACGTGATCCCATTATGCTCCTTAAGAAAGCCGATCCCTTGTGAAGTCGACACCCTTGCCGTAACGACTCTCCTCGTACACGGATATTAAGATCCGCCTTTGTCATCAAAGCGCGCATTCACGCCATCATCGTATCGACACCACTTGACATGTGTAAACTTTACAAACTTGAAATTATTCGCTCCCGGGCGGAGATAAAACGCCTGAAATATGCGCCTCCAATATCCATTAATCCATCATGCGTCACGACGTTTTAGACAGGTGAAATAAGTGCAGGAATCTGCGGGCAAGATTGCGATCGCACGGTACACACGATTCCGGAAAAACAACACCGCTGATGCGTTGTTGAAGAGAAAAATGGAGCCTAATTAGTCTTCCGAGTGGGGACCTGCAAATACAAACGGGGAGTTATAACAGCCGAAATACCTAAAGCGACCGGTTCTCTACAGGGAAATATGCAAACTTGAGGAAAAGATCGAACTTTTTTCTTCTTGAGGTGACAAATATAGAATTTGCATTTAAATAGGGTATTTCCATCTGTGATATGCGCATTTCAGCCCCTTCAGACCCACGTTGACAAACACTTTATGCTGCTTATGAAATTAAGTTTAATAAATGACGGAAAAATACGGAACGCTTCTAATATCGCCAGTCATGGCACGACGAAATCTTTCGACACATCTAGCCAAGGGGACGATGCAATAGAAAAACACTTGCTTCAGTTTCAGATTTTTTAAATGTCCAAATATTTTTCAGTTTTCGAACTAGGTGTTAATGTGGAATGTACGTAAATGACTACAAATGTGTCAGTCCTGACCAGATGAATACGTTCCCGTTAGAATTTTAACCTTCCCTAACCCCATCCCTAAAATCGAAACGATTCCATAAATTGGCATCATGTTTGAGTGTCGTTCGATCCCCATGTTAATGATCGTCGCCACATTAACAATTATGCGCCCTAAACGTCGCCGGCTCCTCCACTAGACTTCCATAAACAACTTTATTCCGCTTTGATGTGATTGCGGCGCATAAAGGATAACGTAATGCGATGTTGATATGTGGAATCAGGGAGGGCTTTCGAAGATAAGAAGCTCCCGTCTGAGACCGCGCTCGACGCGAAAAAATGAAACAAAGAATTTATTTTGGGCGACGTTTATGGCATTTAACTTGCAAATGTTATGGTTTTATTCAGTATGTGACTAAAGTGGGAGTCATCACCTTGGAATATTTTTATTGCCGAGGGACTCGGCGGTGTTTTTCTCGGATTTTATTATTAAGAGCGCAAAATGCTCGCGGAACAAAAGCGGTCAAATGGCGGCTAATTTTTCCACTGACTGAAACGCTCGAGGAGGATCTGCAGTTATGTACGAACCCTGATGTATTTTGTATTAGTTTTATAGACTTGGGAGGAATTATCTATTTCTCTTGCGCTCTCGTCGGATAGGAGAGGGTGAACGAGGAGGTCAGCTAGACGAGGATTAGCCGCGTAGAGTACCGTTGTGTACTCTTAATGGAGTCAGATTAGCGCATACGGATGTGTTTTGCATGTAAGTGGAGAATGATGTTTGGTTTAACGACCAAACGAGTTGAGAGTGTTATTGTCGAAAAACATTAAAACGAACAAGGATGCACACAAAAAGATCTTGCTAATTGATTTTCGATGCCGACGTTGGGGCAGCAACCTCACATCTTTTTAGGCAATATTCTAAAGAGTTTAAAGAAGCCCTCTAAATGTTACACGTTTAGGTCATCAGTGCACTCCCTCCACTAACACTCAACACATTTGCTATCGGTAATATCGAAACCAATTTAATCATATAGTCGTCAAGTCAGTCTCCGAAGTTCACTTCTATATATAACTATGAATACCGAGAACGCTGGGCATGCAGATGCATTCACCAGGTCCAAGACATTTGTTCCATTGAAGCGAGTAGTTAGTGACAAGGAAACCTTTGGTCTGGTTCCTGCAAGTGGTCTCTTTGTGTGAGCGATGGTGACGGCGGCAGTGGCTTTCCAATAAGCATTGAGCAACACCTGCAAACTTTGAATATGTCGGTTTCCTTCACAATGAAAATGCACCACATGCCGGACTCCGTCAATACTGTAGTGGAGAATCAAAGGGGGAATGTAATTATGTATCGCGCATTATATTAAATAAACGGCGGGGAGAGAGAGAGAGTCTGCACCCGGCGAATAATTTTATTAGGGCGGAATGACGCTCAAGATGAACGGATAAACCGATGGCCGGGAAGGGTTAGACAAACCGGAAAACCTAAAACACGTACGTGATTCAGAGGCGTGAGCTCGAGAATGGATTATTTTACATTTACAAATAAAACTAGGATTCTGAAAATAAGCGAGCAGAGGCCAGATTTGCTCGTAAAGAATTATAGCTAAAGAGCGATGGAATCATCAAAGATTACACTAATACGTTATTAAGAAAAAGAAGTCAAGTAGGGACAAAACAGCAGCGGTAGACCTGTCTAAAATTGTTTGTCTGCAGTCTGCACTGTCTATGGAGATTATTAAATTTTTCAATTCTTCGTGCTAGTTATCTGTAAAAAATTTTATTAACTTTCAAACTGTTTATCACTTGGTAGGACGATCTCGAAAAGCCACCAATGTGATAGCTTCATTTTTTCAAAGATTAGTTTAATTTTTGCTAGACCAACGGGAAAAAAGAACAAAGCAAAAAAGCTAATATTTGATTAAATTCTTTTATTTAATTTTTTATAATAGCTAAAAATACCCAGACGAGCTAAGATTATGACAAGAGATAATGAATGATAAGGACAAACAAGAAAAAGAAAAAATACGCATGTTCGATTATATTAACTTTCATGGGATCGTAAAGACAATACAGATTTAAAGTTTAAAGCAAAACTGCCTAAGTGTTACTTCCAGCGAAAAATTTTCTTACCACTTGGTATATGGGAGACCTTCGAAATAAATGTGTTCTACCAATTCAATGTGTGAAACATTGTACAGCTGAAGGAAGGGACTGTGATATAAACTTTTATTTTGACAACAAAAACGAAATAGACGAACTAAGTAAATGTGCGACCCATGTAATTGCAGACTCTTTAAAGTTGGAAATTGTAAAAATTTTAGGAGTTTATTGTGAGGATACCCTCTAACAGGATAAGTACCAGTATGTCAATAAGACAAAAATTAAGTTAGAGACCAAGAAATGTTTTCATGTGCAAGCTTTTATCTAACTAGCGTTTTAAATAGAGTTGTTAAAGTGTCAAGCTTAAGTATACTTCGCATTGCAAAGAATATAACCAAGTCTTTTGTGGGTGGAAGATGCACAATTAGTCATCATGTTGACGAAATGTAATATGGTCAAATGTAACCCCAGGACAGTTAAGAGTAAGATTGTTTCATCAAACTTCGCGTGGTAATTCAAGAATAGATTTTAATAACAGAGTACCTAAAACTGTACTTTGAGGAACACCCATAATTTGTTCGAGAGACGAAGATTCAAAACCTCTGAAAAATTCACAAGACAAACTAAGTTTGAAAATAAACCAAAATTCTCAATCGTACTCAAAGAGTGTTCAACACGCTCAACGCCTTAGACAAGTTTGTTTCTGTAACATCGATTTGATGTTCACAATTGCAGTTAACTTCGAATTCTTCCAAATGGCAAAATAATATTACTGTTGAACCAGAAGGACTGAACCATAAACCGCGACTTTTTCGGCACACACTTCTCAAGTACACTATAAAGCTTTGAGTAGAAATACTCAAAAAGAACATCAGAAATAAGACTAAGAAAAAACCAATTTGTTTTTACAATTGCTCAGGACAGGAAAATTCGTTTTTTTTAGAATTGTACTCAGGTAGATGGCATAAAAGGAAACTATTTTTGGGCTGTTTATTAAAAGAAATTGTTACCTCTAATTTGGGGAGATTTACCTCTTGATTACTCGGTAAAATGTGTAGCTAAAGTCAACGAGAAAAACGGTGATAGTTAGGTATCCAAATACCTAACGACTGCTGAATTTTCAAGATTTGTTATGAATTTGTAAATTTTATTTGTCAAAAGGAATTTCCTGCAGATTCGCACATTGCTGTCAAGATTTCTCCTCTACTCTGAAAAGTTTTCCTACGACCCAACTTCAAAAAGAGCTGCATTAGGAGTTTATTTCAAACATAACTATTATAAATTTAATATATATTCACGTCAATATCTCAGTCTCCAACGACTTTTATACTAGTTACACATGATACAAGTAAATATGGTATGAGCATATGCAGGTTTGCTAACGTCACTTGGCTTGAATTTTTTCAGATTTTTGGTTTTTGCTGACCTCTAAAAACAGTTTTTTTCGTCTTGATTTTTCGAGGTTTTTTCTATTGTCTTTGTTTTTTCAATACGATTTTTCAATGTTTCGATTTTATCTTTTTTTTCTATTTTAAATATTTTGAAAGCTGTTGATGAAAAAAATACTTACCTGTTTAAAAACTAAACCGATTACGTAAAATCCATCTACATTGAAATAATTTATAAATTTGTTAGAGCTGGACCTTACAAAAAATTACGTGAAATTGAAAGGCTCGATTACAAACGCAATTAGCACCAAGACAGACGAAACCAGTTATGATTGCAAAGACAAATTGTAACGTTTCAATTTTGTTGAAGAGATAAACGTTCCAATTGTTTTGTTTCATCCCTTCTTAAAAAAAAAAGGGTTGTTTTATTGGGGATGCAATATTTTACGTGCCGACATCTAAGACATCATGGTTGCCTATGGGGAGTGTCAAACGACGTCGTGGCACTGCTAATGCGCTGGTACTCCCACCCCGCGAAAAAGAATATTCGAGAGAGTATCGACCTGATAGGGGAAGAGAGAGGTTCTCGTGAGGCGTTTTGGCGAAGATCCTGGAAGAAGGAAGTGCTAGGACGTAGCCGAAGAGGAGAAAAGAAGTTTTCGAGAAGATTTTGGTGGAGTTGCTGAAGGAAGGAAGTGGAAGGACGAAGAGGAAGTACTCAAGATAGAGATTTTTATCGTTTTGTTCGAAGCAAGAGGTTTAGTTGAGCCGTTTTCGTATCGTCCACTACAGAAAAGAGGAATTTTATCGTTCGTTTTTTTATCACCGCACCCAAGTGAAGAGTTCCTGGAAGAACCAAGCTTATCGTGATGCCGTTGCAGTGAGTAGCTTATTGTCGTCCCTGTTGTTCCCTTGAAGAGACCATATCGAACCGACGACTTTGATTTTCGCTGCTGTTCCTGCGGAGCCGCCGCTAACCTTGAAGTTTTTCTTCGGATCCAGAGGTCTGTGACGCCGCTGTTTCTTTATCAATCCCAATCCAGACGAAGAGGAGCTGCTGATAACTACGGTTACGAGCTAAGTCCACTCTAACGCCTTATAGTTCTAATTTTCCATTTAGTGGCCCGGTCACAGCTATCTTTATCGAAATTCTTGGAAGTTTTTTTGTATTTTAATTTATCATATCGCAAGATAGTTTGTACGAGGACACATGAATACATTTCATTTTCTGATATATTACGTTAATATATTTCAATGATAGTCCCTTCTGGACGTTAATGGTATTTTTTTTTTTGTGAAATATTAGAAGAATTTCATTTAATCAACACTTGTCAATTTTATTATCCGTTGAATATATTTTTAGTTTTTTTTTCCTGTGTTTTCTTGTGGCTTGATTCTTCTCGACTGTTTACTCGACGTAGCGGAGTAAACTACCCCAACAGGAAGCTACGTGGCGCCCAATACAAAAAAAAATAATAAGAACTCTCCGAACCGCGACCCGCCCCGGCTAAAGAGCTGCCGTTCGCTGTAAAACCCTCCGAAAGAGGGTTATAAAATACAAGATTGTGGTAAATTGGACCCAGCGGCTCGCGCATAAAAGACTTGGTAGGAAAAAGTTAAACTTAGCCCCGCCCACCCACCCATTCATTTATTTTTTTCTTCCGAGATAGGAAACAAATCTTATATTATAGCAAATAGTATAATACAAAAAAAGTTACGATTAGAGCTATTTTTTTTAATTTTTTACAGCCTAGGTATAATTATTTCTCAATTTCGCTCTACAGAAGAACAAATAATTAACCCCGCCCACCCATCTGCCTCCATTTTAGTGATTAATTTTATCTGCTCTGAATGAAAAGTCGAACGTATACCGTACAGGAATAAAATCTGTCGTTAGAATGAGAAGAGACAGGACCACGGTTGTAGAATAGATAGGTTGATACACTAGCATACATTTGCATATCCCTGGTCAGCGACGCCATTTGCCGATCGCGTCGCCTGGTTTTTGACGTTTTAGGGACACAGAACTCTATAGGCATCTGTCTATAACCGATGTAATTAATAAAAGAAATCGTACTTATCGACTCCGATCAAATGTCATTTACAAATTTTGCATTGTTCATAAAGCAATGTAAACGAAAATCCCCAAAATAACTAGAATGATTTCCGCTCTACAAGGTAGAGGCGCTAGCTGTATGTGTCCTTTCCATGGATATAGGGATCGAAAAGAAGCGTCGCCATCCCAAGCCATTAGTGTACAAACCTATCTATTCTACAACCGTGGACAGGACTTATCATGGCAGATCTTATATTGGCAAATGACATACTCTCTAAAAAAATACAGGTGTTTCACTTGAACAACTAGAATAGAATTTTGCAAAATCAAATATTATAATTTTACAAAAAAAACTGAATTTGTTCTTAAACCAATTGTTGTTTCTTTTGGTGTCCGTTTTCGAAAATTAATCTATAAATGACAAGACAGTAAGAATGACACAAAAGTTATGATAATGGAAATTTGTAAGAAAAAAAGTATCTTAAAAAGCCCAGAAGATCAACAAATTGTGTCATGTGTGCTTAGACTGAACACTTTGGAAACAATATCAAAAATGTTAGATTAAATGTAGTGAATGAAAATGTATCAAAAATAAAAAAATTAGGAAGCTTTAATTTGTGACTATTTGGGCCCTTGGCTTCTATGGTGGCAGTTATTTGTTTCCATCTCTTCCGGTCTGTGACTACACTTTTCCAATTTTTCACTCCATTTGCTTTCAGATCTTTCTGCACCTCCTCTAGCCATTTCTCTCTTCGGCGTCCTCTTCTTCGTTTCTCACCCGTTTTTCATCTAATACTCTTTTTGCTATTCTTTGTCCTGGCATTCTAGTTATGTGTCCTAACCATCTGATTCTTTGCGCTGGAATTTTTTGTGTGATCCTCGGTCTTCTATACAGGTTCATGACTTTCTGGTTCGTCCTTCTCCATTCTCTTTCTGTACTTTTGACCCCTCCGAAAATGTTTCTCAGTATTTTTCTTTCCCATGTTTCTTTCGTCTTGTTTATTATTTATTCAGTACGTTACCACTAGTCTTATGATTGTTTCGTACATTCGTATTTTTGATTTTCGCGATATATTTTTTCCGTGCATCATTGATGTTAGAGAGCCCATTGCCCTGCTACCTTTTATCATTCTTTTTTCTATTTCCTTGCTTCTTTGACTTTACTTGTTATTGTGGCTCCTAGGTATATAAATTCATCTACATTTTATATCTTGCATTCTTTACTATCTGTTTTTAATTTTATATATCTGTCTTCTTTTACGTCTTCTGCTCATTTACCACTAGACCGTACTTCCTCGCCTTTCTTATAACCTACATCAAGTATGGCTAGTCCTCTGTAGTTTTCACATTCCGTTTTGTCTCCTTTTTTAAATATGGGGCAGATATATATTAGCTGATATATTCTCTTGGTAAGTTGTTCGGCTCCTATTTTCAGTAGTTCTGCAGGTATTCCACTTTCTCCGGGGCTTTTATGACTTTTCATTTCTTGTATCATTCTACTCACTTCTTGTCTGTTTTTTCTTGTTTTTCATTGTTGTCTTGTCTTCTTGTTTTAGTTACTTTTGGCTGTTGTTCTTCCTCCATCTTGTCATTTAGTAGGTCTTCAAAATATTCCGCCCATCTGTCTAGTTTTTCTACTGTGTCTCCAATCAGTTGTCCTTCTTTACTTCTGCAATATACCGTTCTCGTGCTCGTGGTCTGTCTCGTCTTCCTGACTTCTTGGTAGAAGTTTTGTTTCTCTTTGTTTTGGTAGTGTTTTTCTATTGCATCCATTTTTTTTTTCAAATATTCTCTCTTTTTCCGTCTGCGTATTTGTTTGATTATTTTCCTTTTTTCTTCATAATCTTTTATTGATTCATTTGTTGGTTTTTGATCTTTTCCTATTTTTGCAATGCTTCTACTTATCAAGGCTTTCTTACATCCTTCATCATTTCAATCTTCCTTTCTACTTCTTCGTTCGGTGTTCTCCATGTATTTCTTTGCTGGTTCTCCCCATTTCTGCTTCAGTTTGACTCAATTCATGTCTATTTTTTTGGTGTGTCGTATCTTTACTTCCTAGTCTTTTATTTAACTATATATCAATTTGTTGTGTTATTTTTTTATCCTTTAGTATCCCATCAATGACTCTTTTTCTTTCTTTTTTTTAGTTTTTTTTTGGTTGGTAGTTTTTCTTTTATTTCTGCTATAACTAGTGTGTGGTCGCTGTTAGCATTTGCTCCCCTGTAGCTCCTACAATCGTGAATCATCCTATGGTCTCTATTTTCTATTAGAACATGGTCTATCTGGTTCTTATCTTGTTGTTCGGGGAGGTCCATCTTTCTTTATGTATATTTTTATGGTCAAAATGAGTGCTTATTATTCATTTATTTTCTCACTATTATAAGCATTTTTCTCTTTTTAGTTTGCTTTGTAGAACTTTACTTTCGATGATATGCAGCTCCTATTTTCTACTTTCTGCATTTCTTTCTCCGTTTAACTATTTTTTTCTTGTTATTTATACTTTGTCTTTTTTTCTCTGTTTTTAAATTTTTTTTTTCTCGTTTTTTCTTGCTGTGTGCTTCCATTTTATAGTAGTTTTTTTTTATACTTCCATCTTCTGATTTTTAGTTCAATAATTTCTTGCTAAAAATACTCACATACCTCCTCCGTTTCAGGGATTAAATCATCTCACTACTTATGGCCAGAATGTTCAACTTCGTCGGAAGCATTGTCCCTGATTATCCATTTTTTGCAAGTTAAGAATTCACACAGCGAGGGCATTTCGCAAAAGAATGATTCCTATACGTTGGACATGCATTTTTCCATACGATACAATGAAAAATAATCGTGTTTGAACTGTCTCGGGCCGTATCGTAAAACTTTGATAATTTCCACTTGACAGCTTTCTCTTTAGGTCACTGGAAGCACTTTCAATTTGCTTTTAGTTCAGGAATTGTTATAATTAGATTCTCGCTGTATTTCAATATCTTGAATTTTTCATATGTACTCTCCGTTCAGTGCTTACCACCACATTAAAACTAATGTCAATTACTAAATGCAAAATTATTTATCTTCTGATACATAAATATTCTTTTTCTTACTTTTTATAAATATTTCATATCGTTGCATTTTTGTCTAAAATTGTTTAATTTCTTGTGGTCAAACTTTGACTTCGTGGGCCGTATCCTTCTGAATTTTCTTTAAAAGCAATTGGTATTTCTGGAAACTGTTTGTTTTTAATATATTTTTTGACAAAACAGCTTTAATCATTGAATATTTTTGCATCAGAATTAGATTTTTACTTTGTGCTAACAATACGGAAATTATCCGATATCATGTGTAGCTTACCTCACTGTATTTCCATGAAGATAATTTAACTTCACTTCATTTTCTACTCCAATTTTTTTTTTTATTCATCAATTGAATTTGATATTCCTTTTCTGCAATCTTTGCCAGACTTCGCTGGAACTAAATTTGCATTTCTTATTGTTTTTATAATATGTCGATTTTCATTGTTGCAAATACATATTCTGTCGTTTTTGTTGTTTACAAAACACTGTACTCACTTTGTGGAACGCTCACTACCCACTTTCATAATATTGCTTTCGTTTGTTGCAAATATATCAGTAAATGTATATGCTTATTAAGGTGTGGTGGGATTGAACTAAAAAATATTGTTTTAAACGCTACATCTTAAACGTTTTCTATGACAGCAGTTGCTATGCGAGACTCGCTTGGATTCGTTGGAAACAGCAAATTTCCCAAAAATTATGATTTTTATTTTAACAAATTATTTAATATTTTCAATTGATTTTCTTTTCCTTTTGATTTTGAATTTTTGTATTGATTTCTCGATTTTCAGTTTTGTTTCAGTTTTATTTTCTTAATTTTTCAGTAATTCGGGTTTGTCAATGTTAGATTTACCATTTTTCTTCAAGTTTAATTTTTAGGAGCAATCACCGGATGGGGGGGTGTGTAAAAGGCTATTATTTCTTGCTTATAAAGACTCTGAAAGAAAAAGTTAAACGTAGCCCCCCCCCCGTCTGAACTACCCACCCACCCGTTCTCTCATTTCTTCTGAAATAAGAAATAAGATCTTATAGCAAACAGTACAGCAAAAAGATTACGATTAGCGCTTTTTATTTAAAACAGCCTATGCCTCTAGTAATAAAAACTCTATGTTTGTAATAAAAAAAAATAGTGCTAGAATATCAAAGACGATATGGATGAATGTATTTATTAGGATTGCGTTTAATTTAAGTGTATACAGGCACTAATCACGGTACCATAGTTAAATACGTTATTCTAGTCCCACAGTTGATAGAATAATGTGCACCTCATTTTCACGGTGATCAAATCGTTTGAAGGTAACCAGATATTGACACTAAAAAAAAATAAAAAACGATCGTTTAAAACGAGGCATATATATCTATGGATGAGAGGTTTAATGCAATTTTGCGTGTCGTGTGTACTATTTAATCAAAAATCTGTCGGAGACGAATGCGCCGACAAAAAACATTTCCTACCATCTTTGGCCGCGAGCGTTCCTCGAGTAAATTATGAACCGAAGACAATAGCAGACAGCTTCATTATTAGCGGTTTCTTTGATGCTAAACCGACTAAATGAGTGCCATATTCTGTTTATTTATTACGTCATTTACGCAGCCATTCTGGCGGAGTCGCGGAATTAAAGATAACAGAGACTGGGGAGCGGGTTTTCGATTCCGATTGCACCCGCGAATTAAACAATGTTTACCTAAAATGTGCTAACTGCAATTTCGGCAAGAAATTGCAATGTTTGAAGCTAACTGTATTAGATGTGGAAACAGTAGTCTCAAGGCGGTGGAATCGGAGTAATGGACCCCCAATGCGAATCAATTCACTGCCTGATTGTTTCCAGCCAGAGCTGTTTAATGGGATAGAGAATCCACGACCTCGCGGCTGCACCAGACACAAACGATTTGATAATTTACTATTTCATACATGCTGCTTAGAAAATATATACTCGTCTCGCCGCACTTTCGTCCTTGTATAGTTTAAGTGCCTTCCCCGAGTCCACAAGAAACATGAATTTTTTTTAGCAATAAATGTTTGTTAATTAATTAAAGACGCAACGGAATTATTTCCTATATAATGCCCCGTTTATTATATCTGGTAGACGGTAGGCAATAATAAAGAGGTAGCGATGCGAAGCAAATATATTACATTTGAGTTTCTTGGTGGTAGAACGGAAGTAGGGTCCATTAGGATACAAAATAAAATTAAGTTTGTGCTTTTAAGGTGTGTTGGTGTCTGTAATGTTATTACATACCGTTCTCTTTGCCAAAATTTATTGTTGTTTCCAACCTAGTTTAATTTTAACAGAAAAATGTCAAAGTCTGATACATTTATCTGTAATTAATACATTTTTTACGATATGTCTAAACACAAGAAACTGCGGAATGAAATTATTGATTTGTATAAAATTTCTTCAGCTTCGTACCAATGTTAAAAGCTAAAAGCCTACCCGTAAAGATATATATATATTTTTTTCAATTAGTAATAATAATAGTAATAACATTTAATGCTTTGAATCTTCACAAGCTTATGAGTCGTCTCAAATAACAACTTAGAACACTCAACGAAGTTATAATATATAACAATGACATGTGTTAATGTTAACGACGAAAAACAATGGCCTCAGTATGAAAACATGTGGTACACCGAAGGGAACAAACTACAATATCTACATACATCGAACTACGTATTAATTTTCCTTCTTACTCATATTTACACTAAAATTATTTTTCACAACCAGATTGCTAGAGTCGATTTGTTTGAATTATCGAGGTGTTTTCCTTTTAGGGGTTTGGGAATGACAAAGAACTAATAACCGCTTGTTACGTCCTTTTTTAATTTTATCGTTGGTGATGTTTGAGATGCGTCTCAGGTTGACGGTCCTCTTCATCCGCGCCTGAAAGCCGTAAGAGCATTAAAAGGACTCCCCTACTTTACCGATTCAGCCCTTAAAAGCTCTGCGAGAACGCACTCCATAATTTATAGTAATTTAACAATGCACGGGAGCAAGAACGTCGAGCTCAAGGATTTTTGTACGGTGTCCGTCGTGAAAGGGGCACCGAATCATTTTTAAAGAGGATTTGCATGATTAAGAGGATTGTTTATTTTAAAAGTGGCCATGTATTTAAACATAATGGGAGATGGTTAATTTTAGAGGCCGCCCACGGATTATGCCTTTATAAAAGGACTTTTTTACATTTTCATTAAATTTATTTAATTAACTCGGAGCAGGACTGGACCGGCTGTTGATTCGACCGGGAGTTTTATGTGGGACAGTGGACGCTTGACGGATGAAAATTATTCTTGAGGGGATGCCTTAATTGATTCCGGGTTCGGCTCATTGAAATTAATTACGCTGTACTTTGACATAAGTACAAAGTCAAGTGACACAAAAATTAATCTTTATCACGATTTTTATCTCCAATGATTGCACTCCAAAGGTGCAAGCATATGCGAAGATTTCCAGTTTATGGCGACTTTGATCCACGGTAGGGTAGCAATAATTTCGAAAAAAGTCAAATATTTGCATCAACTCCGATTTGGTTTTATTGTGGCTGCGGTGTTATAACAGAGGTGCAGTATAGTGAATTATCACTCGTAGTAACCCTTTTACAACCTATCAGGGAGTAATAAAAGCGAGTTTAAGTGCTCTTGATAACTGCTCCTCGCATGGCATCACTTCCCCTTTAAAAATTCCGGAAACGATTGGAATATAAAAAGGCCTCGAGAACTGGCTGCCGCAATCCGGACGAGGATCGAGATTAATTTATTTTCTTTAGATTATCCTCACGACCTGGCATCGACCAATCACATCAATTCATTGCGTAATTAAGATTGATATAGTTGCCAGGAGATAGCTACAACTGACATAATGAACTTGCCAAGATAATTCTCTTACATTCGAGTATAAATAAACGAAATCGCGATCGAACGAGACACTTATTGGATACGGACTGTAGGACGTCTTCAGGGTTATATCAAATTTTTAATCTTTAATCTTTAATCTTTAATCTTTAATCTTTAATCTTTATTGATCATTCTACAGGTAAAAACCCAGTTACAGAGATCAAAGTGTACAATATAAAATAGAATAACACAATAAAATAACAGAGTATACATAATAGAGACAACAGAACGTTTCACGATTCCACAACACTTAAAGCGTCACGAGCATGATTTAAAATCGAATTTATTGGGTCATGGTGTAAATCACAATCTTGACAAAGAACTTTGTATGTGGACATCAATACTGCTACTGGAGCTTTGACTGCTACATTGGTACGGCTGTAAGAGAGCTTGAACAACGGAGCATAACGCAGCCCAGGACGAGGAACATTAAACCGAAGGGAACCCAAGATAAAGAGACAATCAATTTTACCATGAGCTAACTTATATAGGAAACGCAAGACTGTTAACATTCTTCGAGTTTCTAGAGAAGAAAATTGAAATCTATTCAAGAGAATATTGTAATCGATGCCACGTACAGGATAAGCACCGTCCATTCTGAAAGCGAGAAATTTTAAAAAACGTCGTTGCACTTTTTCAATGGACATATTATATGTTCTATAGATGGGGTACCAGATCAACGCACCATATTCAAGGTGAGGTCGCACCAATGAGCAAAACAGGGTATTCAAAATGGTCAAATTGGTAAAATTTCGACAGTTTCTATATATAAAACCGTAGATTTTGAATGCCTTATTGATAGCATTAAATATATGCTCTTTAAACATAAGTTGAGCATCAAACAGGATACCTAGATCTTTGAAATTGAAATTGCGGTGTAATACTGTTCCTTCAATTGAATATGGGTATATATTGTAATTGAGTTTTTTTGTAAAGGATACAATACTGCATTTAGATAAATTTAGGCGAAGACGATTAGAACTACACCACTTGGATAGAACATTGAGACAATTTTGTAATGTGACACAGTCAGCAATTGACCCGATTTCCATGAAGATCTTTAAATCGTCAGCGAAGAGCAATTTATTACAGGGTTCCAGCGCGTCAGTAATATCATTGATGTACATTAGAAATAAAAGGGGTCCAAGGTTGGACCCTTGGGGGACACCTGATGTTGAAACAAAAACTATAGGTTTAAATTTACGATGTACAACTTGTTGACGCCTATTGAGAAGATAAGATTTCAGAAGAGCAAGAAGAGAGTTAGAGAAAGCAAAGGTTTCAAGTTTCTTAAGCAGGACGTAGTGATCAATTTGATCCAAGGCCTTCTGAAAATCCGTATATATAACATCAACTTGACTATTTCTATCTAGCGCATTAGTAGCGAACTGGGAGAAACATGCTAGATTAGTAATGATGGATTTTCCTTGCATAAACCCATGCTGATATTCAGAAATATAATTTTTAACAGAAGTATAAATACGAGCATACAAGATGCTCTCAAATACTTTAGAAAAATTGCATAAGATGGATATGGGCCTATAGTTTGTTACTTGGGAGGGATCCCCTTTCTTTAGTACCGGACAGATTTGTGCCAATTTCCAGATATTAGGAAATGTAGATGACTTTAACATAATATTAAAGATATGTGAAAGCGGTTTAGAGAGAACATGGGCACAATCTTTTAATAAAAAACTTGGGATGCTGTCAGGTCCAGAAGTCATAGAGTTCTTCATACGCTTCAATTCTCCAATAATTTCATCTTCAGATATATATGTAACCGATACTGTGTTGTTAACCTTCGTGAAAATAACATCGTCTGTGAGAGGTGAAGAGTCAATAAAAACACTTTTGAAGTAATCAGCAAATGAGTTGACAATAATATTAGGATCAGGAGTTGCATTCATCGTTGTAAAACATTGTACCTGGAATACGCATAACACCTCTCTTTGAGCGGACAAAGGACCAAAACTTTTTTGGATCCAGGGTAATGTTCTTTTCCATCTGCAAAAGGTATTCGGTATATGCGTTAGTGATGAGTTTCTCAGCATCAGATCTAAGTTTCCGAAACTGGTCATGAAAGTACAGTTTATGAGTCTTCACATATTTTCTACGCATGACCGATTTGAGTCGAAGACATTTAATAATTTCTTTGTGGAACCAAGGAGGGTATATGCGTCGTGTTTTCTTGGAAGAGCCAACTTTGGGCACACACTAATCAAATAGAGAATATAAGACAGTGTATATGTGTTCACAGGTGTCATCGACATTGCTAAAATTGTATATATTGGACCAGTCATAATTTAATAATAAGTCATAAAGGCAAGGAAAATCAACTTTTCTAAAATTAAAACCAACGTCATCAGAGTTAAAACAGAAATTGCTACTTTTCTTGCAAGGCACCAAATCAATATGGAATAATAATGTTGGATGAAATGGATCTTCTGGTACCAGAAAAAAATCAGATCTCAAAACGATGCAGGGAAACGTACAAAAAATATAAGGTCAAGCAAACTGTCGTAGTTACTCAGAATATGATTATACTGGCAGAAGCCGCAAAATGAGACAAAGTTATTAAGGCAGTGACTGAAGTTATTGTTTAATTCGGATCCAAACTTAGGAGTATTAAAATCACCTACGAAGAGAACAAGATTGTTATGGATTTGATCAAGACTGCTAACGAGATCAAAGAAATCCACATAATCAGTAATAGATACAGATGGAGGGATATAAACAGTAAAGATAAAAAAATGCAAGTAATTGGAGAGAAAGATTTCAATTCCCACAAAGTCGATGGATGGAATAGCGTTGGTAATATTGGAAACGTCAACTGTACAACACGAAAACTTGTTATTGATGGCAATCAAAACTCCGCCACCCCTGACAACACCCAGATGTTTATACTTTCGATCACAGCGAAAGATGCAATAGTTGTCAGGAAATAGTTCTGAATTTGCAACGTCGTCATGCAACCATGTTTCAGTAAGAATTAAAACGTCGACTTCGTCAACACAAGATAATAAGTTGTTTAAAAATGAGTCAAATTTGGAGTTTAAGCCTCTAACATTCTGATATAAAAAGCTCAGAGTCGTAGTGGTGAAAGTACTATTAAGTGAAGTGTTTTGAATGAGAGAATTGGTTGCCGTTAGACGTGAAACTAAGTTATTTTTATTTAAAATTTGGGAACGCAGACGAACCGACTCGAAAAAACTGAGGTTTACCGTGCATAGAAGTTGAATTATTGATTGAAGTGGTAAATATTTCATTTCTAGGAGCTGAAGTATAAAGTTGGCATTTTATCGGAGAAATAGGCGCAGTATTTAGGGCATCAACATTGCCTCGAGACAAGTAATTAACAAGAGAAAATATTATAGTTCTCTTAGTAGCGTCATTGATGGAAATATGAGATTGAAACTGTCTAAATATAAATTTATTTGCATCAAGGAAAAATATATTATTATGCGTATTGGATGTTGTCATTTTATGTAATTGACAATTAATCTCATATGCAAATTTGTTTAAGACGGGACGATCTGACGAAAATGGATAACCAATAAGAATAATCTTAGTATTTTTAAATTTGTCAGAAGCTAAGTCGTTGAAGATATCATGATTCAGTATTTTGCCACTCGATACTTCTACATCTCCGCCAAATATCATAACGAAGTCTTGACAGTGAACCGTCGAAATATTATCGACAACTATCTTTTCAAAAGATGCATTGGGCTTGATTATGGAAGAAACGTCGTATTCATTGTGTGATAGATATTCGTTGAGTAATTTGACACAATTACGTCCCTTACCATCAGCCAGTAAAATAAGTTTACGTCGATTAAATAGTTGGGTCTTGGGCAGATATGGTTTATCAGTTTCAGAGGGTGTACAAGCTGGTGTTTGGTTAGTAGAAATTGACCCTAAGTTGGTTTTAAAAATAGTATCTACCACAGGCTTAAAATTTTTAGGGTTGACATAGCAAGAATTCAAAATAATATAATACAATTCGAAGAAAAATGTGTATTGAGGATGACAAGGGTTGACAGCTGTTACACTGTGTCGCAACAGACTTAAGTAGTTTACATGAAAATTATAGATTTCTAAAATTTCTTGCAGTGACGATCGAGGAGAACAACTACATCGAAACATCAAATATAAATCACGAGTGAAAGATACTGCGCCCTTCTATACAATAAAACGCGACTGATAAGAGCGTTAGATATTTGTGAGCGAGCACTCGTTCCGATGAGTTTATGATTTTGGGAAATTCGCAAAAGGTCTACCTCTACGCGCCCCAATTCCATCCTGAGAGTGTCCGTGAAGAGAGTGGGCGCGGGCGGCATGGCAGAGCACTTGATGAACTAAACCCATCGATCATCCAATTAGCTCACCGATCAATCATCCGCTGCCATTTACCGCCTGCTCCCCTGCTACACGCTCATCTGTTCATCTGCATACCGCACACCCACCCCCATGTCATTCTTTAATTGTTCGATGATCCCGAAATCTCCATCACTGTGGTTGAGAAGCAACTGAATTTTTATCTTGAAAAAATATTATTGGTAATTAGAAAAAAAAAATCCCCGTATTAGTTCTCTAATAACCCACTAATATCCTCTCGTGCTCAGTTATCAATAGCGGCACATACAGATCTAGAGCAGTTCCTATAATTATCCTTTAGATATGTTTTACCATGTTGGTTTTGTGTCTTACTGAAAGTTTGGACGTCCCACGAGCCAAGTTAAGTTCCTCAGAAGTTTCCTATGAGGAATGTTAAAAATCGTAGTTACGACCCACTGTCCCCATATATTCAGGATCTTCCGATCCTGCTGAACTCGGTCTTTCCGAAACTCATAGCATCACCACCCGCTCCGGCCGCGTTAATGATTTCCCCTTAATAAACGAGATAATACACACACATCAGACCCTAATGCGTTTTTAATCAAATCTCTCATTATGGGCGTATCTTAATTTTTAATGAACGGCGGTCCAGCAGCCGTCCATCCAAGACGAAAATTCGCAAGTCCTCGCATATCTCCAACCTTGTTCCGGGCCCGAAGTCGCGATAGCCGGAGCAGTGCTAATTTTCTCACTAGAAAGTCATGCGCATGCAAACACAGCGAACGCGGTCGCCCAAATAATAACTCGCCGCTCCTTCTTGTCGATGCTGGGTCCTTGTCGCTCCCGCTGCCGACTTGATCAATATCCCTCCTTGGGCCCCCCTACCACCAGTCTTAATTAGGAGTTGGAATCTGTGGCGGACACACATAAGGGACGCTAGACCAATATGCGCCCGACAGACCCCAGCCCGCGCTGCAAATTTTTACTAAATTTAATTTGCTTGCCTGGCCGGAAGCTGAATGGATACGTATCGCGTCGGGGCTGGGAAAGACGATCTCGTAACTTATTAACTAGTGGACTTTTTCGAAAGGGCGCTAACTTGGTGGTTTATTATTGTGGCATGTTTTACCTTACGGATTTTGCCATGATTTTGATCAAATTTATCATGAAACTTTGTTTCATAAATTGTGATGTAGTGGTTGTAATATCGTCAAATATTCATTAAAATCTTGACAAGTAATATCTCACCAATGTGGGTAGGGTGTTTAAACGAGCTTTGTTCAATAAGCAAAAATCTGTAGAAAGTTGTAAAAAGTCAAAACTTAGTAAGTTACTATTTGATTAAATAAACCACACCTTGGCGTTTAAATCAGACGGTCAGAGACTTAAACCGACGGGAAACCGGGGCTGGTAAGTTTTACCTTCGTCAGGAGAAAGTGTGGTGGACAGTATAGTCCTATCAGGTACAGCCACAGGTATCGTAATAGGTCTCTCGATGAAGTCAACATAAGCTTCACGTTGATGTAGAATATTTTCATAAAGGGGTTTGTGAACTAGACTGATAAGAGCCTTGAGTCCCCAAATTAGGGTCGCCAGAATCCGGAACCTTGTATGAGCAAGGAGGACACTATTTTCTAGCCAGAGGTCATAGTGGCTTGACCCCCACGACTGGTTCTCAGGCCAGGAAAAAAGAAGGTTTAACCCTTCAAAATTATTTAACTGTCATCGAACTGTTTCTTTGCACTAACCACAGCTACGTACAACCAGGCCGCGGTGCCCCCACAAACGCCCGCTGTCTCTATGCTGTGTCCGCTGGCGCCTGCGGCCGCTACTTCAGATATTATTCCACAACTATACTTCCACCACGTGACAGACGGCACTGGCTAACCCCAGAAAGATCCCTTTACCAGGAGGAAATACGAATGACAGGAAAATTTTGTCAATCTAGACTTGGGCCGAACTGCGCTCTCGCCAACCGAGTACATCGTGAATCGAATTCCCCAACACATAAAACACATGTTAAATGGTCAAAAACACAAAATATCGCTCGGCACATACGTCGCTTTGAGAGGAACGTCCGAGTTTAAACGTTCCAAAATTGGAGTCATAGAGTAGAACGTAATACAAAATCAGCATAAAATCCCCTTTGCCGTTTTGAATCCATGACGACATTCATTTCGCTGGTATTTATAATGCGGCTCAATATTTAAAATTTAAATCTTGAATACTACCAACTGTTATTACTATATATGTTAGAATTTCAAATGGGAATTTATTTAATTTAAGTAATTTGGGGCGAACCGTCCATCCCTTGAGACATTTCACAATTTATTATATTTATAAAATATTGCATCGAAATATTTCTTGTATAATCTTGTTCTCCTTTTTTTTGCTACCTTACAAAAAAAAAACAAAGTGTATAATTTCTATAAATTTCATAAAATTAAATAACAATTTTGCTCCTCCACTTGTAGTTTATGAATTTGTGTTTATTGTTAAAAACATTTTACAATTTAACTTTGAAATTGCAACAACCAATGCTCTGAAATCTTTGAACGTTTTAAGGTTATCGGAAGCATGGCAAATCGTTAATCAAAATTTATCCCTTTGCGGTTCCCTCCCTTAAAGTTGTCACCTGCAGATATTTGGAAAACAAATTTGTAACAACCTAACAACATTTTTCAATTTAACATTGAAATTGCAAAACCGACTACTCTTGTGAAGTTCTGAGAATTATAGAATTATGGAATTTTGTGAATTTGAGTATTTTTGTGTTCTGAGGATTTAAGGATTATGGTATTCTGAGTATCTGACGATTTTGGTATTCTGGCGACATCAGGATTTCGCTGTTCTGAGGATTTGAGGATTTTGGTGTTCCGAGAATTTGAGGATTTGATCATTTTCCTATTTTGGGGAAATGAGGGTTTCTGAGGATTTTAGGATTTTGGTGTTCTAAGGATTTGAGAATTTCAGTGTTCTGAGGTTTTGAATATTAAGGAGTTCTGAAGACCTGAATTATGGGATTCTGTGAATTTGAGGATTTTTGTGTTCTGAGGATTTAAGGATTATGGTATTCTGAGGATCTGATGATTTTGGTATTCTGGGTACATCAGGATTTCGTGTTCTGAGGATTTGAGGATTTTGGTGTTCTAAGGATTTGATTATTATTATGGAGTTCTGAAGATTTGACGATTGTGGAGTTCTGTGAATTTGAGAATGTTTATGGTCTGAGAATTTAAGGATTTGATCATTTTCGTATTTTGGGGAAATGATCTGTTCTGAGAATTTGAGGATTTTGGTGTTCTAAGGATTTAAGGATTATGGAGTTCTGATGATTTGAGGATTTCGCTATTCTGAAGGATTTGACCATTTTGATGTTCTAAGGATTTGAGGATTATGGAGTTCTGAAATATTTGGGTTTGAAATGATTTTTTTTAATTCAAAAAACTGTTATATATTTCAATGGGCGATTCTGGAAAAATGATAGAAATTATCTAAAAAGTAACTTCTTCACGTCGAAATACATATACATGAAAACGTCTGCAGATAATTTCGAAGGTGGCGGTAAAATTCCTACATTTTTTTCATAAAAGAGGTATTGAAAATTTTGGTTTTGGAAAATTTATTTTAAACATCATCAAAAAATTCCGTGATATAGATTTTGACGTGCTGATTCCAAAAATATAGCACTTTTATGGCACTGGGACAAGATTTGAGAATTATTCGCTTTGAAATGCAATTTTCGAAAAAAAATCCAAAAAACTCATATTTCTGGAAAAATAGTAGCAGTTATCTGAGAAATGAGGTCGCAAGTGACTTCTGGAGTTCGAAATGTACGAAAACATGGTTTTAATTAAGTTTCGAAGATAGTAAAAAATTTCCAAAATTTTCATATTGAAAAATTTTGTTCTACGAAAAGTTGTCTAAAAATTCTTAAAAAATTCTGAGATATAGATCTCGAGGTGCTGATTCCAAATATAGCGCTTTTATGCTGTCGGCACAAGATTTGAGAATTATTCGCTTTGAAATACAAATTTTGGAAAAAAAAATCAAAAAACTTATATTTCGATAGGCGATTCTGGCAAAATGGTAACAGTTATCGGAGAAATGAGGACACAAGTAACTTCTGCAGTTCCAAATATTATTCAAAAACATGAAAGATGGTCAACAAATTTTCGTATTGACAAATTTTGGTTGGCAAAAAGTTGTCAAAAAATCAACAAAAAATTCTGGAATATGTATTTCGACGTGGTGATTCCGAAAAAAAACCGCTTTTAAGTAGTCAGGGCAAAATCTGAGAATTATTCAGTTTGAAATGCAATTAAAAATCAGCAAAAAAAAATCATATTTCAATGGCCGTTTCTGAAAAAATGGTAGGAGTTCTGGAAGAAATGAGGCTGAAAATAACTTCTGGAAGTCGAACTGTACAAGAAAATGTCTTAGTTAAGTTTCGAATGTGATTGTGACGGATTCCAAAATTTTCATAATAAAAAATTTTGGTTTTAAAAAAGTCTAAAAATTTTCTAAAAATTCAGGGGTATAGATGTTCACGTGTTGATTGAACTTTTTTAAAGTTATTTAAAAATCCTCAAAAATTCTGGAATATAGATTTCGAAGTACTGATTCCAAAAATATAGCGCTATTATGGTTTCGTGACAAGTGTTTCAAAAAAATCCGGTCTGAAATACAATTGAAAAAAAATATACAAAAAAATGTTATATTTCAATATGCGATTTTGGAAAAATGGTAGGAGTTATCGAAAAAATTAGGCCGAAAGTGACTTCTAGAGGTCGAATGTACAAGAAAATGTCTGTGGATAATTTCTAAGATGGTCGTAAAATTCTGAAAATTTTTTCATAAGGTATTGCAAATTTTTGTTTTGAAAAATTTATTCAAAAATCCTCAAAAAATTCAAGGACATTACGTGCTATTTGCAAAAATATAGCACTTTTATGGTGTTGGTGCAAGATTTGAGAATTATTCGCTTTGAAATGCAATTTTTGAAAAAAAAATCCAAAAAACTCATATTTCTGGAAAAATAGTAGCAGTTAACGGAGAAATGAGGTCGCAAGTGACTTCTGGAGTTCGAAATGTACAAAAACATGGCTTTAATTAAGTTTCGAAGATGATCAAAAAATTACAAAATTTAATTTTGGTCTTCGAAAAGGTGTCTAAAAATTTTCAAAAAACTCCGAAATATAGAACTCGACGTTTTGAAAAAAAATCAAAAAACTTATATTTCGATGGGCAATTCTGAAAAAATGGTAACAGTTATCGGAGAGATGAGGTCATAAGTAACATCTGGAGTTTCAAATATATAAAAACATAAAAGATGGTCAACGAATTCCATAATTTTCATATTGAAAAATTTTGGTTTACAACAAGTTGTCAAAAAATTAACAAAAAATTCTGGAATATGTATTTCGACGTGGTGTTTCCGAAAAAAAACCGCTTTTAAGTAGTCAGGGCAAAATCTGAGAATTATTCAGTTTGATATGCAATTAAAAATCAGCAAAAAAAAATCATATTTCAATGGGCGTTTCTGAAAAAATTGTAGGAGTTCTGGAAGAAATGAGGCTGAAAATAACTTCTGGAAGTCGAACTGTACAAGAAAATGTCTTAGTTAAGTTTCGAATGTGATTGTGACGGATTCCAAAATTTTCATAATAAAAAATTTTGGTTTTAAAAAAGTCTAAAAATTTTCTAAAAATTCAGGGGTATAGATGTCCACGTGTTGATTGAACTTTTTTAAAGTTATTTAAAAATCCTCAAAAAATTCTGGAATATAGATTTCGAAGTACTGATTCCAAAAATATAGCGCTATTATGGTTTCGTGACAAGTGTTTCAAAAAAATCCGGTCTGAAATGCAATTGAAAAAAAATATACAAAAAAGTGTTATATTTCAATATGCGATTTTGGAAAAATGGTAGGAGTTATCGAAAAAATTAGGCCGAAAGTGACTTCTAGAGATCGAATGTACAAGAAAATGTCTGTGGATAATTTCTAAGATGGTCGTAAAATTCTGAAAATTTTTTCATAAGGTATTGCAAATTTTTGTTTTGAAAAAGTTATTCAAAAATCCTCAAAAAATTCTAGGACATTACGTGCTGATTCCAAAAATATAGGGGTTTAAAGTTGCGTGGCAAGTTTTTTAAAATTATCCGGTCTGAATACTATTGAAATAAAAATCCAAAAACTGTCATATTTCAAACTGTGATTCTAGAAAAATAGTAGGATTATCAAAAAAATGAGGCCGCAAATTCGGAGGATTTGAGGATTTCGCTGTTCTGGGAATTTGAAGCTTTTAGTGTTCGGAGGATTTGAGGATTTTGCTGCTTTGAGGATTTGAGTATTATGGAGTTCTCAGGATTTGAGAATTATGGGATTTTGAGGATTTTGCTGTTCTGAGGATTTGGTAATTTAGGTGTTTTGGAGAATTGAAGAATTTGGTGTTCTGAGGATTTGAGGATTATTGTGTTCTGAGAATTTGAAGACTGTTCGGATGATTTCGGGATGAGATCTTGCAAACGTCTTAACCATAGTAAATCGTTAATCAAAATTTATCCGTTTATCCCCTCCCAAAAAAAGTTGATGACGTCATCTCAAAATTTTACCAAGTAAATCTAAAATGTGCACAATATTATGAGTAGAGTATTGTAGAATTGCTTATACAAGGTGACTCAAAAAAATTATTGAATGGGATACCATGTTTTATTGCCGATCCCATCTTCCCGAAAATTTGAGATCTAGTACTGTCATTAACAGTATTGCAGTAATTCAAATTGGCAGTGTCCTTACTAAAATGGTGACGTCATCACAAAATTTTGGTTCATTGGGGTCATCTTCAAATAAAAATAAATAATTTTTTGTATTAGATAAGTAAGCTAAATTTTATAATTTTTTTGAAGTTGTATTTGTTCGACTGTACTTTAGGTAAGTTTCGACCAATTTTTTTATTTATCACCCAATATTTGATTATGGCAAATTCATATGACAGTATGTTACACAATATTTTACATTCATATATTGATTATTATTATTAATTTATTAGGCTAATAAAGCCAGTAATAATTTAAGATCTAACAAATTTATCTACAGATTACTAAAGCTGTTCAGGTTGTTAAAATTAAAGAAATATACATATACATAAAAATATATGCAAAAAAAAATTTATAGATACTTTAATTGTGTTATTATTTTTGCCTAAAATATAACAGTCTGTCCATATTTACGAACCCGAAACCCGACTACCAAAAATTTGTTTTACTGCTTCGAATACGTAAAAGCGAACCAGACACTCCGCTCGATAACGCCAAAAATAATTAATTACTTTCGATCGACCCGAATGCCAGCCAATTTTTCAATAAGGAACTGTCAGATCTCCGGAAGACTAACGAACTAGAACCCCGGGATTCTTTCACGTTGATGCAGGAATGTCGGGTGAGGGCGAACCCCTAGTTACATACCGGGTGATCCGTAACGAGAGGCTTTCTGATGGAAACGCCGCTAATTTTCACTACATTTACGAGAGTTGAGTGTGATCCCGCGGAATTTGCACCAGACGAAACCGAAACATTCGTTCTGTGAACGAGGGTGACCGCTCGAGGGTCTATTATGGGGAAAAATTAAGTTGGGTACGGTAAAACCGGGCGACGAAATAACATAAAATTACTTTCTGCGGGTTTTTAAATTGAGAAGTTTATGTTAGGAATCTATGTCCACTTTTACATGGTGTTACTTACCGCCAACAAAAGCGACACCCTTGAATGCATTTTAAATTATTTGAAATATCTAGTAAGAACTATGTTTTATGCTAGTTAGCGCTGGATTTCCCTCCTCCTCAACTTGTGGACGTTTTTTATACGTACTGTAAATTTTTGGTGAAAAAAATACTTCTTAAATAATAATTTTAAAACAAAAACTTATTCATCGCCTGAGAACTTGTTTGATCTACAAACTTGAGCGCGGTCAGGCCATTGTCGACTCTAAGGGTTCAGAAGCGATTTGGTTAGTGGACACTGTTTCACTCGATTATGACATGCAACTATTTTTTTGTTTAACTAAGAATTTTTTAATTGTATTTTATACTAGCAAAACGTCTTAAATAAATTAACAATATTGTTGAAATCGTAATAATCCAATGCATTTTTTTCGGGAAAATGTAGTTATTTTTATATTTTGCACACTCTACTCTGTATGAATTTTTAAATGTTTTTAGTGATATTTTTTGTGGTTATTTTCGATATATTGTATGATATTAACACTGAGAAAAAAATGGAAAATTTGAAAAATCGAGAAATCTAAAAATCGAAAAACCAAGATGTCAAGAAATCGGAACATAAAAAAATCGTAAAACCGAAAAATTGAAAAATCGAAAAGAGTAAAATTTAAAAATCGACAAATTGAAAAATTGGTTAATTGAAAATCGAAATATCGAAAAACTGGAAAAACGAAATAGGGCAAATCGAAAAGTTAAAAATTGAAAAATTGATAAATCAAGAAATTGAACAATCAAAACATCCAAACATCCGATTATTATCGATAAATCGAGAAATCTAAAAAATTTAAAAATTGAAAAATTGAAAAATAGAAATATTGACAAATCGAAACGTCAAAGATCGAGAAATCGAAAAGTTATGAAGTCGAAAAATCGAAAAGCGAAAGAATGGAAAAACTGAGAAACCGAATAAACGAAATAAAAAATGGAAAAGTCATAAATTGAAGGACTCATAAATCAAGAAACTGAACAATCAAAATTTCCAAACATCCAAATCTCGATAAATCGGGAAATTTAAAAAATAAAAAATAAAAAAATCGGAAATTTGAAAAAACGAAAAATTGAAAAGCAGAAAAACTAATACCGGAAAGTCAAAAAATTGACAGATTAAAAAATCGAAGCATTTGAAGAATTCGAAAACTTGAAAAAATTGAAATATCGAAGAACTGAAGTAAAAAATCGAGAAATCGAAATACCTAAAATTTTAAAATCGAAAAGGTAAAAAGACAACACACTGAAAAATCCAACTGAAAAATCGAAAAGTCGAAGAATCGAAATATTGAAAAATCCCAAAACTGAAAGATCCAAAAACTGAGAATCTAATAAATTGAAAACTGAGAATCGAAAAATCAAAAAAGTGAAGTCAAAAACTCGAAACCTAAAAAAAATCAAAAAATTGAAAATTCATAAACTTGAAAAATCGAAAAATTAAAGAATTTAGAAAAGACAAAAATTGAAAAATCGACTTAATTAAAAATTGTAAAACTGAAGAGAAAAAATAATCTGAAAAATCCCAAGAAATTTCGAAAAATTGAAAACTGAAAGAAAAACTGAAAAATCTCAAAACTGAAGTATCCAAAAACTGGGACATTAAAAAATTGAAAAATTGAGAAATCACAAAGTCGAAAAATCGAAACCTTAAAAAATCGAAAAAACTGAAAATACAAAAACCTGAAAACTCGAAAAATTGGAAAATTGGAGAACAAGATAATCGAAACAGCCGAAGGTCAAGAAATTGGAAAATCAAACATCGATCGACTAATTGAAAAATCGAAAAATTGAGAATTTAGAAAAGTCAAAAATTGAAAAAACGTAAAACTGAAACACTGAAAAATTGAAAATCGAAAAATTGAGAAATCGAATAATAAATAATCTGAAAACTCCCAAAACTGAAATATCCAAAAACTGGAAAATTAAAAAATCGTAAAATTACGGAACCGAAATAGGCCAAAATCGAATAAGCGAAATAAAAATCCAAAGTCATAAATTGAAATCGAGAAATCAAAATACTGAAAATCCAAAAATTTAAAAATGAGAAATTAAAAATCGAATTTCAAAACGAAAAACTGAAAAACAGAAAATCTAAAACCGAGACGTCGAAAATTGGAAGAGTAAAAAATCGAAACATTTGAAAATTCAAAACTTGAAAAATTGAAATATCGAAGAAAAGAAGTTAAAAATCGAGAAATTTTTATATCCTCTTTTATATTTCCTATAATGGGTTATGTTCTGTACTATAGAAGTCAATATTATTATTATTATTAAATCGGAAAACTCAAATTTTTAAATCGAAAAATTGAAAATCGAAAGTAAAAAAACAATACATTGAAAAATCAAAAGTCCAAATCGAAAATCGAAGAATCGAAATATGAAAAATCCAAAATTGAAATGTCAAAACTTAAACTGAGAATCGAAAAATCAAAAAAGTGAAGTCGGAACGAACTTACAAAAAATCGAAATTGAAATTAGAAAATAAAAATCGAAAAATTAAGAATTAGAAACTCAAAATTAAAAATCGATTAATTCAAAATTGTAAAAACTGAAAGAAAAGAAAAATTAGAAACGAAACTGAAACATCGGAGGATGAAAAAAAATTGAAAATCAGAATGTAAATTGATAATAATAGCTGAAAAATCCCAAAACTGAAATTCGAAAAATGAAAAATGAAAGAAAATGAAAAATCACAAAATTGAATATCGAAAAACTGGAAATTAAAAAAATTGAAAAATTGAAAATTCAAAAACCTGAAAAATCGAAAAATTGAAAAATTGGAGAACAATAAAATTGAAACAGTCGAAGGTCAAGAAATTGGAAAATCAAAACATCGATCGATTAATTGAAAATTCGAAAAATTTAGAATTTGAATGTCAAAACTTGAAAAATCGAAATACTTGAAAATCGTAAAATTGAAGACAAAAAATGAGAAAATGTAAAATTGAAACATCGGAAAATTGACAAATTTGGAAGAGTCAAAAATTGAAAAATCGTAAAACTGAAACATCGAAAAATAAGAAATCGAATAATTGAAAATCGGGAAATTGGAAAAATTGAGAAATTGGAAAATTTTAAATATTTAGTAATAAATAATCTGAAAAATCCCAAAATTGAAATTTCGAAAAATTAAAAATTCAAAGAAAAACTGAAAAATCTAAAAACGGAAATATACAAAAACTGGGAAATTAAAAAATTGAAAAATTAAGAAATCAAGAAGTCAAAAAAGTGAAGTCGAAAAATCAAAACCTTGAAAAATTTAAAATTCACGAACCTGAAAAATTGAAGAATTGAAGAACCGGAAAATCGAAACAGTCAAAGATCAAGAAACGGGAAAATCAAAAAACATGGATCGATGAATTGAAAAATCGAAAAATTGAAAATCGAAAAATTGAGAAATTGTAAAATTGATAAATTGAATAATAAATAATCTGAGAATCCCAAAACTGAAATATCCAAAAACTGGGAAATTAAAAAGTCCGGAAACTGAGAAATCAAAAAGTCCAAAATGTCGAAAAATCAAAACTTAAAAAAAAAATAAAAACTAAAACATCAAAAAATGAAAAAATTAATAAATTGAAAAATTGAAGATTGAAGAAATGAACAATCGATAAACTGAGAGTTTATAAAAGTCAAATTAATTTGAAAAATTGTGAGAACCAAATTTTTAAAAAACGTAAATTTGAAGAGGGAAAAATTGGAAAAACGTAAAATTGAAACATCGGAAAATTGTGGACATCGAAAATTGAACAATAAATAAACTAAAAAATCGCAAAACTGAATATCCAAAAGCTGAGAAAAAAAAAATTTAAAAATTGAGAAATCGAAAAATCAAAAAGTGAAATCGAAAAATTAAAGTATTGAAGAACTGGAAAATCGAAACTGTCGAAAGTCAAAAAATGGGAAATCAAAACATGGATTAATTGAAAAATCGAAAAATTGAGGAATTAGAAAAGTCAAAAATTGAACAAAAGTAAAACTGAAACATCGAAAAATTGAAATATCGGAAAATTGAGAAATCGAAAAATTGAGCAATAAATAAACTAAAAAATCCCAACAGTGAAATATACAAAAACTGAGAAAAAAAATTGAAAAATTGAGAAATCGAAAAATCAAAAAAGTGAAGTCGAAAAATTGAAGATTTGAAGAACTGGAAAATCGAAACAGTCGAAAGTCACGAAATGGGAAAATCAAAACATCGTTTAATTGAAAAATCTAAAAATTGAGAATTTAGAAAATTCAAAAATTCAAAAATTGAAAAATCGAAATATTTAAAAACCGTAAAATTGAAGAGAAAAATTGAGTAATAAATAATCCAAAACTGGAATTTCGAAAAACTGAAAAATGGAAAAACTAAAAAATTTCAAAACATGAAAATATCCAAAAACTGAAAAATTAAAAAACTTGAAAAGTCGAAAAATTGAAGAATTGAAGAACTGGAAAATTGAAACAGTCAAAAGTTAAGAAATGGGAAAATCAAGACATCGATTAATTGAAAAATCGAATATTTAGAAATTGTAAAATTGAAGAGAAAAGTTGAGGAATCGAAAAATTTAAAATCGAGAAACTAAAAAATTGGGAAACTGACGATTGAAAAACTGAAAAATCGAAACAGTCGAAAGTCAAGAAATGGAAAAATCAAAATAGGAACAAAATTTCATTAACGAAAACTGGAAATTGCTGTTAAAATTGTAAATAGAAAATTAAGGTTTTAATTTGAGTAAAATTTTCTTCGTAAATATTTATTCTTTCATCTAGAAAAATTTTCGAGTTTTATTTCAAAATCGTACCCATTCCAAAAACGAAAAAATATAATTCTAAATGCTCAGTATTATTTAAATAGCCAAATTTCGCTTCATACGCTTTTACATTAAGCATAGCACTTGTAATAAAATTGTCCAGTGACTACGACTAATTTAGTGTTAATTTCAAAGATTATCGCAAATTAGGTAAAACTGAATTTAACCTTTTAAAACAGAGTTCTTCCATTACTACGTGTGCTATTCTTTTAACAAATTCAGTACCTAGCTATATTGTTGTTATAATTCTACTTGGAAAAAAACTAGCCAGTAAGACATATTATTATATTTATATAGGGTTTCTATGAACGATTATAGGCTCGAAGTAAGTCATGAATACGTGCCGCCTCTCAGATTTGGACTTTGCTAAATGCCCAAGGACGCATGACAAAGACCACACACCGCTCTATTACTTACTCCACTAGACACTGTCGAACTTCGTATTTATTATTATATAGTTGTATTTAAGATACAAGAAGACTTAAACAATAAAAAATATAATAATGATCAAAATCAAGATAAACCACGAGTACAATAATACATTATTTTATAACATTTAGATGTCCTTTATTGCACAAAATGTTAAGTTGACGTCATGCAATTGTTGGTGGGGATAATTAGTATTGTTATTATCCACTCATATTATTGGTTTGTTTAAGTATAATTTTCGTTATTCCTATAAAATAATGAGTCATTAATTCAAGAAATATGTAACATAAACTAGTGGTTTCATTAAAAAAATGTGTTAACTCTGAGACGTTAGACGTTTTTCTCGAATCTCAAATATATTCTAGGCGCTCTGGTCACGCTGTAGGGTAACTAACTTTCAGTAATATGAATTTTCTTATGTGGCATATAATAAAATAAAAACCACAATTGTTTGATAGAAAAGTTACAAATATTACGAAACGGTTAATTTAAAGTCCTGATGCCATTAGGGTGAAATTTTTCCCTCCGTATCGTGTGTGGAAGTCGCGCCTTCCTAGAGTGCGAACTCCGTCTTATCTGTCAGAATCTCCAGACGTTGGCTTTTTACACCGCCTTAATTAAATCCCTTTCTGACATCTACCGCGCTGTTGTCACCGCTCCAAACGTACAGATTTCTACGTGATGCGGTTTCCAAAGTGCAAATTGCCCTCCAGAATTCCCGTTCCATTTGCGATTATTTATTTCATTTTAACCTACTTGTCTGTAATCCCAAGAATAGCACGAATTAAATCCGATTGCCCTCAAGGATTTCCGACCCCACGGTTTTTTCAACATTTGCATTTCCACATGTATGCATGCCGCGCAGGAAAAATTAAATCGGGGAAATCAAACACGGAAAAGGAGACGGATAATCTAATACCTGTTGATGAGCGAGGGCAAAATAATAAAAAAGAGCGGTTTCTTTTGAAGACGCATTAGGACGAGCGGTTTGCTTGGCGACTGCCTGCAGATCTGCAACACCCTCTCGAACGTCTTATAAAAAGGGCCGGGAAAATCTGATTCCAAAGGGTGTCAACTACACAAACACTTGATTCACTCCAATCTTGCCGTCATTTCGCTGGATCATCATTTTAAGTCTACTGTGTTTTGATCTCGGGTTAATTTACTTTTTGAATTAAAAACGGCGCCGCCAGATCAGAAGAAGCAAAAATCGCGCAAACGACATTACTGTGTTTTCGCGTTTTAAAATATTCATTAATGAGACCTTAAAAAAGGATCGAAGGTTAATAGATGGGCGATCAAAAAGTTTTCAGATTAGAGTTCATGGAAATATTTGTCATGTTTTTGATTAAACTGTAAAAGTCATGCATAACCTTTATTAAACAATCAGACAGTGAACGGATAGAACGACAGACAGACAGACAGACAGACCGACAGGCAGACATATTACCCCGAGATAAAAATAGGAGACCTATTTTTCCACGTTATAGAAGCTACATAATGTCAAAAATGTCAAATTAGTCACTTATTTAAGTGTTTACGCTGGAGACTTGTATAATTATTCAACGAAAGGAATGCAACTTGTGTGATTTGTTTTGTGTAAAATTTCAAACAGATTTTTTTAATATTCCACGATAAATGCGTCAACCAGAGGCACTTTTATTATTTTTTGCTGATACAAGCGACTGGCGCATTATGCATTTTTGTACCGCCACAAAAAGAAAAAGCTTGTATTATTTCATTGTTCTTTTGTTCAAAAAACAAGTTGAACTCATTCACAAAAATTTCGTGTTTGCTTTTACAGTTTTGTCATTGCCCGCTCTATTTATTTTTCAGAGCTTTTGTGAGCAGCTGTAACGTATATTACATAGTTTAACTTGCACATTTTCCTACTATATTTTTACATTTAAAAAAGTACGTTGTCTTAATTCTAAAGCAAATGAGAAGTTTTAACTTTCCCAGATCAATAATCTCGACTTTTTCTGTTTTTTGTTTCAGATTTGACCGCCGTAGGGAGGCCCTCCAGTTCGAGGGCGATGAGCAAGGCAAGTATCTTCACTTTCCTGCGACCCTCTTTTTTAATAACAAAAATCGGCGGTGGTCCGTTATTACTACGAATTAACTTTACGGCAGTTCTCTCGGCAAGCCTCTCGAGGATTTGATTTTTATATCCGATTTCCCGCACGTTTTGTTCGACTCGGGAACGTGACACTCTGGAGGTTCAGTGGACACGAACACCGACTCAATAACGACGATATTCTACCGTGAATGACCGTCATCGGTTTCTTGCCTCGAAATAGATTGGCCGGAAAATCAAACATTAAAAGTGCGTCTTGAGGGTGCCCGGAGCTCCGAGAATTAAAAATTTTGATGGAATACATTAAGGGAATTACTTATTTACAAGGCTGAGATATTGGGTCGGTGTATCAAAACCGCATTAACATCGACTTTTCGCGTCGACGTAGGTGGTTGGAATTAAAAAAATCATGGCGTAAATGACGGAAATCTGAGAGTTAGGAAACGAATAAAATAAACGAATTTGTGTATTTATACTGGAATTCAAGTTTCCATACAGTTTTAATAATATTTGTCATCAATTTGTATCTTAAATTTAAAAACCTAATTAGCTAAGAGTCGTCTCTCCAATTCTTATTTTATCTCCCTTTCACTTTGTGTGTTGCTATTATAGTAGTATAAACAGATATTTAAGGCGCCGAATGATTTTATTAAACTAGCTTTGGTTGTTGTTGCTCGAAGGAGAGATGCCGGTGGTTCGAATCCCACACCTGACAGTTTTTTTCTGTGTGTACTTTATCTTATATTATCAATAAAAAATGATTCGATAACAATCACAGCCTTATCAGTAATAATTATGGAATTAAAATATATAAAAAATATACGATCAAGTTTTTGTGCTAGGCTTTCTTTGATTTACCTTTTTATTTTAGGAAAGATTTTTTATAAACCTCCATTTTAAATAGTCTCATGTACTAAGAAAAAAAGGCAAAATGTCCGATCACAATCCATTTATAACTTTAAAATATTACAGCCCTGCTAAATCCTTTTTAAATTAAAAATGTGATTTATAGTATAATGTTGTTCAAAGAATCCTCGACTTAAAAAAAAAAAAATCAAATATTGGCCAACGCGTCTGATACCAGCCCGATCTCAATTCTCGATTTGACGCAACATTGTGCAATCGAGGGGACGGTGGTTTAATTGTAATATCCTACAGTTGTGGTACAAATTTATATTGTAAATTGTGTTTTAAATTTCTTGTTTTGAAAAGACACTACGTAATAATAAAACAGGCAAAATATACCCCGCCCACCCGCCCCATCTCAACTGTGTGATTTTTTTATTATGTGAGACCAAGGAACGGAGTTAATTCAAAATTCTTTATTTCCTTACAAAATTCGCATTTAACATTTTTAAGTTCTAGAATTAACAGAATCTCACAGTTGAGATGGCAAGGGTGGGCAGGGTTTCTATTTTGCCTTTTTTTTAATAAGCATAGTATTCTTTGAACAATAAGACACTCAAAAAGATGTTTTTAATTTATACAAAGAAATAAGTATTTGTAGTTAAGGTCCGTCCCCTTGGTTCACAGCGAATAAAAAAATCATCACAATTGAAACAGGGTGGGTGGCGGGGTTTCTATTTTGCCTTTTTGTTTTAATATGTGTAGAGTTCCTTTCATAACATAAAACTTAAAACATGTTTAAAATGGAAAATTCGTATAAGGAAACATCGATTTTGCAATTAGGCTCCGCCCCAGTACTGCAAAATCCATATTTCCTTGCAAAAATCATTTTAACCATGTTTTAAGTTTCTTGTTGTTGAAATAAGTCTACACATACTAAGAAAAAAAGACAAAATGCAGCCCCGCCCACCCACCCTTTCTCAATTGTGATGATTTTTTTTATTCGTCGTGAAGCAACTGCGAAATCCTTGTTTCTATACAAGAAATTAAAAACTTGTTTATGAGTATCATGTTGTTCAAACAATACCACGGATATTAAAAAAAAAACAAGCATTAGTCCCACCCATACACGCCCCGATCTCAATTCTCAATTGTGACGAATTTTTCATTCGTTGTCAGATCGAGGGGCAGGACTTAATTGCAAGATCCACATTTGTCTACAAGAATTTATCGTTTTAAACATGTTTTAAGTTTCTTGTTCTGAAAAGACGACTACGTATATTAAGAAAAAAGGCAAAATATAAGCCCCGCCCACTCGCTCTATCTCAACTGTGCTGATTTTTTTTTTAATAGTCGAGAGCCAAAGGAGCGGAATTCAAATTCAAAATTCTTATTACTTCTCTACAAGAAATTCTCATTTAAGACACTTTTTTGAGTATCGTGTTATTCACAGACTACTATGTATATTAAGAAAAAAATAAAGCCAAAGATTAAGCCGCACCCTTACCTGTCCCGGTCTAAATCGTAATGAAGTTTTTATTCGTTAGCAGATCTAGGGGCGGAGCCTAATTGCAAAATCCATATTTCCTTACAAAATTTACTATTTTAAAGGTGTTTTAAGTTTATATTTTGCCTTTTTTCTAAATATACGTAGTATTCTTTTTACAACACGATACTCCAAAAAACATGTTTTCAAGTTCTTGTAAAGAAATAAATATTTTGCAGTTAAGCTCCGCCCCATTGCTTCACGGCGAATAAAAAATTCATCACAATTGAGACATGGGCAGGTGGGCGGGCTTACATTTTGCCTTTTTGTTTTAATATCTTTAGACGTTTTTTCACAACATGAAACTCAAAACATGTTTAAAGTGGAAAATTTGTATAAGGAAATATCAATTTTGCAATTAGGCTCCGCACCATAATTACAATATCCACATTTCCTTGCAAAAACCATTTTAGACATGTTTTAAGTTTCTCGTTATGAAGAGATGGCTATGTATATTAAGAAAAAGAAGGCAAAATATAACCCCCACCCACCCACCCTATCTCAATTCTGATGATTTTTTTTATTCGTCGTAAGTCGAGGGGCGGAGCTTATCTTCCTTATCTTTCTACGAGAAATTACCATGTGAAATATGTTCTTCGGTAATCGTGTTATGCAAAGAAAACTAAATGTATTAATTAAAAAAGAAAACCAAAAGAGAAGCCCCACCCATCCGTCTCGATCTCAACCCTGACGAATTTTTCATTCGTTGTCCGACCGAGGGGCGGAGCGTAATTGCTAAGTCGATATTTCCCTATACAAATTTACCATTTTATACATGTGTTAAGTTTCTTGTTGCCGAAATAAGTCTACACATACTAAGATATAAAGGCAAAATGTAGCCCCGCCCACCCGCCCTATCTCAATTGTGATGATTATTTTATTCGTCGTGAACCAACGGGACAGAGCTTAACTGCAAAATACTTATTTCTCTACGAAAAATTAAAAACATGTTTTTGAGTATCATGTTGTTCAAAGAATACCATGTATATTAAGAAAAAAACCCATAGCCGCCCCGATCTCAATTCCCAATTATGATGAATTTTTCATTCGTTGTCAGATCGAGGGGCGGGGCTTAATTGCAAGATCCACATTTGTCTACAAGAATTCACCATTTTAAGCATGTTTTAAGTTTCTTGTTCTGAAAAGACGACTACGTATATTAAGAAAACAGGCAAAATATAAGCCCCGCCCACCAACCCTTACTCAACTGTGATGATTTTTTTTTAATCGTCAAGATCCAAAGGAGTGGAATTTAAATGCAAAATTCTTATTATTTCTCTACAAGAAATTACCATGCAAAACATTTTTTTTAAGTATCTGTTATTCACAAAATACTATGTATATTAAGAAAAAATTAAAGCCAAAGATTAAGCCGCACCCATACCGGTCTTGGTCTAAATAGTAATGAAGTTTTCATTCGTTGACAGACTTAGGGGCAGAGCCTAATTGCAAAATCCATATTTCCTTACAGAAATGGACCATTTAAACGTGTTTTAAGTTTCTAAAAATAAAAAATCGTCACAAATGGGATGGGGTGGGTGGGCGGGTTGATATTTTACCTTTTTTTTTCTTAATATACATAATATTCCTGGAACAACACGAGAGTCAAAAACATGTTTTTAATTCCTTGTAAGTAAAAAAGTATTTTGCAGCCAAGCTCCGCCCCCTTTGTTCACGGCGAATAAAAAAAATAATTACAATTAAGACAGGGCGGGTGGGCGGGCTTACATTTTGTCTTTTTGTTTTAATATGTGCAGACTTCTTTTCACAACATGAAACTCAAAACATGTTTAAAATGGAAAATTTGTATAAAGAAATATAGACAAAACAAGCCCCAACCATATTTATCCCAAGCTGTCTGATCGAGGGGCGGAGCCTAATTGCAAAATCGACATTTCCCTACAAAAATTCACCATTTTAAACATGGTTTATGTTTCCTGCTGTGTTTGCCCTGATAACTACATAACTAACTTTTTGGAAATTCTAATAAGTTAGACTGTAACATTGATTTAGTAATCCGAAGACATCCAGTACAATTTATTTATTTATTAGTGTTTTATCAGGGGCAGCAGGAGCAATTACAACGTCTACAAACAATTTGGACAGAGAAAAATATTGATTTTCAATATTTGATTATCATAATTATCAAAACTAATTTTTAGCTTGATCCATTTGTATAAAATATATCAAAACTTACATCTAAAGATGTATCTTGGATATATGATATGGCACTGAAGTGGTGATAAAAGTTGAGACCAAGTCACGACTCATTTAAACGTTTTATGTACACAGCTGCCATGGAAACCGTGCGTCTAGTCGCTGTATTTGGCTGGAATGGGGTCTTGCTCGAAGAGTGACCACTAGTAGTAACTCAGCTGCGGAATTTGATTTTCATTCTGCGCGAGTGAAATTGTTTGATTTTAAATGAAAACGATTTAAAACCAAACGCGTGTGGACAAGTACTTGTTTACTTTTATTGAATGTATCAATCAAATTTTGTCCCCCCCCAGTGCAAAAGGTCACGAGCTGCCACTGTGTTTTATTATTCTATTTTGTACCCTTACCAAAAATTCCCAAACAAATATCTATTCAAAAATAAGTTGTTACATGTTGGGTGGTAATTTCAACACAAGAAAACTTTCTAAGTCTAAATAGTTTTAGACAATTTTTTTCTAAAAAAGTTCAATTTTTTTTAACTAGACGTGAACGACTTATTTTCATGATCAATTTGATTGCATTCGAATCACAAATATTCCGCCCGACTAATGTCGGTGGTTCGCAAGGGTTGAACAATGAAATATTGCCGAGTCATTTCACATTTCCGCAACCGCGTAAGATTCGGTTTAGATATAGGACCCTATATTCATACTTTTAACATCGAAGTAGATCCATTTAATTTGTGCGTACATACGATAGTTCTACCTAGTGTTTCTGGATAATAATTATAAGAAGAGTAAGGCAAATAGCATGATTCATTTTTATTGGTGGATCATTTTTTCCACGGCCCATTAAAAAAAAAAAGCTTTTCAAAAAATCAAAATTTTTGCAAAGCATGTGTTGTTGCTTTGGTCTCTAAGAAGAATTGTAATAAAAATTATTTAAAATTTGTGGCATTAAAAGAATATAAAACTAGTGCTTTACGTTATGCTTCAAAGAACGCGTTCCAAATAGCAATTTTAGTAGAGCAAATATTTTGTAATTTGAGAGATCATTTAAAGAATAATCATTTTTACACTAGTAATGTTTTTGAAGCCATGAAGAAAGAAATTAGGAAAAATTCGACTTATCGCTCAATACAATTTCCAACATGCTGCAACAGCAAAACAAAATTTTCTGCAAGAATGATAGTTTATCGTCTGAAAATCTATACCAGAAAAGAAGAAATAAGAAAAAAACAAAGAATAAAATGGTCCAGCAAAAGCCATGCAATGAGGTATTTGGTTGAAAATGCAAATCAAAAATTTGAAAAAAAAATAAAGCGTGACAGTTTCGTTGTCCAAAATTTCTTGAGTATATAACTATTTAACTGACAAATTTCGAGATAAAAAATAATTATCTTCGATATTTTGTTTATTATATTATGTAAATAAACTTAATACCATTAATTCAATAGTTTTGGATCAAAAATTGCTATCACTTGTCAATGTTTGCTGTACTCTTATCATTATTAGAGAGCGGATTTCTAGGTTTAATGCTTTTTGTGAAAAATGTAAGCATTTCAAAACTTTTTTATATCTGTAACTATGATACAATTTGGAGTCATTTGACACATATTTTTTTATGCTTATTTGCTTCTTTTTCAATGTTATGCATATTAAAACTTATATGCTTATTTAATGCTTTTTCGAGGAATATAAGTTTTAATGCATATTTTGTTCAAATGCCGGCCTTGTCGGGATGACAAATACTTGTTAGTTAGCCGTATCGTATCGTATGCATTTTACCTAGACTTGACCATTGAAGTAAACTTATTCAAGACACTTTCTGTGAATAGGTTCCGGTCGTTTGGGTAATAAAATTTTATTATAGGATTGGAAAAATACTCCATAGATTTTATGACTTTAAATCCTTACTTCCGTTGATAATGAATTAAAGCTTTTAACCAGATGTTCTTTTTCGGCATTTTGCGGCAAGACCGTTGAAAATTTTCTAGAAAAAAGGATTATTGTACCCAACTACCTATCTTAAAATTTTTCTAATGGAAACTTTTAAGTAAATGAACCGTTTATTTCACAACCATCAGTCTAGCGCATCTGTCGTGGTACAGTGTTATTACGTGGTTCTCCCTTGTTACATGTTGAGTTGTTTTTGGTAATATTACTAATATTTTAAAAGAATGCCGAAAGTAAAATCGACGCCGGATCAGTGGATAAGGGATTTTCCAGAATTAAAATTAGAAAACAACAAAATATTCTGCAGAGCTTGTATGAAAACCATAAGCCCACTAATTTTTTTTTTATCTATTTTCCTTTGTTAATGCTGTATATGTACGTTGTTTTAGATTCAAAGTGTAAAAAATACAACGTGACGCAACATGTCAAAACGACTCTTCATGTAGAAAGGAAGAAAATGTTTGAAGTTTCTAAAATTAAACAGCAGACCATACATGAATCTGTTGCATCTACTTCCACAAAAGATGAGCAGTTTCAGTTTAATTTAGATTTATGTAAAATGATGATCCAGTCCAATATACCTTTAAAAAATTGGAGAAAGGCCCTCTTCAAGAATTCCTTGAAAAACACTGCAATCGACATATTCCGGTTGAAAGTACTCTCCGAAAAAATTATGTAGGCCCAGTGTTTCAGCAAGTTTACAACGAAATTAAACATCGCATTGGAGATAATTATTTATGGTTCGCTGTCGATGAAACAACCGATAGTTGTGGAAGATACGTGGCAGGTTTAATTGTTGGAATTTTAAATGAAAATTTCCCTAGTCGAGGGTATGTAGTAAGTTTGAAAATGTTAGATAAAACAAATGGCAATACGATTACCAGATTTGTAAATGACAGTCTTACGTCACTATTTTTGCCAATAAAATTTTATTGATGATCTCGGATGCAGCTCGTTATATGTTGAAAGCAGGGAATAATCTAAAAATATTGTACCCCAATTTAATTCACTCTACTTGCATTGCCCACGGTTTAAACAGAGTAGCTGAAGGAATACGTTTGCAGTTTCCTACTGTTAATAAATTAGTGGCAAATGGTAAAAAGATTTTTGTTAAAGCCCCACTAAGAGTGCAACATTTTAAGGAAAAATTTCCAAACATACCATTGCCCCCGGAGCCGATAATAACGAGGTGGGGAACATGGTTACAGGCCACATTTTATTATAACAAATATATCAAAGAATTTGAGGAAGTAGTTACGGAGTTTAGCGAAGATTCTTCTCAATCGGTTAAAGATTGCATAAATATTTTGGAAAAAAAAGATTTGCGACAAGATCTAGCTTTTCTAAGAAGCAATTATCAATTCGTATGTGAGGTAATAGAAAAGTTAGAAAAACCCAACATGTTGTTGGTAGATGCCATAAACTTAGTGAAAGAATTTAAACAACAAGCAAACGCAGTAAGGGGTGATATTGGTACTAGAGTATCTCAAAAACTTGACGAAGTGTGAAATAAAAATACAGGTTTCGGTGTTCTTTCCGACGTTGCTCGTGTTTTACAAGGCCAGAAGGTGGAAAATTTGGAGTTAGATTCAACATTAGTTGCAAAATTCAAATTTGCGCCAACAACGAGTGTGGATGTTGAACGAACATTCTCCAATTTTAAACACATTTTAAATGATCGGCGAAAAAATTTTACAGTGGACAACTTGGAACATATTACAATCATAAATTGTTTTAAAGAAAACTGAAATACGTGTGTAAAATATAAAGTCTAGGATTATTGTAATAATATTTTATCCAAAGTTCTAACAAGTGTTCTTTGATTTGTAATATGATTATGTTTTTAATGCTTTTTTGCTTAAAATAAAACTTTTTTAATGAAAATGTTGTGCTTATTTAAGCGCTTATTCTTAATTTTTTTGTGCTTATAAATCCGCTCTCTAATCATTATATTGTTTAGGTATATTGTTGAAGAATGGACATTAAAAATCAAACAGAACTTACCGATACTAATTTTTTGGTTATCATAAAACAACACAACTTTTTGTAGAAATCTTACCGATAAAACGCGAGCGACTTTTCCTCCGCAGCATCAGAACGTCCCCATGTTTTTGGGAATAAACCGTTGAAGCAGCAAGCAAATCGTTTTACCGCATCTCCAGCACCTGGTCCTTTTCACAATCCTTCGAAGGTGTCGCGACTCGCGAGACGGTGTCCTACCCTCCTTTCCCTCGTTATAAAAAGAGTGACTACAATACAGGGGAAAACACAGACAGGGAGTAATCCTCTTTGCCGATTCAGACGATACACAATGCCGGACAAGATAATATTCAGTTCAGCGACTCAGACGCGAAGAATTTCGCTGAAAAACGTACGTGGTGGCACGAGCAGGGCCGTCGGTTCCCCGCAAATAGCCCCGTCGACGTTTTAAATACATTATATTCAATGGTTAATTGAAAATCCACTTTAAAGTTGCGAGCAGCTCCAGAATTGCAATCAACGATACAATTTCCACATTTTTAAATCTAATTTTAATGTAATGAGAGGATGCGGATACAAGAGAAGGGCGTCTGAAAAAGGAGCACGTAAAATATAGGAAAGAATGCTAATTAATTATTCCGAGGAGTTGAGCCGCCGAGAATGATTAGCATTCTGGGCTGAGCAGAGGTTTCCGAAACGATATGAACCCCCCTGTCGCCGCCCCCGGGACCTTGTCGATTTTTAAACGGCGCTGCATCCGATGGGGAGCGGCGTTTTGCTCGTTTTGGCGCTGGCTTGCATTCGAATCGGGTTTCATTTGCGGCCAGATTGATTCTACAAATATTGAAATATGCACCCCCCTTATTTATTATTTTTGATTGACGGGTTTGAAAGACTAATTCCGTTGGTGGAGCGGTGGACGGCTGGAGAGAGACCACTTTTGTAGCAGTCGACGTACAAAGATTTGCGTCTCGAAATGTCGGGAACACATGCCTCCCTTTTACAGATTTCATTTCGTACGTACTTAAAAAATGAATTTCATGTGCTCGTAAAATATTTTGTCTGTATGTTCTTTTTTCCTCATAATTAAATCTAGCAACTAAGTTGAAGCTAACAGTGTAGATTTATTGAACAGAGCGCTCAAATAGCGACTGAAATTGTCAGACTTTTACAAAAATAGCTGCTATATTTTAGGGACAATAATATTGTTACCAACAGTAAAATTCCGGCAATGGTACCTCATATATAAAATAGATTTATTTACTTGTCAACATCCAGTTTGAATTAAAACTTTGGATATTTTCTACCATAATATTATGATATTTATCGAGTGTACTAAAACTATACCAATATTATGCCGTTAAAAAAAACCTAAGCCAAATAAGATAAACTTAATCAAAGTTAAAGCGTTTTTATCAATTTAAATGAGTGCTTCGCCCGAATGCTTTGGTAGTGATCTGGCTTCTTTTCACACTCGGTCCAGACCAAGGTCCAGCACATTGCATTGCACATTTTCATTCTTGTTAATGTATAGTCGTGGAAATACTCCTAATCAAAAACACTTAGAATGTGACATCTTTTAGTAACTTTTCGTAGGTGATTTCTTATATTTTACGAATATGTTGCTATGGATAGATCTAAATTTCCAATTTGCTATTATTGAAAGGCACATGTACTAAAAAAGGAAATTCAAAAAGTAGACCATCAAAAACTATTATATTGTGCTATTATGTTAAACCCATGAACCAAAAAACTGGTAAATTTTTGCCTTTCTTTTTTATAAACTGGATCATTTAATTAGTTAATTAATTTCTTCCGTTGTGTTGGTGGTATTCACGTAAAAAAATTGTTCTTTTTAATTTAACTGAAGACCGTTCCAGCAAAAATAATCTGTTACTACTTTCCTTAAATTTGAAACCAATTTTCCTTATCCAGTTGGTTGACGATCTAGGACCAACGTTAAAATCGGGAATCTCTTCCATTACTCGATCTTGCAGCAACTTAATAGTAATGTATTCGTTAGAAACAACCATTTTATTATACATAATCTCCCGCATTGACATTAAATCTACAGGATTCACTTTTGTTTTTATGTGACTAATTCTAGAAGACATTTTTCTTGTATTCAAAGCCATTTAAACCTGGACTTTTTGTAGCCCGTAGACAGTTCTTTCCGAAATTTTCAACATTTCTGCGGTCAGTTCTGTCTTCCTTTTTCTCTAATACATTTGAAATTATTTGTTTTATATATAATTATTTCCTTTTACTCCTTTTCAGAGCATAGGGCCTCCACGAAACATTTCCATTGTTGTTTGTCTTTGGTCATTCTTGTGAGCTCTCCCCAACTTCTCCCCGTCTCTGTTCTTTCTCTCTCAGTAACTCTTCTCCAACTGGTTTCGGGTCTTGCTCTGTTCCTATCTCATTCCTTAGTCCACTTTAGTGCATATTTTGTGATGTCCTTGTTGTATTTCCTTAATGTATTGCCTATCCAGTTCCACTTTTTCCTTTTGGTTTGTTCTCTCATACTTTTTTGCTGTGTTAGTTTCCGTAACTCTTCATTTCGGATCTTTCCTGGTCACTATATTTTCAATATTTTGCGTAGACTTTTATCGACAAAAAATCTGGGTGTTCCATTAAAAAAGAAAAAGTAAGCTGCTTTGTGTGTCAAATCGAAAGCGATAAAAGAAGGAAAAATATTGTAATCAAGTCGCCATGTTTAACTATATATCCACACAAAATTTCCAAAAAAAGCTTTTCAAATAACAAAGTTAATTAATCATTCCGAGACTTTATGCTAACCCTGTATATTAAACATAATACGAGTACGTATAATGTAATACTATAAACGTTATGCAGAGTGTTAATAAATGATTTATATCTAAAGAGCCTTGAACACGACTTAACTAAAAAATTTACGACTTCGGAAAAATACACTTTTTTGGTGTTGAACATTAAGTATTGCCATTCTCCGTTAATTTCTTGGCCAGACGGAAAACAGGTTTTGATAATAAATTTACCTTGTTCTGGAACTACATTTTTACGTATCGTTTATGATTTAAAGAAATAAAAATAAAAACTGTATTCAAAGGTTGACAACTAATTGAGAGACGAATTAATTTAGCAAAAAGTTGAATGCAGCGGCACATTAATAAATGCATTTCATGATCGACTAGATGGCAATGCAATGTGTATGATTGAAATCTCAAAACATTTTTGTATGGAGGTTCAAAGAAATATGGTAAAATTTGACTCTAGTATCTTTAATAATAATAATAATAATAATAATATATATTTTGCAACAGACATACACGTCTACAGTGGAAACACAAGGCCGTAATACATAACAAAATAAAATAAAATAAAATAAATACAAATACAAATGAAAGAAAACATAAACTAAAGAAAATTTGTATCCTAATTAGGAATAATATGCCAGAATTATTTGTTTTACACTTTTGTTAGTAAGCTTGACATGAAATATGTCTAAGTTAACACCAAGACAATTGTATAGCCTAAAACATGTTAAGAGCGGACAGTTACAGCGATGGAAAGTGTTAGGTACATTATAATAAAAAGTTATTGGTACTCTACAACTTAGTCGTGGAACATAAAATTGTACCTCAGTTAATAAATTAGCACACGATATTTCTCCTTTTACAATTTTTTGTAAAAATATTAAGCAACTTAAGTTACTTCTTGACAACATAGAGTATTCATTAACAATACTGAGAAGAGCACGCTGCTGACAGTGTCTAACCGGGTACGAACCAAACATCTTATAATAGGAGTATTTGCAAAATTTGCGTAAAACATCTCTAAGAGATTTATGTAGATTTGCTGATAAGGTTTCCAAATTACACTACAGTACTCCATTTTTGATCTTACTAATGTATAAAATAGTAACTTAATGCAGTAAATGTCAGTGAAATCATGTGTTGCCCTTATAATGAATCCCAAAGTTTTTAAAGCAGCATTGGTGATATATTCAATGTGCGAACTGAAAGTTAATTTTTGATCCATTATAACACCAAGATCACGGAATTGACAACATAGTTCAAGAACTTTACCACTGATGTTATAATAGAATCTTATAGAACTTTTCTTTCTCGTAAAACACATAGTTTTGTATTTAGAATTATTCAAAATTAGTTTGTTTCTTGTACACCATAATAGAGAATATTCAACATCTTGCTGCAATATTAAACAGTCATAATAATTCTCTATCACATTTGCTATTTTCAGGTCATCAGCATAAATAAATGTACGACATTTAAGACTACTTAATGCATCATTAAAAAATAGTAAAAATAACAATGGGTCTAAGTTACTACCCTGCGCAACTCCACTACCAACATTAAATATTGAGGACTTGTGACCACCAAATTCAACATATTGTTGTCTACCTATTACAACTGATTTTAACAACAATAATAATTGGTCACTAATACCAAACGATTTTAATTTATGCAAAAGAATACAATGGTGTACTGTACCAAATGCTCTAGACAGATCAGTATAAATAGTATCAACTTGCAAACGCCTGTCTAAAGCATTGGACACATACTGAGTAAATTCACAAAGGTTCGTCATTGTTGACCGACCTTTCACAAAACCATGCTGTTCTGGAATAATATCTCTACAAACATGAGAATATATAATACCCGAAGTAATTGACTCAAATATTTTTGCAAAATTTGGCAATAATGCTATAGGCCTATAGTTTTTTATATCACACTTTTCTCCGGACTTATAAACAGGACTTATTTTAGATACTTTCCACAGAACAGGGTATTCAGATTTTGTTAAGATTAAGTTAAATATGTACAATAAAGGCTCTATTAAACTATTAATGCAATCAACAACCACGAAAGCAGGTATGTTGTCAGGTGCAGTTACAAAGTTGCTCTTGAGTTTTTTAACAGAATTCAGTATATCACAACGATCGATGACAAATTTTGACAATATAGGATGAGAATCACAGGAGTTACAAAAATCTTTACTAGCACAACAACTTTTATCGCAGAACTCACAAAATGTACCATTCATTTCACAGTTGGAATCACATTTATGATTAGCACCATTATTTGAAAAGACACTGGCAAATTGATCAGCAAACGCTTGCACAATATCCCCTGATGTGGTTAATTCGTTCCCATCATGTGTCATTCTACCTGGAATGCTCGTCGATTTTCTCTTAGCGTTAAAAAATGACCAAAATTTCTTCGGGTCATTTTTGATAGAGTTTTCCGTATTCCTGATGAACATTGCATATTCCTTTTTTACTTCACGTCTTATTTCTATACTTAACGATTTTACCCTGTCATAATGATACTGTGACTTTGTTTTACGATACTTATTCCAGTGCTTACTCTTCTGTTTAATTAGCTGGATAATATGTTTAGTGAACCACAACGGATATTTTGACGTTTTGTATTTTGCTAATGGTACATATTGTTCAAAGAGACCATATATTGTATTATATAGATTATTGCAAGCATCATCAACATCAACACAATTTAGTAATTTTGACCAGTCAGCAATTGATAATGCTAAATATAGACCTTCCAAATCTGCTTTATAAAAGTTGAATTTGGTAAAATCTGTTTGTCTTTGAAACATCACATGTGGCTCCCCCTGTGTAGTTACATCAATTCTTAAGCAAGGGTGATGTGCGTCTTCATCAACTAATGGGTATTCATGTCTCCAAACTTCTAACGCCAAAGAATCCGTTGACAACACTAAGTCCAAGAGTTTAGAAAAACTATTGAAAACTTTATTTCTCTGTTTCAAATCGTTTAGTGATAAAAAGTGGCTATAAATATTAAACATTTGAGTTGTTTTTGTACCTATTTCGCATTCAATAAGTTCCGGAATATTGAATGATAAGAATCGGTTCCGAGAAATCAACAGTATTTTCCAAGTATTCAAACATTTGTTCATAACAAGATATAGGTAAACCTGGAGGAATATACATTGTAATTATTAACATGCCATCTTTTTTCAAGAATACCCTCACTCCAACCAAATCAATTTGCTGTACCGGGGAAACAAGATTTAGTGGTTGAACTGAGATCCTTGTAGTATTAACAGCAATCAGAGTACCACCACCTTTGCTATACTGACGATCACATCGGAAAACATTAAATTGGTTAGGAAATAATTCACTTGACGAAATACCAGAATGTAACCAAGTTTCAGTTAGTATAATAATATCCATTCCAGAGGAACAAACGTTAAGAAAACAATTCCGTGTTTTGAACTTAAACCTCTAACATTTTGGTACAAAATTTCAAAAAATGCTACATTAGAAAAATTAGTCTGTTGGAAATCTACTGATTTTTTGTAGAAACAATTTGGGGTATACCATTCATGTATTTCAGTTTTATGTCTTTATCACCAACACTCAATCTTCTTTTGAACTCCTTCCTTATTGTGTAAGCTCTATTTTGTTGCATCTTAGTTAAATCTCTGTTAACATAAATTCCATTCTGAGCTTTGTACTTGACAATTACATTTTTTGCTGTCATCGCGGAGGAGAGAATTACACGGATCGGGCGAGGTTTGTTAGTTACAGTTTTTCCTATCCGATAACATTTTATAATCTCAATATTTTCGACACCAGGGAGCGAAATGAGTTTAGTTACAGAATTTAAGTCATAGGTTTGCTTGTCATTCGCTGTAACGGTACTTTCATCTTTATAAAAACCCATATGCATATGGTTGAAAATGTCGTTAAGTACATTATTAAATTAACAGACAAAGGAACATATCCTAACATAAATTTCAATTTAGATTTAATTTGCAAAATTTTTCGAGTGAGAGAACCGATAAATTCTGATTAGCGATTTACCACTTTGACCATAACATTAAACAGTTTGGTAAATTACTGAGCAATCGTTCTTATAGGTTTTTTTTAAGATACTTATTTCTATTATTTTTTTCTAAGAGGTACATGCCAAAGATTACAAACAAAGGTGGATTAATAAACCACAGGTAGATATAGATGCAAATTATTTTGCACCCTTTAAACACGAATAGAAATATTATTGATCACTTTGTGCGTTGTAGTAAATACTATACCGAGTGTTTGGAAAATGGCAGATTAACTCTTCACTACGCTCTTAACAATCAACTGGTGAGTCTGGGAAAAATAGTAAAGAAATCCTTGTCACATTTTGGTGGAGTTATAATGATTTAAAAATTGGCTCTTTTGCTACGTTTAATAACTAAACAAGACATTCATTATCACAATAACTATAGTAATAAAACTTTTAGTTAATATATTTCTCGCCCATGACCATGTTTAATTTAATTAGCATTTCAATTAGAATGTGTAAAAATATGGTTGTGCTGTTTTTGTAATAATTTGAAAAAAGCCCATTTGACAACAATGTTTGCCTGATATAAAGCGAAAGCACAAATCAGCAAAAATCGAGTAAGCAGTTAAAAATGTTTGACATATCAAAAATGGTCAGTTTTAAAAATACCACGTTCAAAATGTTCCAAATTAATTTTAGGTCCCCTGGTGTTTTATTTTCGATTAAATTTACGGGAATCTGGTGTTTTGTTTCTGGATGAATTTGAAAAAAACTTTTGAGCTTTAATGTTTTATGTTTTACGAATTTGAAAAAGTCTTGAGCGCCGCAGTGTTTTTTTTTTTTTAATTCGGAAGACTCTTGGGTACTCTTGCTGTATCATTTTGGGAGAACATGGAGATTTTTTTGTAAATTATTTAAAACAATTTTGGGGGACCTTGGTGTTCTATTTTTGGTAAATTCTGGCCTGAACTGTTTTTGATTTATTTTTGGGACCCTGCTTTTTTTTAAATTTAAAACAATTTTGAGGTTCTAGGTATTTCTGTTTGGAAAGAATTTGAAAGTGATTTAGAGCCTCTAGTGTCTTTTCTTATAATAATTTAATTAAATTTCTTAGCAGCTACTAGCCCCGCCCGCAGTTACTAGCCCCGCCCACCGGTCCCCATTTTTCTTAGAGGGTATGTCATCTGCCAAAATCAGTTTTATCTTAGTAGGTACTAGCCCCGCCCACCCGCCCCCATTTTTCTTAGAGGGTATGTCATCTGCCAAAATGAGTTTTATCTTAGCAGGTACTAGCCCCGCCCACCCGCATTGATTCTATCAACACAAATGGATATATAATTACATATACAGGATGATTCGGCCTAAATGACGAATGTGATTTGTAGATGGATAGTGGCAACCCGAAATCTATTATTCATTTCTTCCTTGATTCACACTAGAATTTCAAAAATATCACAAATCTACAAAGTATGTGGTTTTGAATACATCAAAACAAAGTATCACTGTCACGCATTACATTTAAAAGAAAAGTTGATGAAAATAAATCTCTGAAAATGCGTTTCACGAATCCATCGTGAATTTTCTCATACCTACATTTTTTTATAAGCTGCGTTTGTTTACATGGCCATTATTGCAAAATTTGGCCCCATCACTATATAAAAATATGTTTTTGATAACATTGGGATCATTTCGAACCTGTTCCTGAACAAAATTGCAAAATGCTAATCTTTGTGGAAACTCAGTCTCTCCTAGTTCATGGACTAACCGCATATGATACGGGTGGAACCTGTTGCCTTTGTGTCGGCACAATAGTACGTAGTAGTAAGCGAAGAAAGATAAGCTCCTCCGTAGTCTAGTGGTAAAGGCACCCGCCCGGCAAGCGGTAAACGTGGGGTTCGATTCCCACCGGAGAAGCAACATTTTTCTTCGCTTACCTACACGTTGAACATTCGATAAACAGAAGATTGACTTCCGCCAATTTCTCTCACAATTGCCCGTTGTCCAACGTGAGGATTTTCTAAAACAATCCGTTTACTCACAGGCCAATCGTTTCTCAATTTAATTTCAAATTTTTTGAAAATTTTATTTTTTGGATGCGATTGGATGTCTACGTTCGGCATATCTCTGGAGATGGAGGTACAAATTTGCCACCACTGGGACATTTTTTGACACTCTGCATAAATTAAGATCGTGTCTGTCTTTTCGGTGTTGGTAAACGAATATCTTGGCATCTTTGCATATAATTTTCAACTGCTTAAAATCGACAGTGGCGAAAGAAAGCAAACTTGGATTCATGATATTTTTTAATTCAAGGAATAGAAAAAATGTATTTTGGGGTACCTATCCGACAGGTCAAATTCGTTATTTACGCTAAATCAGCCTGTATGTAAAATATCCCGACCAAGAAACACCTACAGAAAATCCAGTTCGTATTCTAAATGACTAATCTAATAAAATAAAAAAGATAAGTTACACAAGACACTGTCAAAGTGTAATATTTTGAGGATTTGATTGAATTTTAACAAAAGAACTATTTTTCAACAACAACTCAAAATCTTTAAGCTCGAGCAGATTTTTGCTAATTGTAAATGCAATTTAAAATATGTATTGGAATTCGTAATCTGGAAGTTCCAAAATGTAGACTTTGTTCACAACCATTACCATAATTGACTTTGTTTAAAGAAAACATTCTTATTACTCTCTATTTATAAAATTTACATTACTAGTTGGAAAAAGTATGCATGCCTCCTACAATATTCGATAGAGATGTTTGTAATAATTTATGCTAAAACCAACAACTTTACCTCTTAATCTAATGTCGGCAATCAAGTTAATTAATGGTGTTTACAGTTAATGTCGCAAGCAATAAAACCTCAAACTCTTCATTTAGATTCTCTTTGTGTAATGTCCGATGTGGGCGAATATTTTTTCTACTCTACATAAAAAAAGCGTATAATTGCATTTATGCATGACCGACGAGTCATTAAGAGCATGTATCTTATTTGCCTCGCTTTGTATACAGCTATTATATGGTAATCGCAGACATAAATAATTCCCGCGGAAAGCATGATTGCTAATCAATATAAACGACATATTAATATAGACTTTCCACACCTCGGAACCGGGAAACGGTGTAGTATAACAATAATCGTAGAATTGGAAAAACTCATTATTCACAGAAAAACTGTCTCTTGTCCAAAAAAGCGCATTAATTGTGGAAGGAAATACTGAATAGTGCCTAGATGGAGTTATGCGATAAAACCGCTAATGCGGATATTTTTAAAATGCCAACATTTTTTACTTATTGCATAATTAAATAGTAATTTATTGGCTGTTTTGTAATAAACAGGTTGAATAAATTTGCGAAATTATGTAACTAATAAGCGGGCGGTGAACTGTATTTTACGTCAAGAGTGTTAAGTTAGAATAAAATCCTAGTTTATAATTGGTGCTTTTTTACAAACATAAAATTTTGTGGCACCAATTATTAGAAATTTAGAATAACTTTACTGTATTATAAAAACAAAAAAAAAGGGTCTAGTCCGTTTTCAAATTAGAATTATGGGAAAAGAAATTCTGCACGATTAATAACAACATAAGGGCAGTTTTAATTTCAAAATATCTTATCTTAGTATGTGGAATTTATAAAGGTATGCTTGTGTTAGTAGACTTTCCATTTCTTTGAGTTAAATAAATAAAATACGACTATCTGTTGCACCCCATAATACCTGAGTGTGTTTAAAGTCAGATATAATATGAATTTTAGCGCCTCTTATACAATAAAAAAGCGCTTTAAAAACAGTGACATGGAGAAAAATAGAAAAATAAGTTATTTAGGTACGTTCATAAACACATACATATTCAAGCAGCCGCCGCTGTCTACGTCGGTCTTCTTCGTCTCCTCATCTACATATGTTCTCGTCAGCTGCGCTTTGTTTCTGAAAAGGGCTTATTAAGGATGCAAAATTTCCCATTCATATTCAAAATTTTATATCCCAGTTTTACCACTAATTTATTCAGCCTTCCCTCTCTTACCGTTCTCCTTTTCTTTTATTCCCGATTCTTATTCCGCAGCCTCGAGAAAACGGCTAATTCCTATCCGTACACTTTTTAATAATATCTAATTCTAAATCTCGAGACGACGCACATTTTAATTTAAATTGCTTATTTTCTCTCTTGATTTTGCGTTTTTATTATTCTTTTAACGGTGCGCTGGCTTTCGACGAAGAGGGCTTTGGTAGCTTGTCCAACAGGTGGCAACCATCAATCATCGTTTGCACTGAATTATTATAAACTGACCACCTGTCCGGACGCATTCCGGGGACTTGGAGGAGGATTATAGGATGAAAGCCAATAAAATGGAGTGGTTTATGTTAAAAGCGTTTTTCCCTTTCGCCCAAGATATAAAATTCATGAAAGTAAACCGAAATACCTAGTGGTGCGGAGGAAGAGAATTATCTTATTTAGAAGTTACTCCTAGAAATTTCCTGCAAATACGAAAAAACGATTCCGACTTTGAACAAAGAAATTTTGAAAATTTAAAATTCTATAGTTTTAACAATTAAAGGAGGAAAATTTCCACACTGTCGTGGTCTAAAGTTCCACAACGTTAAACACTAGTGGCTAATGTTATGGATGTAATGAAATGGTACAAATTTAAGAATTAAAAGTCTAGCAAGATTTCTAAAAACCTTGTACTTTGAATAATGGTCATATTTCTGACTTTTCTGATAATATTTGTATCACTGTAATTTTGTTTATTCAATCCTTGTAATACATTTCTAGAAATCTACCAAACTGAATCTTTGGCTTAAGCTCCGCCCTCCGACTGACGACGAATAAAAAAAATCGTCACAATTGAGATAGGGTGGGTGGGCGGGGCTTATATTTATTATTACTATAGAACTTAACCAACTTCACTGAGACCCTTTCCTAGACACTTGTAAGAGAATAAAGGGTGTTCCATTCGAAAAACTGAAATATCGATATTTGAAAATTGTAAAGTTTTAGATTTTTCATAAACACTCTGTATATGAAAATTTCATTTATTTGATACCACAACAAAGCGCATAGCTTCACTTATCTTTTCAAAAAATATTGTAAAACAGGCTTTAAAATGAATTCTACTGCGATTTTTTTGTAAATCTTCCCATTACCGAAAAAATTCAAGAAATTGGAATAACGTGGCAACATAGCGTATGAATTTCAAAAGTAAACCATGGTCGGAAAGCCTAAGAAGGGGTCAATCAAAATATATGAATATGTATAAGGTGTTTCTTTGAAAAAAATGAAGTTGTGTGATTTTTGTGTATAGTTCTCAAAGCGCCGTACAAGTTTAGTTTTTTATTTAATTGTGATAAAATTCAAGGCGGATTCATAAACCACGAGTTGAAATATCTATATTTGGAAATTGTAAATTTTTAAATTTTTTATAAACAGTCTCTATATGAAAATTTGATTAAGTTGATTTCATAACAAAACGCATACCTTTACTTATCTTTTCAGAAAATATTGTGAAACAGACTTTAAAATTAACTCTATTGCGTTTTTTTTGTGAATCTTCCCATGGCCAAAAAAAATTTAAGAAAATTGGAATAACTTGGCAACGTCGCATCGGAAATTCAAAAGTAAATCATGGTTGTAAAGTCTAAGAAGGAGTCAATAAAATATATAACGATGTATAAGGTGTTTCTTTGAAAAAAATGAAGTTGTGTGATTTTCGTGTATAGTTCTCAAAGCGCCGTACATACAAGTTTAGTTTTTTAATTAATTGTCATAAAATTGAAGGTGGATTCATAAACCACGAGTACAGGGAAATATGGATTTTGCATTTAAGCTCCGCTCGTCGTTGTGACAACGAATGAAAAATAGACCACAATTGATATCATACGGCTAGAGGTGGGGCTTAATCTTTGGCTTTCTTTTTTAACTGATACACATAGTTTTCTATGAACTGCAAGTTTACTTAAGAATATGCTTCACATGGTAATTTCTTGCAAAAAAATAATGATTTTGCAATTAAGCTCCGCCCTCCGGCTGACGACGAATAAAAAAAATCGTCACAATTGAGACAGGGTGGGCGGGCGGGGCTTATATTTATTCTTAGCATATAACTTAAACAACTTCACTGGGGCTCTTTCCTACACACTTCTAAGAGAATAAAGGTGTTCCATTTGAAAAAACTGAAATATCGATATTTGAAAATTGTAAAGTTTTAGATTTTTCATAAACACTCTGTATATGAAAATTTCATTTATTTGATTCCACAACAGAGCGCATAGCTTCACTTATCTTTTCAGAAAATATTGTAAAACAGGCTTTAAAATTAACTCTACTGCGATTTTTTTGTGAATATTCCCATTGCCAAAAAAATTCAAGAAAATTGGAATAACGTGGCAACGTCGCATTGCAAATTCAAAAGTAAATCATGGCTGTAAAGCCTAAGAAGGGATCAATCTATATATATAAAAATATATTGGGTGTTTCTTTGAAAAAAATGAAGTTGTGTGATTTCCGTGTATAGTTTTCAAAGCACCGTACAAGTTTATATTTTGACTTAATTGTGACAAAATTGAAGGCGGATTCATAAACCACGAGTACAGGGAAATATGAACTTTGTAATTAAGCTTCGCCCGTCGTTCTGGTAACATATGAAAAATAGACCAAAATTGATATTGGGCGGGTAGAAATGAGGCTTACTCTTTGGCTTTCTTTTTTAAATGATACACAAAAATTTTCCTATGAACTATACGATTACTTAAGAATGTTTCACATGGTAATTTCTTACAGAAAAATAATGATTTTGCAATTAATCTGCGCCCTCCAGCTGACGACGAATAAAGAAAATCGTCACAATTGAGATAGGGTGGGTGGGCGGGGCATATATCTATTCTTACCATAGAACTTAAACAACTTCGCTGAAAATCTTTCCTACACACTTCTAAGACAATAAAGTGTGTTCCATTTGAAATAACTGATATATCGATATTTGAAAATTGTAAAGTTATAGATTTTTTATAAACACTTTATATATGAAAATTTCATTTATTTGATACCACAACAAGGCGCATAGCTTCACTTATCTTTTCAGAAAATATTCTAAAACAGGCTTTAAAATTAACTCTATTTCGATTTTTTTTTTTTGTGAATCTTTCCATGGCCAAAAAAAATCAAGAAAATTGGAATAACATGGCAACATCGCATCGGAAATTCAAAAGTAAATCATGGTTGTAAAGTTTAAGAAGGGGTCAATCAAAATATATAAAGATGTATAAGATGCTTCTTTGAAAAAAATGAAGTGTGATTTTCGTGTATAGACCTCAAAGCACCGTACAAGTTTAGTTTTTGACCTAATTGTGATAAAATTGAAGATGGATTCATAAACCACGAGTACAGGGAAATATGGATTTTGCAGTTAAGCTCCGGGCGTCGTTCTGATAACGAATGAAAAATAGACGACAATTGATATCGGGCGGGTAGAGATGGGGCTTAATCTTTGGCTTTCTTTTTTAACTTATATACGTAGTTTTTTATGAACTATACGATTACTTAAGAATGTTTCACATGGTAATTTCTTACAGAAAAATAATGATTTTGCAATTAATCTCCGCACTCCGGCTGATGACGAATAAAAAAAATCGTCACAATTGAGATAGGGTGGGTGGGCGGGGCTTACATTTATTCTTACTATAGAACTTAAACAACTTCGCTGAAATTCTTTCCTACACATTTCTAAGACAATAAAGTGTGTTCCATTTGAAATACCTGAAATATCGATATTTGAAAATTTTAAAGTTATAGATTTTTTGTAAACACTCTATATATGAAAATTTCATTTATTTGATACCACAACAAGGAGCATAGCTTCACTTATCTTTTCAGAAAATATTCTAAAACAGGCTTTAAAATTAACTCTATTGAGTTTTTTTTGTGAATCTTTCCATGGCCAAAAAAAAAATCAAGAAAATTGGAATAACGTGGCAACGTCGTATCGGAAATTCAAAAGTAAATCATGGTTGGTAAGTCTAAGAAGGGGTGAATCAAAATAAATAACGATGTATAAGGTGTTTCTTTGAAAAAAATTAAGTTGTGTGATTTTCGTGTATGGTCCTCAAAGCGCCGTACAAGTTTAGTTTTTAATTTAATTGTGATAAAATCGAAAGCGGATTCATAAACCACGAGTACAGGAAAATATGGATTTTGCAATTAAGCTCCGGTCGTCGCTCTGATAACGAATGAAAAATAGACCAAAATTGATATCAGGCGGTTAGAGATGGGGCTTAAACTTTGGCTTTCTTTTTTAACTGATACACATAGTTTCCTATGAACTATACGATTACTTAAGAATGTTTCACATGGTAGTTTCTTACAGAAAAATAATGATTTTGCAATTAATCTCCGCCCACCGGCTGACGACGAATAAAAAAAATCTTCACAATTGAAATAGGGTGGGTGGGCGGGGCTTATATTTATTCTTACCATAGAACTTAAACAACTTCCCTGAAACTCTTTCCTACACACTTCTAAGACAATAAAGTGTGTTCCATTTGAAAAAACTGAATTATCGAAACTTGAAAATTGTAACGTTTTAGATATTTATAAACACTCTGTATATGAAAATTTCATTTATTTGATACCACAACAGAGCGCATAGCTTCACTTATCTTTTCAGAAAATATTGTAAAACAGGCTTTAAAATTAACTCTTTCTGCGATATTTTTGGTGAATCTTCCCATTGCCAAAAAAATTCAAGAAAATTGGAGTAACGTGGCAACGTAGCGTGGGAATTTCAAAAGTAAATCATAGTTGGAAAGCCTAAGGAGGGGTCCATCAAATATATAAAGATGTATAAGGTGTTTTTCTGAAAAAAATGAAGTTGTGTGATTTTCGTGTATAGTTCTCAAAGTGCCATACAAGTTTAGTTTCTGACTTAATTGTGATAAAATTGAAGGCGGATTCATAAACCACGAATACAGGGAAATATAGATTTTGTAATTAAGCTTCGCCCCTGATTCTGATAATGAATGAAAAATAAACTGCAATTGATATCGGGCGGGTAAAGATGTGGCTTAATCTTTGGCTTCATTTTTCTTCCCGAGCGTAAGCTAAGGAAGTTTAGTAATTAAGTCTATCGGACAAATTGCCACTTTCATATTTTCTCGACGTGTCATGACCTCTAGAGTACGAGAAAGGTGGTCTCCCATTTCCGTCTGCATGTCTGTCTGTCTGGTATCTGTATCAATTTTTATTAATCTCCGAAATTACTAGACCGATTGTTGTCACATTTTGCATGTATTAAAAACGTTATGTTATAACCACCAACGCCCACTACTTAAAAATCTTGATCTGAATTACTTTTATCATAAATTATTATTTAAAAGCTTCTTTGATTCCAAGACCAGACTATCAGTTTTTAAGGTGTATTTACGAAAAATCAAATTGTATTTGCATCCGTATTTTCAAAAACTCGACCAAGGAACAAATTCAGAGCTTTCGATTTTATAAGAACCTTTAAAAAATAATAAGAAAGTTTGAATGAATCAAATGACTTTTGTATTTCATATTTTCTTCTTTTTTCGACTGAAAAAACTGTATGGGCTATCAAACCTTCGAAACTCGATCAACTGTTAAAACGTGGCACACCGTTGAACTTGAAATGAAATTATCTTGTGTGTGTTTTAAAACAATCGCTCGATATCAGTGTGAAATTAACAAAACGGGGACTGTAGAAACATCTACTACTATATAAAATAAAACATAAATCAGTTGTCACTCATTGATTACACACAAAAACGCTACTAGATTCTCTTTTTCGCTTGGTGCATGCAAATCCGCTTCAAACCTGACTTTCTCCGTAAAGAGTCACCCTACATGTCTGCCACCACCTCTCACATAACTTAACGGTCTTAATGGCGTCATTGTTATTATACGGCTATCGATTCAGGGGCTCAAAAATCTAAATGCTTGACGGCGTCATTACCGCCAACACCTGTAGCACGCGACTCGATCATTATTTCTGAAAGCAGATAGCTATTGACGCTGGAATTAATAGCTTTCGATTATTTCCTGAGTCAACACGTACATTTATGGGATCCTTTTAATTCACCCACAATCCCACCACCGCATTTATTTGCGCGTAAATATTTCAGTTGGATCGACGGATCGTCTACGACCATGGACGGAAATAAAAAATCTTGTTTATCTTTAGTTCATTATTTTGCTCTAAACGCCAACGAAGACCATTAAAAGTTTCTCCTCTTTACGTTCACATCGCAAATTTTGTATTAAGTACGACACTAACAAGGAAATTTTGCAAGACGTGAACAGGTAATCGCCATAATTAGGGAATTTTACGTGCTGATTGATCTGACTGCGACGGCGTTTTTAAAGACGAAAATGGTGGAGGCGCCGGGTACAATGGACATGACGTTGTATAAGTTGCATAAAAATATTTCAAAATAATAATTTCATGACTATATGTGACATGCCTAATTTCATATTTTCTTGCAATTTCAGTGATCGTGGACTGTTGCTTTAAAAAATCACTAAACAGTTATCAAAGAGCTACTAATGTTTTTTATTATTTAGGACCGCTTAGCTAAGTACTATCTACCACTAAAAGCTTTGTAACCTGTATGGTTATGAATACTCTTCAGTTAAGTACAACTTTTAATGGGGACTTAGAGCAACAGAAACAACTTTCTAACATACACCTACCACTTTGACGAATTATGGAAAAAATTATTTGTAATCGAGTCCATCGGCCGACTCTCTATTCTCTACTGTCTGGTTCAACCGTAGTGACGAATATTCGAAAAAACTAAAGATTCATATACCCTATCGAATACGTTTTAAAATAAAAACGTAATCCTTGACAATTATTTACCCATAGTTTGAGGTTTGAAGGGCCGAATTTGATGTATAAAACTAAACCGGTTCGTCATCGAGCCATAAAATATTGACTTTTGCAGAACTAATCTTCACGGTGGGAGCAAAACAGTATTTTATTACCCATCAAATTTTAATCGAGAAACTTATTTCCCTGTACGACTAGACATAAATACCAAAACCTACAACATTATTAAGTTATAGATATATGTATTTTAGTTATAATATAAGCGTATTCTGGAGGTGCGTAGGTTCTATTTTGGGTCCAGTGCGTTTTCGAAATTTCATCAACGATACTTTAAACTAATTCAAACCTATTCATAACTTGCAACTTGTCCATTCACTACACAAGTGTTAATAGTTAAAAACCTAATAAGTAAGTAGAGAGCGGATTTATAAGCACAAAAAAATTAAGAATAAGCGCTTAAATAAGCACAACATTTTCAATAAAAAAGTTTTATTATAATCAAAAAAGCATTAAAAACATAATCATATTACAAATCAAAGAACACTTCTTAGAACTTTGGATAAAATATTATTACAATAATCCTAGACTTTATATTTTACACACGTATTTCAGTTTTCTTTAAAACAATTTATGATTGTAATATGTTCCAAGTTGTCCACTGTAAAATTTTTTCGCCGATCATTTAAAATGTGTTTAAAATTGGAGAATGTGCGTTCAACATCCACACTCGTTGTTGGCGCAAATTTGAATTTTGCAATTAATGTTGAATCTAACTCCAAATTTTCCACCTTCTGGCCTTGTAAAACACGAGCAACGTCGGAAAGAACACCGAAACCTGTATTTTTATTTCACACTTCGTCAAGTTTTTGAGATACTCTAGTACCAATATCACCCCTTACTGCGTTTGCTTGTTGTTTAAATTCTTTCACTAAGTTTATGGCATCTACCAACAACATGTTGGGTTTTTCTAACTTTTCTATTACCTCACATACGAATTGATAATTGCTTCTTAGAAAAGCTAGATCTTGTCGCAAATCTTTGTTTTCCAAAATATTTATGCAATCTTTAATCGATTGAGAAGAATCTTCGCTAAACTCCGTAACTACTTCCTCAAATTCTTTGATATATTTGCCATAATAAAATGTGGTCTGTAACCATGTTCCCCACCTCGCTATAATCGGCTCTGGGGGCAATGGTATGTTTGGAAATTTTTCCTTAAAATGTTGCACTCTTAGTGGGGCTTTAACAGAAATCTTTTTACCATTTGCCACTAATTTATTAACAGTAGGAAACTGCAAACGTATTCCTTCAGCCACTTTGTTTAAATCGTGGGCAATGCAAGTAGAGTGAATTAAATTGGGGTAAAATATTTTTAGATTATTCCCTGCTTTCAACATATAACGAGCTGCATCCGAGATCATCAATAAAATTTTACGGCATTTGACAAAAATAGTGACGTAAGACTGTCATTTACAAATCTGGTAATCGCATTGCCATTTGTTTTATCTAACATTTTCAAACTTACTACATACCCTCGACTAGGTAAATTTTCATTTAAGATTCCAACAATTAAACTTGCCACGCATCTTCCACAACTATCGGTTGTTTCATCGACAGCGAACCATAAATGATTATCTCCAATGCGATGTTTAATTTCGTTGTAAACTTGCTGAAACACTGGGCCTACATAATTTTTTCGGAGAGTACTTTCAACCGGAATATGTCGATTGCAGAGTTTTTCAAGGAATTCTTGAAGAGGGCCTTTCTCCAATTTTTTTAAAGGTATATTGGACTGGATCATCATTTTACATAAATCGAAATTAAACTGAAACTGCTCATCTTTTGTGGAAGTAGATGCAACAGATTCATGTATGGTCTGCTGTTTAATTTTAGAAACTTCAAACATTTTCTTCCTTTCTACATGAAGAGTCGTTCTGACATGTTGCGTCACGTTATATTTTTTATCACTTTGAATCTAAAACAACGTACATATACAGGATTAACAAAGGAAAATAGATAAAAAAAAATTAGTGGGCTTACGGTTTTCACACAAGCTCTGCAGAATATTTTGTTGTTTTCTAATTTTAATTCTGGAAAATCCCTTATCCACTCATCCGGCGTCGATTTTACTTTCGGCATTCTTTTAAAATATTAGTAATATTACCAAAAAGAACTCAACATGTAACAAGGGAGAATCACGTATAACACTGTACTACGACAGATGCGATAGACTGATGGTTGTGAAATAAACGGTTCATTTACTTAAAAGTTTCCATTAGAAAAATTTTAAGGTAGGTAGTTGGGTACAATAATCCTTTTTTCTAGAAAATTTTCAACGGTCTTGCCGCAAAATGCCGAAAAAGAACATCTGGTTAAAAGCTTTAATTCATAATCAACGGAAGTAAGGATTTAAAGTCATAAAATCTATGGAGTATTTTTCCAATCCTATAATAAAATTTTATTACCCAAACGACCGGAACCTATTCACAGAAAGGGTCTTGAGTAAGTGTACTTCAATGGTCAAGTCCAGGTAAAATGCATACGATACGATACGGATAACTAACAAGTATTTATCATCCCGACAAGGCCGGTATTTGAACAAAATATGCATTAAAACTCATATTCGTCGAAAAAAGCATTAAATAAGCATGTAAGTTTTAATATGCATAAAATTGAGAAAAAAAACAAACAAGCATAAAAAAAATGTGTCAAATGACTCCAAATTGTATCATAGTTACAGATATAAAAAAGTTTTGAACTGCTTACATTTTTCACAAAAAGCATTAAACCTAGAAATCCGCTCTCTACTAATAAGCCATATTTCAAAAATTATAGGTAACACCGTAAGGAAAGATTGTTGTGAATGTCCTGAAATATTAAATACAACTTAAAATGCCACCTGGCAACATCAAAGAAATTCAGTTCTAATTGGGCCAACATGGCGCGTACAGTTTCCGTGGGGTCCAGACTCCGGTTCTGCGTCCCATGCGGGTGAGTTGTCTTCATCAGCTTGTCTGCTACATTAGAGACCCGGAGGATTCCGTGTTACTCGACTCCGTGCACGATACATGCCTCCTTTCCCTCGCACCCACTCCATCACCATTTGCAGAGACACTCGCGCGGTGGGACAAATCGAACATTACGGGCACGCAAATGTGTACTTACAACCGGAGACATCGTTTTCTTCTAAGACAATTACGATATTTTTTCGGCGGCTTTCTGTCGCCGATTTTTCAAAGTCTCTTATCTCAAACTCATCTGTCTTGACTAGGCCGCTTAAGGGTACACCAGCACCTGTTTCCCATGGTCGAAATCAATCTGGAAATTCGTTTTTTCAACGAGAAAGTGGAGGATAAGCAAGGCTCGAGGGGGTGCTTGGTCAATCACGCGTTTTTTGGAAGGAGAGCCAAAGGGGAATTATTGATGTATGATCGCGTGTGTTGCTTGTTGTGGCTGGTTTTGTGTTCGATCTTGTCTTTTCACGGAGAGGGACTTGGTTTGGATGCTTCAATACTTGGTAGGTGGGTGGCTTGGAATCTGGTCTCTGGAGAATTTTCCAAAACATATATTTTATTTAATGGTCTTATAATTGAAATTGTATGGATATACTCGTAGTGCCAATTAATTGACATCTTGTCGGTAAAATATTTTAGGTTATATGACTGCTTTTCCAGTTTCCTAAAAAAATTGCAGCAATCCACTTGACTCAAAGTGTTGTATAATTTGTCATTAAGAAGATCATTGCACTTCGGAAGGAAAATTTGAGGAGTCCAAATTAGAACATTGGTTTTACCTTCAAAATTTGTGAAATACTTACTTTTGAAAATTCTTTTCTCTGTATTTTTAAAATTATATTTTAGGGTACACTTTGATCAAGAAGATTTCGTCTACGACTTAAGTTAAAAGAAAACGTTTTACCTAAATATTGTTATATTCAAGACTTTGAAGATAAAGCACCATTTAAAATTGTTAATCCGGAAAAAAACAATTAATGAACAAAATATCAAAATTCAAAATTTAATAGCCACTGAAAAAGAAATCGAGTGTTTAGGAAAGTACTACCAAAATTTGTTGCAGCAGAAAGAAGACGAAATTTGTTGTTTAAAATAAAAAATTAACAGTTTGAATTAACAAAAATTAATGACAAACTGGTGATTGCCGGTAAATTTGGAGTGAACAAATAAGTTATTACAAATGCATTTACCTTAAATCAAAAAAATTGAGGAGGTGGAGTCTCGAGACTTTAGAAAAACACTGTCCATTAAATTTTCTTGTGGTTCTTCAGACTATGAATCTTTATTAAAATTAAACTATTTATTGCCATCTTTGCGTACATTACGTCGGAAAATAGAGCATATCAAATTCTACCTAGGTACATTACACGAAATTTTTTATTATTTAAATTTAAAAGCTAAAGATTTTAAAGACTAAAAGCGTATTAATTGTCTACAAACAATTATAATTGCTTGTAAACATCATAATTTACCTTCTTTTCTTAATATACATAGTACTACTCAAAAACATGTTTTTAATTTCTTGTAAAGAAATAAGTATTTTGCAGTTAAGCTCCGCCCCCTGGGTTCACGGGGAATAACAAAAATTATCACAATTGAGATAGGGTGGGTGGGCGGGTTGACATTTTGAGCTTTTGTTTTAATAAGTGTAGACTTCTTTTCACAACATGAAACCTAAAACAAGTTTAAAATGGAAAATTTGTATAAGGAAGTATTGACTTTGTAATTACGCTCCGCCCCATAATTGCAAAATCCATATTTCCTTGCAAAAATGTACCATTTTAACCATGTCCAAGTTTCTTGTTGTGGAACGATGGCTATGTATTATATAAAAAAAAGGCAAAATATAAGCCCCGCCCACACGCCCTGTCTCAATTGTGATGATTTTTTTATTTAACTGCAAAATCCTTATTTCTCTGCGAGAAATTAAATATAAACATATTTTTGAACATCGTATTGTTCAGAGAATACTATGCATATTAAGAAAAAGATAAAGCCAAAGATTAGGCCCCCCCCATTCCCGCCCCGATCTTAATTCTCAATTGTGATGAATTTTTTATTCGTTGTCTGATCAAGGGGCGGGACTTATTGCAAGATTCATATTTGTCTACAAGCATTTTAAACTTTCCAAAAATTATTCTCGTTCTCTTCATTTCCACACTTAAATCTCGCCATCATTCCTTCCTTCTTTAAACTCTCTCTGTGTGTGTACCTTGGTCCTTCATCCTTTATTATTTTTCTATACTCTGCATTATATCTAAACTCCGATATTCTCGATCTGCGTTCTTACTTATCTATATCCTTATCACCTACACTCAGTTCTTCTTTCATACTCCTTCCCATTTCTTTCATTCTCTCTATTTCTTCACATGCATATCCCTTTCCTTCGTAATACTTGTCTCTTTCGTTCCAAACATGTTTTTCCCATTCCTTTCTTATTTCTTTCCAACATTCTTGCAATATTTTACAATCACCTCTCTCACTAAACTTCTCTTCAAATCCTACAGCCCTTCTACCCGCTTCAAGTTTCATTTTCTCCCTTTTTGTTTCTTCTCTCACTATATCCAATCCAATGTCCATTTTAAGTATTTTTCTTGCACTCTCTGTATTTCTTCATATTCCCTCGTTCCCTAAATCTCAACTCCGTACATAAATACACTTTTGATCAAACTATCAAACATCATCATTCTTCTCTTATAATCATGTCCAAATTTTCTCTCTCCTATTCCCCATACTATTTCTGTCCACTTTGTTCGCTTTTCAAACCATTTCTTGAACATGCGCTCTATCTGAGTTATTGCTCTTTAATGTATATCCTAAGTACTGGAATTCTTTCATTTGTTCAATCTTCTTTCCTCTCCATGCCCACTCTTCCTTCTCCTTTCTTACTATCTTCCCAAACACCACCATTTTTGTTTTTTCCACATTCACTTCCAGTTCCTTTTTTTACATACTTCTTGAAACTTTTAATCATTGTTTTCATTTCTTCTCTTTTCTTTGCCACAATCACCAAATTATCTGCGTACGCCAACGACCACATTTTCTCTTTGCCCACTACCATTCCTCCTATCTGTGCTTTTCTGAACATTTCATCTATATCACCTAGATAAGCTGCAAACAATGCAGGGCTGAATGGGCATCCCTGTCTCACTCCTCTATTTGTATAAAAACTCTCGCTCTGTATTCCATTCACTCTCACCTTACTTATTGTTTCTTCATATATTTCTTCCATTTTCGTTACCAAGTATGCATCTACTTCCTTTATCCTCAAATACTTCCTACTACATTCGTCCATCCTTTTTCCTTATTTCTCTTCCCTCTAAATACCTCAGGATGTACACATTGTCCATAGTACCTCTTCCTTTCCTGAACCCTACCTGACCGTCTGGTAACATACCCCTTGCTTCCATCTTCTTTTGTAACCTCTCATCTAGTATCATTGTGTATATCTTGTACGCCGTATTGAGCAAGGTGATCCCTCGGTAGTTCTTCACATCACTTTTTTGCCCCTTTTTAAATAATGGGATTATTATACCTTCTCTCCACTACCGAGGAAATCCTTTTCCCTTCCAAACTGCATCTACCACTTCGCATATCCTTTCTTTCACTCCTTGTGTCCCGAACATCCACGCTTCGTTCTCGATTCCATATCCTCCTGGTGCCTTTCCTCGTTTCAGTCTTTTAATCTGTCTTCCTATTTCATCTTCTGTTATTTCCGAACCTCTCCACATTTCTTCCGTCGTTGTGATTCCTTTATTTATTTTGCAGCATTTTCCTCATAACCTCCCAATAATTTCATAAAGTGTCTTTTCCATTCATGTATTTTGATTTTCCTACTGACTTCAGTCTTCCTTCTCCGTTCCTAGTTTATATATCTCCATACTTCTTCTTCTGTTTTCAGGGACTTTATTGTCTTCTATTCTTCTTCTCATTTTTCTCTTTTTCTTTCTTCCCATTTTCTCCTATAATTCTCTTTTGTTTTTAGGTACTCTTCTTTACTTCCCTTGTTATTCTTCCATTTTCTTAATTTTTCCCTTTCTTTTCTCTTCAACTCACTACATTCTCCGTTCCATCCATCATTCCTCCTCACCATATATATATTTTTCTTTTTTCCGCAGCTTCTTCAATTAAGTTGATCAGTTCTGCTATCATAGCTTCTGTATCTTCTTTCTCTTCGAATTTCTTTTTTTCTAGTCTACTTCTGCATCTTGGAATTCCGTCTTCATCCCATATTCTTTTTTATATTTCTTATCTTTCGTTTTTCTCTCTTGTTTTTCGTACTCTTGCTCTTCTCCTTTGATTTTTATTTTTAGTGGCATGTGGTCTGATTCTACCCTTTCCCCCACTTTGAAACTCTCTATTTCTTCCCACGCCTCTTCGTTGACAATCCCATAGTCTATAACTGATTCTCCCCTAACCCCTACCCACATCCATTCTCCTTCTTCATCTCCTTCCTTGTTTTCATTCAAAATTTCGCATCCCATTCCTTCTTTTATCTTCCACAATATTTTCCCTTCTTTGTTATTTGCCTTGTCTTTTGATCCTCTTTTCTCTCCTTTCTCTTTATCTATTATTCTTGTCTCCTTATCGCCCAGTCTTGCGTTAAAATCTCCTCCTATAAGTATTTTTTCATCTCCTTCTTCTTTTGTTTCTTTTTCTATGTTTATCTTGGTTTCATCCGTTTTCTTGCTATAAACGATTATTATTCCCGATCGATTGTTGTCCAGCTGTATTACTTTCTTCATTAGTCCGTTTTTATTATTATCTCCATTTTCCAATTCTTGCATTTCTTTTTGAATTCCCATTACTATTCCATCGCTTGCTCTCCCCTTTTTCTTTTTCTTTGTCGCCCCTTGACACACCCACTCATATTCTTGTCGTAGTGTCTCTTCAAATTTCTCTCAGTTTTCTCTTTGAACCAATATCTCTACCAGCCCCACCACATCAAATTTTCCCACGTAATCCCAGAACTCCTTTTCCTTTTTTCGCAACCTTTGGACATTCCAAAACAGTACCTTCACCCCTTTTGCTCCTAATTTTGTACCAGTTTCCCTTTTCCGGATTTCCTTATTTGCATCCTTATTCCTTTTTCCTTTTCCTTTGCCTTGTTTCCTTCCATTTTTCCTCCTTGTCTTCCTTTTCTTTTGGCTCTTTACTAAAAAGTTTCTACCTTCTTGAGTCTGCCCTCTTCCTCATTCCATTCAAATTTTCTGCCATCTACAGTTAATTTTTTATATCCCATTCTAACCATTTTTCCTTTATTTCTCTCTTTTGTTGCCTCTTCTTTTATTTTGATTAGAATTCTTCTTTCCGTTTTCGTCAGATCATCATTTATATAAATTGACGATTCTTTTAAGTTCTTCTTGGTTTTCATTACATTTATTTTTTCTTCTCTATTTTCGAATTCCACTACATAAACTTTCTCTACAATTCTGTACACACTTTTAACTTTAGTGAGATTAAGCAGAATATAAAAATAAAAGACTGTTACAGGCGTAAATGGATTAAATTTAAGGATTCTAAATTCTATATCGAATTCAAACGATTAAGAGCTATTGTTAAAAAACAAATGGATAATGCCTACCAACTGTATCTAAATCATGTCCAGAGCAATATCAAATCTGATCCGTCATCTTTATGGAGCTTTCTACATTTGAAAAATGGCACTTCTAGAATACCGGGTCAGTTAAGAGACAATAATGGAAATATATTTTCGGAACTTCAGGATATTGTGGATGCATTTGCTACTACCTTTGCCAATGTATTTACTGTTAAGAACTCTACGCACATAGAGTCTACTTCTATTTCTTCAAATTCTTTCTCAATGTCTTCCGTCAGCATAGAGGAGTTAATTCTGATCATGTCAAATTTATCCAACTTAGTCTAGTTTTTTGATACGTAACTGTAGATATGTACTTGCCCAACCTTTGTCCATCATAATTAACAAAGCACTTAAAACAAGTACATTCCCGAACCTTTGGAAAATTGCAAGAGTCAGTCCTATTTTTAAAAAGGGTGATCCATCTTTACTAGCGAATTATCGTCCTATTTCCATTCTAAGCAATTTTGCCAAAGTTTTTGAACAGGCATTATATAGTTGCATTTAGAATAATACTCGTCCGCATATCAGTTTAGGACAGCATGGATTCAGAACTGGTAGATCTACATCTACAAACCTTGCAGTGCTTGTTCAAGATCTAAGTGTTGCACTTGATAAACGAGAACAAATAGACGTAATATATACTGACTTTTCCCGAGCTTTTGATGTTCTTCCTCACGACATTCAACTCAAACTGATGGAATCTTACTTAATAAACCGTAACATCTATGTATTTTACAATGGTTTTACCACTTTTCGTTTTTTGTCAAGGTCTGGAGTCCCACAAGGCTCTAACCTTGGGCCTCTCCTCTTCAGTCTATTTATCAATGACCTTTTGGAATCTTTAAATTGCAGTATTTTAGCTTATGCTGATGATCTGAAAATTTATTCTAAAATCTCAAGTCTTTATGATGCTGAGCTTTTACAACGTGAACTTATGAAAATCGTGGAATGGTGCTATCAAAATATGACTTATTATTAATTGATGCATTTCATATTGTCGAAAACTTAATATCGTTGATTTTTCTTATTCAATAGAAGGTACACCGTTAGAACGAAAAACATCGATCAAAGATCTAGGAGTTACTGGATAGCTGCTTGACTTTTGATATTCATCTTACCAACATTTGCAATGCTGCAAATAAACCTTTGGGGTTTGTCATGAGAACCTCAAATTTTTCAACAACATTGACGTAATTAAATCCCTCTTCTTTGCATATGTTCTTTCGAAATTAGAGTATGCCTCACTAATATGGTATCCCATATATATGTGTCAGCACATGCTTCTTGATAAAGTGCACAGGAAATTTTTGAAATTCCTTTCGTTCAAAATTGATGGTAATTATCCGGCCAGAGATATGGAGATGGAAAGTCTTCTCCAACGACACAAGATGTCCTTTTTGATGGTTCGAAGGGATCTGCATGCGGCTAACCTCTGATTTGTGTCGCAAGTTCGCTGATCATCTTCTTGACCTCCTCTATCTCTATATCTCCTTGATTTTTCTTCTTTATCGAATGCAGAGGTGATCTTACTGTTATTTTGCGTCTTTGGAAGACCTGCTCGATCTCTTTCGGCGATTCTACTTCTCTATCCCTTTTCTCTCTTTCTGTCCCTTCACTACTCATTACCTCTTTGTCTCTAACTTCCTTCACTTCCTGTAAATATAAGTACAGATTGACTCCATGTTTAATGTTTGCATATTCGTCAAAGACCAGTTTAACAACAAGACATAATAAGGTAATGAGGTAATAATATGGAATAATACATAACATAAAAACCATTGTTTTAAATTTATAACGGAAAGACTTTTTTCCAATTTTACTTAATTACGAGTATATTTCAGAAATTTTAATAAATTTTTACTCTACAACAGGTTCATTTGTTAAAATTACAACATGTCTAGCACATCAAGTGATCAAACAGAGAGTGCAAACATGAAAATTATTATTTTCCTAATAATAACATACACATACCTACCACTTATTTAATTGTGTTCACGAAGCGGAAAGTAGCTGCCACAGTTCATTATATCACATTATTCTTAAATTTACAATTCGAGCACTTAAACATAAAGCCCTTTTCCCGTTTGAGGAATCGTCGGCTCATGCCGTCTGATAATTTCCTCGGTATCTCTAATTGCCCCGAAAAAACCGATTCCACTCAGACGATTACACCATGTCGAACAAGACCCAACAAGATTATGCAGATGTCAGATTTCGGACCGTTTGCTTTTATGTAGGTGTCGAAAGGAAGCCACCCGCATCGATCGTCGTCCCAATGACGAATGTAGCGTCAAAGAATGGTCATCCATCAGCCGCGCAATGGCTCGTCCACGTGAACAAGAACTTTATGGTTTACGCTTAAATTAAGTAGAATTGTTGGCTGCGGCCAGCAGCGCCATCTCGAGCGGAAAATATCGTCTTATGGTCCGTTCACATACGTAAGATGCATCGCACATCGTAGCCGGAGGGATGCCGGGATCCTTCTTCTCCTTTGGATTTAAATTTCATAAAAGTTAGCGTGACGAGCTCCGCACTTCCAAGAGCGGCTTTGCGCCAGAACAATGGACTCGTTAATTAAGACTTCTTTTATACGGCTCCACCGACACGGGATTTCGAAATTCATTAAAGGAGAAGTCACATGTTGGATTCAATGGGAATGGATGGCTGGAAAAATAAACGTATGAACCGGTTTAGCTGTTGTTACGAAGAAGAAAATTTTGAACAATATTTGAAGAAAAACGCACTTTTCGATGGTACTAACTGTGTATAATAATATTATAATCACCACAATTAGAGAAAAAGTGAGAGAATTATTGCATATCAATTAATCAAGGCGAATTGTGTAGGTGCGTATCAGAACTGTCATTTAAACAGTACATTTAAAAGTCACTTATTTTTATAAAAGTTTACCAACAACCACATTAATACTTTTGTGATGATATCGTACCCAGATTGAAAGCAGTTGTTTTTAAAATGGAACATTAAAACGGAAATCACACATATATTATTTTTTATAATTATCAAAATTACTATCCCGCTTTCACACATATCTATTAAATAATTTAGATAAAAGTTTTTCCTACCTTCGTCATGCATCTAATGATGTTTCCAATTTGCGCCAATTTTTCAGCACATTTCAATTCACGCGTTACAAACTGAAACAAAGCCTTCACTCACCGTCGACACTTTCCTCAGATCCATCAGATTCGCCCGCCTGAAATCACCAAAATTAAAACCCCATCACACCAACCCCTAAACAGCATCTTCCTCCACAATTCATCCTTAAGCACTCCGCAGCAGCCGCCGAATTATGTCCGTTACCGATGATGGCGTCGACTAACGTTCGAAATTTAAATCGGACGAAATCAGCTGTGAGATAATTGCGTCTGGTGGAGGTTTTGGGTTTGATGTATAATTTCCGGTTTTGTGCGGACCGTTTGATTGCATAAAACGTCAAGCATTTCGCTCTCTTGATGTGGTTGCTTTGATTCCAGGTGGACGAACGGAGGCCAGGGATTAGAAGAGTCGAAAACAGGTGAGTGGGACACAAAAAGGCGTACATGTACAAACGTGAAAAATTCCGAGTTGATATGAAGCGACGATCGATGAATATTGGGGCTGCCATGCATGATTTAAAGCCGCATGTACACATCTGAACCGCAATATTTTATAATATCGAGAAGTTTTCGTGGAGGCAGATCTATAATGTATCGGCAGCATATCTACAACTTAGATGTTTAACAAAAGGGCAAGCTGAGGGAGATAATCGGTTGAGAATCAGTTGGTTTATTGAGACGAGAGACTTAAAAATTTATCACAGATCTTGGACTTTCAAACAAAAATAACAAAACTAAAAAAAATTTGATTTGTAACAAATGATTCGACTTAAATTTAATAAAAATGTTCCATGGAGAGTTCCACCCTAAACAAGGAAGTGTTGTTTCTAGTGCCTTTAGGATGACGTGATTAACATAGATAAAGTGGCCATTCTATTAAAAATTTATAAGTAATACTTTCAAATAATTCCTCACAATTTACCGTACTTAAGAAAAATTATTGGATATCCTGCGATTCGGCAACGCTTTGCCGTGTAAGCTCATAACTCTGTCACAATTGTGTTTATTTTTCCATTATAGAGCTTTTAACATTATTAAATCACGAAGACGAACGGCATTCCGAAAAGAAAAGAAACAAACAATAGCGTAGAGGCCATGCATGTACGAAGGGTTCTAATCCCTCGATACGGATCTCCCGAAACGGGGCTAAAAGCGCCATTTGGCCAAAACTAGCAGCCGTATAATTGGAATCCGGAGAACGCAAGCAAATCATTATCAAGTGATTATTTTTATCACTATGGTGAAAGTAGTTCCGGGCTTGATGTTTCTAAACCATGATATCCTTCATGAAGACTGAGGTAGAGGTTACTAACATTGTTGTTTTTTTCGCGGAAACCTGAGCAATTCCGCCCATTTTAAATTTTAAATGTTAAATGTTAGATGTAGATATTTGGTTATTAAATAATGTCAAATTGTGGTAAATGTAAGTCCTCAAAAAAAGAGGTTTGATTGGTTGCGAAGGATCGTGTAATAAATGGTTTCATCATACATGTGTAAATTTTTCTGAAACTGAATTCAAATTATTAGAAAAATGCAAAAACTTGTTCTTCATCCGTGATGTTTGCAAAATTAATTGTCAAATGACTGAAAAATCCTATTTAAGTGACATAGAAAAAAATGTAAGTTCCATTAATGTTCAGATTGCTGAGCTTAATAAAAACAATGGGAAACAAGTTACAGAAATGATAGAAGGTTTTGAAAATTTGAAAAATGAATTAACATCTGCTTTTCAAGCACAAATTAATGAATTAAAGCTTTCAATCCCGAAACCTGAGAAAACTGATGCTATGCTAAAGCCCTTAAACAAACATCAGCAATTATTTTTCAACCAAAGGATCAATCTCAAAGTGTATCGGCAACCAAATCTGATATCTTACGTAACGTTGATCCAGTAAAATCGGGTGTTTAAAATAAGAAATACAAAAAATGGACACAATGGAAGTTTAATTGTTCGATGCGATAAATCTGAAGATACAGAAAAAATTTCCAAACTTGCCAATGATAATAATTTGGGTGAAAAATACACCATTAAACAACTACCTGTTATCAATCCTCGTATTAGAATCGTTGGTATAACTGATGAAGAAATTACTACAGAAAATCTCTCTGATTATGTAATCCATCAAAACCGATATTTCTTTATTGGTGAACCGTACTGTAAAGTAATTGATAAAATAGTACCGTTACGAAAAGACAAAAAAAGGTTTCAAGCTATCGTAGAAGTAAATCCGCCTACTTATGACAACATGATTAAAAAAGGTTACCTAATCGTTGGGTATGATGACTGTCTTGTATACGATGCAATATGTATTAAAATATGCTACCAGTGTTGTGGTCATCACCATTATCAGAAGCATTGCTCTCAAAAGCTACCTAGATGTCCTAGATGTTCTGGCTCCCACGATGTTAAAAATTGCAAATCCGAAACCTTACAATGCCTTAATTGCACATTACCGAACACTAAACATAGTAGCAATCTATCGATAGATCATGCAGTTTGGGACTTTAACAAGTGTCACGCTTACCATAAAGCGAAAACGGAATTTAAAACTAGCATTATTTCAATTAAATAGCAATTAAGAACCTCATCTCCAGTTTCTAAATGTCCTAAGCGTATAGTGAATACCAGTAAATATTTAAATATTTATTACCAAAATGTAAGAGGTGTTAACACCAAAACCTCTGAAATTCTTCTTAACTCTACTTTGATGTCCCAGTATGACTTAATAATATTAAATGAAACCTGGTTAAATTCAAGCTCTTTTGATGGTGAATATTTTGATGTAAAACTCTTTAATGTATTGAGAAAAGGTCGCGATTTTTCTACAACAGCAGTGCGTAGAGGTGGTGGTGTTTTAATTGCAGCTAGGAAGGAGATAAAAGTCATAATGTTAGAGCTTGAACAGTTTTACTATAGATTTGCTGAATTAAAACACATTGATATCATGTGAGTTAAAATTAAAGCAGAAGATCTTCATTTAATGTCTACATATCATTGTTCTATACGTCACTTCTTGTGGAGTTGATGATTATTCAATTCTTTTTGATCTTAATGTTGTAAATGTTTTTATAAGTCAAATATATTTGTTGTTAGGTGATTTCAATATCCCTGAGTTAATTAGCTGTTATTCGTCCAGTGTTATCATCCAAATCTACTATGACTGTGACAATTTCAGCAAGTTTCTTGGTCTTTCCAAAAAAATTTTGTTCTCAATTCTAATGAAAGTCTTTTAGATCTTGTGTTTAGCAATACAGAGTGTCACGTAATTCATGCAGAGGAAGTGTTAATCCTAGAGGATACGCATCATCCTGCCTTGGAAGTCAGTGTATGTCTCTTGAAGGAGAAAACAACTTGTATTCCAATCAAAACTCTTGGTGAATTTAATTTTAAAAAAGCAGACTTTCCATCCCTATACTATCACTTATCCGAAGTTGATTTTTCGTTTTTAGATTCTGCAAAAGATGTCGATGGGGCTGTTGAGTTATTTTACGGCAAACTCTTAAATATTTTTAATTCTTTTGTGCCAACGAAAAGGCCTCTCGGTACCTACCCTGAATGGTTTGACAAGGAAATTATTAAAAGTCTCAAACAAAAGCATAAAGCATGGCTGAAATACAAAAAGATAAGTCGCTTCTATCTCTAGAAACATTCAAATTGTACCGAAGAGAAATAAAAAAACTAATTAGAGATGCTTATGACAGATATTTAAAACGTGTTACTGATGAGATCAAAGTAAACCCTAAACAGTTCTGGACGTTTGTTAAACATAAAACAAAAAAGTTTGGTATACCAAACATAATGCAATATGATGATATGGAGCTAACATCACCACAAAATATAGTAGATGCTTTTGCAGATTTCTTTGGTAAATCATTTAATAGCTTTTCGGTTCCCAGTACTTCAATGCGTGAGAACAGTTTATATAAAAATATTATATATTTGACAGAGATTGATGAAAATGAAATTCGTAATGCCATTAAACAACTCAAACCTACGTTGACAGCTGGTCCAGATTGTATACCGTCATTTCTTATTAGAGATTGTGCCTCCATTTTCTGTAGGCCATTAAACATTATTTTCAATTTAATAATAAAAAAATCTTATTTCCCAATGAAGTGGAAAGTATCTCGGGTCGCACCAGTCCACAAGAAAAATAGTAGAAGCAACATTGCTAATTACCGTCCGATTACAATTATAAGTAATTTTGCAAAAATATTCGAAATCGTATTTCATTTTCGTTTCTCTAATCACGTCTCCACTTACCTTAAGGGAAAATCCACAGTCACTAATTTATTCTTAAAAACCCAGTTTATTTCAGAACGTCTAGATGCTCGAAGTCAAGTTGACTGTATATACACTGATTTTTCTAAGGCGTTTGGTGCATTGATCACAAAATCTTGTTGCATAAGTTACAATATTTGGTTTTTCAAATAACTTACTTAACCTTCTTACATCCTATTTGCATCAAAGACATCAATATGTTTGCTATCGTGGATACCGTTCCAACAAGTTTTTGCGTCAGGCGTACCACAGGGTTCTGTGCTGGGTCCTCTGCTCTTTAATATATATATATATATATATATATAAATAATGTCGTTGACGAACTTGATGTAAGGCATTTACTGTATGCCGATGATCTAAAATTTTCTGTGAAATTAAAACAGTTGAGGACTGCTTACATCTTCAGGAAAATCTCAGTAAATTGTGGAATTGGTCAATTAACAATCAGCTTTTGCTAAACAAGGACAAATGCTTTGTAAAATCTTTCTATAGAAAACTTGATCCAATAATTTATGACTATGCAATTGATAATTCAATACTAGAAAGGCCTGACTATATTTATGATCTGGGTGTCACTTATGATACAAAGCTAAAATTTGATAAACATATTGAAAAAATCGCGTCATCTGCTTACAAGTCACTAGGTCTCGTCATCCGAAACTCAGGTGCCTTTCAGAGTAAAAAAACACATTTATTTTGCGTATGTCCGATCTCGACTTGAGTATTCTTCCATTATATTTAGTCCCATATATCAAGTTCACATTTCTGCTTTAGAGAAAATCCAACGTAGGTTTCTGAAATTTTTGGGTTTTCTTGAGGATGGTACTTGCAGAGTCTTTCTTGTCGTAGGACTGTTGCCTTTATTAAGTATTATGCTAAGAAGCATTTTGAATTCAATAGTAAACTGTGGAGATATATTAAACCTTTTATATTTTAGAGCACCGACAACTAGCTTAAGATTTAACTCTTTAATAAAGGCACCCTTTCCTAAGACTAATATAATGAAATCTTCACCATTGTTTCAGATGCTACACAGCTACGCTAACGTTGAAAATCATCTTGACATATTCTGCTGCACAGTCAGAGATATAAAAAATCATTATGCTTTACTATAAACAGTCTATATGCTTGTCTTCTTCTACTTGTTCTTTTTTTGTTAGTATGTCTTCCGTAAATGGGCTATAGCCTGTGGGAGGGTTTATCGATAATAATAATAATAATAATAATAATAATAATAATAACCGATCAGTAAGAAGAACCTAAAAATTAAATACATCCGTAGCAATGCATCACGCACGTTCCCCATAAAATTCTTCGCCGTTTGAATAAACCCGAATCGTTTGTACATACAGGTTAAGAGCTTCTTTAAGACCATAAGGCGCAACATCGGTCTGCGGTTTCGTTTCGCTTTTAGCAGTCAGGTACGAACGAGTGTAATAATGTTTATTCGCTATCTGGTTGCCTGCCTACGTGACATATTGTCGAGAGCGCACAACAATAAAAACAGAACGGAAGTTATAGGCGAATGCATAAATACGGGTGGCCACATTTGCCTGCGACGCGATAAAGAAGGACGAAGGAAAGGAAACCGGCAAAACTGATGACTAATTTGTCGAAAGTCTTTGGGGCGGGGGACGGCGATAAGAAGCGGGCTTGAACGGCGTCATGTGCACACCGACTAACGCCATGTTGGCCTGATTTACGAGAGCTGCTGCGGTGGGATGCTCACCTGACAATTTTCTTGTGCTCTCTTTAACCGAGGGAAAGGCAAAAATGGGAGGAGAGGCGACGGGATTGCGGCAACTTTGGAGATGGATGGCGTCAAGTGCACGTTTTGACACGGCAAATTATAACGGCAGGGTTGTTAAGGTACTCGCACGTGAATAAGACCAGTTTTTACATTATACGTTACCGAAATCCTTTTGCTACTACTTGCACTAAAAATTTTTCATAAATACAGCGTGTATCATTTTTTCATGTTTTTTGCATGTGTAACATTTTCACCAAGTACAAGCTAATGTACAGAAAATCAAAAACATGATTTTTTTATTGTTTAATGCGTCTTGTTCTTTAGACATATAATACGAAGCTCCATAACCACAGCGGTAGTCGCGCCTGTTTCGCAGATGAGAGGTCCGCGGATGAATGCCGGGACGCAGCTGTTTTTTATTGATCAAATCATGAACGGTGCATTCTATTTTCCAGAAAACTTGAAAGTAAATATCATTATTAGTATTACGCTGCACCTATTTAAATTGATTATAGAAAAAGGCACGCTCCAACAGACAAAAATTTCCGCCAGCAAATAAAATACTACTTTCATTTGCTGGCAGAAGTCTTTGTGTGGAAAAGACAGTAGTGTAGTAGGTATTTTATTAATTTTTATACAATAAAAATTGAAACCTGATCTACTAGATTGTAATCTATTCAATGTCCCTCCTTGTAGTAGACTGTCCTAGGGATGCCTCTTGTTTGGTAAATTCCGTCGAGTTTAGAAGACAAATATTTTAGAAATTTTCGGTAAATCTTGTAGAGGACCATATATTGCGTCATGTAATACCCACTCTACTAAGGAAGTGTATTCCATTTTACTTTGCGCATATGAGAAAAAAAATGATCCAAGGTTACTTCAACAGAACTTCCCTCGCTCTTGAAGTACAATTCAACGAATTTCCCTTCTTTGAAAAAATATAAAAAATGTTTGTCTTCTGATAAACTTTATATGGTCTCCAAAATGTATGGCGGTTAAATATCTTGAAAACTAGTTAGTTGTACGGAACAATTGAAATAGATATAGGGGTACATGAAGTTGTGCTCTAATTATTCGTCACAAAAACACATCAAATAAAATGGTAACAGCTCTGCAGGCAGCACGACTCTGCAAATAAACTAAACTCACTTGACATACATCTAGTAAAATTTTTGACTTAAACGGCTTACACCAAACCACCCTTATGAGTCAAATTGGCTATTGTAAGCTTTATGGACCCGAACTGCAAGGATTATTACTATTCATTGTTGCCATAATGGAGCTTATATAAGTTTTGCTAGGTATATGTCAACTGAGTTAAGTTATACAATAGCCAATTTGACTTATAAGGTTGGCTTAATCCGCTCAAGTCATAAAAACTTTACTAAGTGTATGTCGAGTGAGTTTAGTATACGACTGATACATTTTTGTTGTGCAGTTTTTGGAAATCACCAAGTGTTATTGTTAAGTACGTGACAAATTATTGTAAATAACACGTCTGGGGTTTCTTGAGGATCCACCTAGACAAACAGTCACAAAAATTCCTCGACTCTTTTCGGTGAACGGATGAACCGGCTTCAGTTGCACCCCCCAATCCCTGCGCCACGGGAACGCAAATTTCAATTATTATTTTATCGTTATTAAATATCGCCGGGTCCGTTTTCTATTTTCGAGAAAATAGAGGGACTCATTCTTAACTTGATCCACGTGATGCTTCTAATATACTCGTATGTAACAATCGGTCCAGCCGTTTGTTACGTGCCTAATAAAAATGGATAAAGACAGACAGGCAGACAGACAGACATACGGACAGACAGATAGACGGAAACGGAAGACTACTTTTTTCGTGTTGTAGGGGTTATGAAACGTCGAATAAATATAAAAGTGGTCATTCGTCCGATGGACTCGATTACTATACTTCCTTAGCTTACGCTGGAGAAGTAAAAAGAGATTTAATGGCATCAATAGTCTTAAAATGTTTGGACATTCTCATCATAAATCCCAGCATTTTATCAGCGGCGTTACCGGTTTCTTGGAAGTGGAGATTAAACGTAAAATTAGAATCAAAAATGACTCCTATCTTTAATTCTATTTTTTCTCATTAGTGGTGTTGAATCAATGAAGTGCGACGAACCAATCTGATTACTATTTACTATTACGTGTAAAGAAGACGAGATACATTTAGCTAGGTTTAAGATGAGGTGGTTAGAATGGCTCCAGTTTATTAAGATTGGTTTGTATGCTATGAATATCTCCGGTAGATGTTATGGTTGAATACAACTTAATATCATCTACAAAACCAAGGCAGGAGCAAGTCATTTATATAAATATTGAATAGTAGCGGTCTTAGGTTTGACCCCTGTGAAACTTCAGGTCTTGGGACAAATTTATAAGAACAAAACCCATTGTAGAATACATAGTTGATTCTATTCGACAAATATGACGTAAACAGTTGCAGGAGAGGGTCTAAGCATACAAATTGGCTAAGTTTATGAAGTAAAAGGTCATCTGAGATCGAATTCAAACGCTTTAGAAAAGTCGTCTACCTGTGTTTTGTTATCCAAGGCTACCGATAACTCGTGGGTAATGACTGATAGATTCGTGATAGTCGATCTGTCATTTATAAACCCATGTTGTTTAGGAGAGAGATAAAATTTCACATTAGCATAAGTGGATGTATATATAATAATTGTTCCATGACCTTAGAAAAGTTGGTAGTTCTGGAGGTTATTACCATCTCCTTTCTTAAAAATTGGTGTTACTCGAGCTTTTTAAGGATAGATTGATTATTATTATTCTTAGAACTAGGGGTTTAGCAAATACAGACTTGCAGTCATGTACCAGAAGGCTTGGTATTAGGTCATCACCAGCTGTTAACTTGGGTGGAAACTTAGACATGATTACAATGAGTTCTTCTTAAGTTACACACTTGATAGTAAAGAAAGTAGTATTAGTAGCAGTTGTGTCTTTATACGAGTTAAAATGAGAAGAGGGTGGGTGGGCGGGGCTAATACTTGCTAAGATAAGACTGATTTTGGCAAATCACTTACCTTCCAAGAAAATAGAGGGTGGGTGGGCGGGGCTAGTACTCGCTAAGATAATAAAGATTTTGGCAAATGACATATTTTCCAAAAAAATTGAGGGCGGGTGGGCAGGGCTAGTACTTACTAAGGTAAGACTGATTTTAACAAAAAAAGTTACGATTAGAGCTTTTTTTTACTTTTTCACATCCTAGATTCTATAATTAGTTTACATTCCCACTCAACAGAAGAACCTAATTCGCCCCGCCCGCCCACCCGGTCTCTTTTTCAGTGATATCTTAGTAAGTACTAGCCCCGCCCATCCGCCCTCAATTTTCTTGGAAAATATGTCATTTGCCAAAATCTTTATTATCTTAGCGAGTATGCACTGGATATTTGCTATTTACTTTTAAATTCGATGAGATATAATAATTTTTAACCCAATATTACGCACCATGGTAGAAATTTAGAAGAACGGGGTGTTACTTTTGAAACACCAAAAGTTGAATCAAGCACTTCGTATAAACTTTTGTAAAAGCAATCGAGAACCACATTGATATCATTAAGGTCGATTTATAAACTTGCCGCTGACTTTGCTGTTCGCCTTTGCCGTTACCGTTGACGTTGAAAATTGGCACACCGTTGGGGTGACGTTCTAGATGACCTACTTTTAACTTTCGCCGTTACGTTGCCGTCGACACTGGGTTTTTAACCAATCAAATTGCATTAATATTAAGCCATTTAATCACCTGTTCACTGAAATCTTCATATTTCAAGTCAAGAAGATTTATAACTACAAGGACTTACATTTTGCCCTTTTTTCTTAATATGTATAGACTTCTTTTCGCAACAGGAAAGGTAAAACATGTTTGAAATGGTCAATTTTTGTAGGAAAGTATCGATTTTGCACTAGGCTCTGCCCATCGGTCTGACAACGAATGAAAAATTCAACAAGCTTGAGATCGAGATGGATGGGCGACGCTTCTCTTTTGTTTTTGTTTTTTTTTTTTTTTAAATAATACATTTAGTTTTCTTTCTATAATTACTTACTGAAGAACATATCTCACATGGTAATTTCTCGTAGAAAAATAAGGATTTTACAACTAAGCTCCGCCCCTCGGCTTAAAACAAATAACAAAAAGTCATCAGAATTGAGATAGGGCGGGTGGGCGGGGCTTTATATTTGCCTTTTTGTCTTAATTTACGTAGCCTTCTTTTCACAACAAGAAACTCAAAACATGGTTAAAATGATACATTTTTGCAAGGAACTATTTTAAACTTGTTTTAAGTTTATTGTTGCGAAAAGTAGTCTGCGCATATTAAAATTAAAAGCCAAAATGTAAGCCCGCCCACCCGCCCTACGTCAATTGTGATGATTCTTTTTATTCGCCGTAAACTAAGAAGGCGGAGCTTAACTGCAAAATACTTATTTTTTACGAGAAATTAAAAACATGCTTTTGAGTATCGTATTGTTCAAAGAATACTATGTGTATTCAGAAAAAAAAAGGCAAAATATAAACCTCGCCCACCCACGCCATCTCAATTGTGGTGATTGTTTTTCTTCTTAGAAACTTAAGACACATTGAGGGCCGGTTTATAGAACAGCGAGTTAAATATTTAATCCTCGATTAGTTTAACAGAGAATTAAAATGTGGAATATGAGCCCGTGATTGGTTAAAATATGCGCGTTGCCTCGCAACGGACCTCGGTTAAAAGTTAATCGCGAATTAACTTTAACTTCGCTTTCTATAAATCGGGTCTCAAAATGGTAAATTTTTGTAAAGCAATATGGATTTTACAATAGGCTCCTCCCCTAGGTCTGCCAACAAATGAAAACTTCATTGCTATTTAGATCAGGGCAGGTGTGGGTGTGGTTAATTTTGGGCTTTAATTTTTTCTTAATATACATAACATTCTTTGAATAACACGATACTCAAAAACATGTCTTACATGGTCATTTCTTGTAGAGAAATAATAAGGATTTTGCAATTAAATTCCACCCCTTTGGCTCACGATGAATAAAAGAAAATCATCAGCATTGAGATAGAGCGGGTGGGCGGGGCTTATATTTTGCCTTTTTGTCTTAATTTACGTAGCCTTCTTTTCACAACAAGAAACTCAAAACATTGTTAAAATGGTACATTTTTGCAAGGAACTATTTTAAACATGTTTTACGTTTATTGTTGTGAAAAGTAGTCTACACATATTAAAACTAAAAGGCAAAATGTAAGCCCGCCCACCCGCCCTACGTCAATTGTGATGATTCTTTTTATTCGCCGTGAACTAAGAAGGCGGAGCTTAACTGCAAAATACTTATTTTTTTACGAGAAATTAAAAACATGCTTTTGAGTATCGTATTGTTCAAAGAATACTATGTGTATTCAGAAAAAAAAGACAAAATATAAACCCCGCCCACCCACCCCATCTCAATTGTGGTGATTTTTTTTCTTCTTAGAAACCTAAGACACATTTAAAATGGTAATTTTTGTAAAGCAATATGGATTTTGCAATAGGCACTCCCCTAGGTCTGCCAACGATGAACACTTCACCACTATCTAGATTATGGCAAGTGTGGGAGGAGATAAATCTTTGGCTTTAATTTTTTAATAAACAAAAAATCATCACAATTGAGACAGGACGGGTGGGCGGGGCTTATATTTTGTCCTTTTTTCTTAATATACGTAGTTGTCTTTTCAGAACAAAAAACTTAAAACATGTTTAATAAAATGGCAAATTCTTCTAGACAAATATGGATCTTGGAATTAAGCCTCGCCCCTTGTTCTAAAAACGAATGAAAAATTCGTCACAATTGAGAACAGCACGATGCTCAAAAACATGTTTTTAATTTCTCGTATAGAAATAAGGGTTTTGCAGTGAAGCTCCGCCCCCTTGGCTCACGACGAATAAAGAAAAATCGTTACAATGGAGATAGGGCGGGTGGGCGGGGCTACATTTTTTTCTTTTTTTTTCTTAATATGTGTAGACTTATTTCGGCAACAATAAACTTAAAACTTGTCTAAAAAGTTGAATATCAAAGTTACTATCAACGGCAACGGAGTTTATAAATGACAATTTTCAGCTCTAAAAGCAGCGTCAACGGGAACAACAACTGCAACGGTAACGTCAACGTCAACAACCCGTTTATAAATTCCACTTTAAAATGTTCCAGGAATGGCCAATCAAAGTTAAATAGTTTCGAAAATCATATCTTTCTTTTTTTTGACAGCCGAAAACGGGAAGCCAAATTAGGAACTATGGTGAATTCTAAGTATTTATCTACATGAAGCAGCCCAGGGTAACACATTCAATTAAAACATTAGTGTCAAAGTTGACCAAAACAAGATCTAGAAGGTTTCCATTGCTATTCAACACATTAATCAGTTGCTTAAGTTCAGTAGAATGACAGAATTGTTTGACAGATGAAGACTTAGAACAACTGATAGTTATAGTAGAAATTGAATGATTAAAATCTGGAGGAGTACAAGAAAAGTCATTGAAATGCACTAGAATATTGCTTATATTTCTGGTGCAGTTAAATCTAATAAAAGTATTATAAAACCCAAAAAACTGATCTAAAGTTATTTAGACAGAACTTCCCTCGCACCAGACTTACAAGCCAGTTGCCGAAAAAATTATAAAATTGAATTTTGCGAGTTTTGTTTTATTTTTTTTATTATAATATAACCCTACAAGTAACGATATGTGTAGAGTGGTAAAGTACAAGTAAAGAAGCATCCTATGCCATGTTTCAAGTGAATTTTTTCCATAACAAAATTTACGATGACGTCATCACACAATTTGAATAAATGCAGTGTAATACACAATACTATATATTCAAATTTTCGAGAAATCGGGGTGAGCCGTTCTTCATTTGATCAATAAAATAAACTCCTAATTTTTTAGAGTCACGCTGTATATAAGTAATTCTAAAATAAATGAATGCATTCGTAAACCACAATGCGGATTCTGCTTCTTTTATAGAATAAGAAGTCTATATTTTTATCTTGGCATTTTCTTCGTTTTAACATGACTGGACACAAAATATATCGTTAATTTTACTTTAGTCACTGACGGCTTAGATTAATTACATACAATTAAAGCAGTAAGTGGTAACAGTTTTACTGGAATGAAATTAGCTTAAAATTGTTTGCTTTGGAAAATCACTTTATTCAATAATGTGTAAGGAGTTACTGCAAACTTAGTTACTTGTCGTGCGTTACACTAGATGCTAAGAACAAATAACTAGACGTCTGCATAAACTTAAACAAACTCATACTTGGTAGCTTAATTTTATGACACGTTTATAATTTCCATTATCTTAATTGAGATCAACAATGTGTGTCGATTTAGTCGCGTCAAACGGCCAGTAACAATTTTTGGGTTGATAGCTTTGTAATCAGATAACTAGAGATTTGGGCTACCACTGGTAATAAAAAATTGAAACTTTACATATAAACGCGTCCAAATATAGCTGTGTCTAGAACATAAACAGTGACAGTTCCGGATGTGCGATGTGCGAGACCAATGATGCGATATAATCACATAAAACACGATTCTATTATGCTCCTGGACCAGTGACTTGTTGATAATAATAATTCAACCTACGTATGTACACACACACCTACAATCTACTAATCTACTGAAATATTAAATTCATTTGTGAGCCAGCTCATTCATGATTTATCTCTTATCTACGTTTAGTTGTCATGCAATATACTGTATCGGTGTACGACAGATTCTACAAAATAGCGCAGAAAATCCCATTATTTCTCTCACTGTACTTCTTCAACGCAAACACGTATTTTATCTCATCGGAACAGCCGACAATCGCTTAGATAAATTAAAAAATTAAAATATCTCTGGTTAAAAGATGCAAAAATTAAACGCAATTATGGCGGAAACACCGCACGAAAAATGACATCCTAAATGGTTCTTAATTAGCAAACTAAACCCTACCCTCTTTAAAAAAGATTAAACCGTGTGTTTGTGAAGCGTCGTAATGCCAGATGACTGACATGAGCCGTTGCGGCTTTCACCCCTTGAACAAGGGAAAAGCCGGAAAAAGTGGACCTATTAACCCGATATACGTTTCAATTTTTACGGAACGGGGCTTTCACGAGGTGTTCCATGACATAAATCTGAGCGAGGAAATCGTCTGGAAAAACTGTTTAGGTTTTTATCCGGTAATTTATTTAAGGGTGCCGTTTTTTTGCAACAAGTTTCTCACAGGTTTTTACAATACTTAAGCTTGAATGTTTAAACAATTTAAGCCACAAGTGTCAGGTAGTGTAAATTTCTTTATAATTTTCAATCAAATTCGTGTTATATTCACGCAAAACGTTGATTTGCTTACTCCTCTCAACTGCAACGATATTAAATTATCCATAATTTACATAGCAGTTGGCATTAAAATAATCCAAACAAAGTTTTAACTGATAAATAATGCAGCAAACCATATTCATTAACGACGCATTTAACTCGTCCCTGTCAGAAAAAGCTCTGAAATCCGACAATCGCCTATCCGATGCCTCTCCTTGGAACGAAAAACTCGTCGAAACCAACTTATTAACTGTCAATTTGCGTGGTCTAAAGTTGCCGATACCGCTTTGGCACGTTTAATTGTCATCTGATTTTAAAACGCAATTAGCATCGTCCATTCATACGTTCCTCGCCTATACTTTTAATGAAATTTTAATCAGAAGTTTGAGCTGTCAGCTCGTGAAACGTGTGTAAAAGTGTTCAGTTTTCATTTCCTCGGACGAGGGTCGCTTAAGGGTGCATCGACGCTCTCACACGCAGACGGACGTACGGAAATTTCATTAAATCAAAACTATTTTTTGAGGGCGCGTCTGCGTTTCCACACAAATCACGCGGCGATCTGGAGAATGACGCCTCGGTAATTAGAATTATCAAATGAGTTCGGTACAGACGTCGGGTTCCTCTACCAGCAGTGACCCGATTACGAATTATTTTCACTTGCGCTGGAACCCAATCCATGCATTCTACTGTAAGCAAAGTAGCATTTCAACAAAAACGCACGGAAATTTCAATGAATCAGAACTATTTTTTGAGGGAGCGTCTACGTTTCCACACAAATCAAACGGCGATCCGGAGAATGACGCCTCCGTAATTACAAAAGTCTTCTCTCTCTCCATATCGCTCGATGGCAAGACGGCGGCATAAATCTGGTTATATTTACGGACAGGTTCATAGATCGGTCCGAGATATCGCGTATGGTGGATTTCTTAAGGCGCCTGAGCCATATATCACTCGGTATATCACGTCGGACCGATAAATCAGACCGGAGAGCGGACGGTGTATGCCAGGTCGCAGGCGGCACCGACGTCGCACCCCAAACCCACCCCTGATGCCGGAGGGCGAACAATATTTTCGATAATTACACGCGCACGACGTGTCGGCCCGTACGAGTGTAATGGGAGCTTGCAGGGAAAGAGTTGTATAAAACAAATAAAAGGGAGTCGAGGGTACCACGTACGTCTACCGGCTTGAAGTTTACTTGCAGATACCACGTACATTTTGACTGTGGGATTTACAATTGAACAGGTAACCAGCAAAAAAAATCTCATTAAAACGAAAATTGATGCAGTGTCATAATGTTAGTCCACCAGACTGGAAGACGCGAAGTGGTTCCTATATTAAATACAGTACTGGATCCATAGAGGCCTCAAGATTAAAACAACTCAAACTTGGTTGGAATATTCTGAATCAACTCCTATACGGTACCATCCTCTCTTACAACCACTATCCCTCAACCATATGGACGCGGTTCCCACGATCGTACGGCCTCACAAGTTCACACTCAAAACATCTAACCCGATGAAGGTACTTACCTATGTCCAACGATACTTAACCTTCTAGGAAAGAATATCTGAAAGACTGACCAAGCTACTCTAGAACCCAAGACAATGACCCATTGTGGGTAGATTTAACTGATAAAATCCAGGGACTAAAAACGATCTAGCCGTTCAGGTTTGACGAAAACGTCCCATAAATGTCCAAAAAACATTTTCCAAGCTACGTTCTCGTACCTCTAAACTATAAAAAATCATAAGAACAATTTTAATGCAGTCCTAAAACAAAAAAGATTTCCATCGTGAAATCTCATTATTCTTTCCAAATATGTACTACTAAATCGATAGTTAAATAAGACATGTGAGGCACTGTCCCTCTGAATGAATGTCATTTCAATTAATATTCTAAAACTGAATGATGTAAGGATACCTAAGTTAAAAATATTTTATAAAAGAAAATTGATGTCAAATAATGTCAAGATGAAATATAGTTTTTCATCACCTGTCTTTCGCTTTAGAACTGGCACATTACAAAGTTTACAGAAGTGCGTTACTTCTTCATAGGAATTACAATTGAAGACTCATGTCGGGTAATTTTTCCTTGCAGCGAATTTTAAACTATTGCTGTGTTATTATATTTTTATGAAATTCAGGTAGACGCGTCTTTTGTTGTGTAAACTCAAGAAATGTTAAGAGGATAATAAGTAAAAAGTAATTAAGTAATGCAAAGCTGAAGAATTTATTTTTGAATAGTACTTTCTAAAAAAACACAGCCTCACTTTATGTGGTAACACCAATTCAAAAAACAAATTTGTATTGCATAAATTGCAGTAGATACTACAAAATGGAAAGTTCTGCGGTATTTAAAAATTCTGTTCCTATTGATTTAAATTTTTGGGTACATTATGATATAACCCATAACCATGTAATCAACAAAAATACAACGGTTTTAGAAGAAAAAAGGTACTATACCGGGTGTCTGGAAAATGATACCGCTACGCTCGTAACAATCGACTGTGAGTCTTGGAAAAATTGTAAAAAAAATTCCTTCTTACATTTTGGTGGAGTTATAATGATTTTAAAATTGTACTTGAGTAGTACTTGGTTCTTCTACTACGTTTAACAACTAAGCAACACATTCATTTTGGCGAATAATATATCCTTTAATAGAGGGCGGGTGGGGGGGGCTAATAAGACTGATTTTGACGAATGCTACACCCTCTAAGAAAATAAAGGGCGTGGGGCTAGTACTTGCCATTTCTGTTTACAGTTTTTTCGAATTTTTGAAATTTTTTGCACTTTCGATTTTTTTCATTTTTTTTTCAATATTCAGGATCTTTCCATTTTTCGACTTCACGGTTTTAGGTTGGTTAGAATAAGTATTTGTGAATTTTATGTTTGGTTGTTTTTCTCGGAGTTGAATGACGCAGCAAAGCGGATGCAGTGTCTCGCTTCCTACTCTTTTGTTTTGTTACTGTTGCTTTGGAATGTAGTTTTAAGTCTGACTCTGGTTGTCGTTGCATGAAGACGTTACAATAAATCTGGACAAGTTTTATTCTACTCTATAATTTTAGTCAATTCCACAGTATTCACAAGATTTTCCGTTTTTTCAATTTTTCGACTTTTAAAATTTTTAATTTTTTCGATTTTTCAATTCCTCGATTTTTGATGTTTCGATTTCTCGCTTTTTCCATTTTTTGATTTTCCGATTTATCGAGATTTCGATGTTTTAATATTTTTATTGCGTAATTCCCCATTTTTAAAATTTTCAATTTTTCGATTTAGGGATTTTTCAATTTTTAATTCTTCGTTTGGACTATTTCGATTTCTCGATACATATTTCAATTTTTCAATTTCACAGTTTTCGACTTTTCGTTGCTTCGAATTCTCGAGTTTTTAGTTGTTCAATTCTTCAATTTTTAAAATTTTTGATTTTTCAGGTGTTCGATTTTTCAACAATCTGATTTTTAAACTTTCGAATTTTCGACTTTTCGATTTGCCGATTTAAAATTTTGCGATTTCTTAATTTTTCCATGTTTTGCTTGTGGAATTTTTCGATTTTTTGATGTTTCAACCTCTCAATTTTTTTCATTTTTTCATTCTCGATATTTTAATTTTTTTTTTGTTTCTCGATTAGCAACCTCCTGATTTTGGCGAATGAGGAAATAAAGGGTGGATGGGCGGTACTAGTACTTGCTCAGATAAGACTGATTTTAGCAAGTGATATACCCTCTAAGAAAAGAAAGGGCGGGTGGGCGGAGTTAGTACTTGTTAAGATTTTGGCAAATGAAACACCCTATTATATAATAAAGGATGGGTGGACAGGGCTATTACTCGCCATTTCTGTTTTCAGTTTTTTCGAATTTTGAAAATTTTAGACTTTCCATTTTTCGACTTCATGGTATTAGATTTTCTAGTTTTTCAATTTTTCGATTTTTTGATATTTCGATTTCTCGAGTTTTCCATTTTTTGATTTTCCGATTTATCGAGAATTCGATGTTTCAATTTTCTTATTCTTTAATTCCCCATTTTTAAAATTTTCTATTTTTCGATTTGCGGATTTTTCAATTTTTAATTCGTCGTTTGGACTATTTCGATTTCTCCATACATACATATTTAATTTTTCGATTTCTCAGTTTTTCGACTTTTCGTTGCTTCGAATTCTCAATTTTCTAGTTCTTCAATTCTTCAATTTTTCAAATTTTCGATTTTTCAGGTGTTTGATTTTTCAACAATCTGATTTTTAAACTTTCGATTTTTCGACTTTTCGACTTTTCAATTTCCCGATTCAAAATTTTTCGATTTATTAAATTTTCGATGTTCACTTGTGGGATTTTTCGATTTTTTGATGTTTCAATCTCCCAATTTTTTCAGTTTTTTCATTCTCGATATTTTAATTTTTCGATTTTTTAAATTTTAGTTTTCTTACTTCTCGATAAACAACCAACTGATTTTGACGAATGAGGCAATAGAGAGTGGGTGGATTGGGCCAGTACTTGCTAAGATAAGACTGATTTTGGCAAATGAAATACCCTTTAAGAAAATAAAGGGCGAGTGGGCGGGGCTAGTAGTTACTATTTCTGTTTTCAGTTTTTCGAATTTTGCAATTTTAGACTTTCGATTTTTCGATGTCTCAATTTCTCGGTCTTTTCATTTTTCGACTTCACGACTTTAGATTTCCCAGTTTTTAATTTTTTCATCTTCTAAAATCTTTAATTTTTTCGATTTTTTAATTTGTCGATTTTTTTGATTTCGTTTTCTGGATTTTCCCATTTTTTGATTTTCCGACTTATCGAGATTTCGATGGTTATGTTTTTTTATTGCTTAATTCCCCATTTTTAAAATGTTCAACTTTTCGATTTACGCATTTTTCAATTTTTAATTCTTCGTTTGGACTATTTCGATTTCTCGATACATATTTCAATTTCTCAATTTCTCAGTTTTTCGACTTTTCGTTGCTTCGATTTCTCGATTTTTAAGTTTTTAAGTTCTTTAATTTTTCAAATTTTACATTTTTCAGGTGTTTGATTTTTCAACAATCTGATTTTTAAACTTTCGATTTTTCGACTTTTCAACTTTTCAATTTCCTGATTTAAAATTTTTCAATTTCTTAAATTTTCCATGTTTCACTTGTGGGATTTTTCGATTTTTTCATGTTTCAATCTCTCGATTTTTTCAGTTTTTTCATTCTCGATATTTTAATTTTTAATTTTTTTAAATTTTAATTTTTCTGATTGCTCGATTAGCAACCAACTGAATTTGGCGAATGAGCCAATAGAGGGTGGGTAGGCAGGTCTAGTACTTGCTAGGATAGACTGATTTTAGCAAATGACATATCCTCTAAGAAAATAAAGAGCAGGTGAGTGGGGCTAGTAGTAGCTATTTATGTTTTCAGTTTTTCGAATTTTGGAATGTTAGCCTTTCGATTTTTCTATTTCCCGGTCTTTCCATTTTTCGACTTCACGGTTTTGAATTTTCCAGTTTTTCAAATTTTCAATTTTAAAATTTTTAATTTTGTGATATTTCGATTTCTCGATTTTTAATTCTTCGTTTAGACTATTTCGATTTCTCGATACATATTTCAATTTTTCAAATTCTCAGTTTTTCGACTTTTCGTTGCTTCGAATTCTCGATTTTTTTAGTTCCTCATTTCTTCAATCTTTCAAATTTTCGATTCTTCAGGTGTTTGATTTTCAACAATCTGATTTTGAGACTTCCGATTTTTCGACTTTTCATTTTCCCAATTTAAAATTTTTCAATTTCTTAAATTTTCAATGTTTCACTTGTGGGATTTTTCAATTTTTTCATTTTTTCATTCTCGATATTTTAATTTTTCCATTTTTTAAATTTTAGTGCTTTTTATTTTTCGATTAGCAAGCAACTGATTTTGGCGAATGGGGCAATAGAGGTTGGGTGGGCGGAGCTAGTACTTGCTAAGATAAGACTGATTTTGGCAAATGAAATACCCTATAACATAATAAGTGTGGGTGGGCGGGGCTAGTACTTGCTAACATAAAACTGACCTTGGCTAATGGCATACGCTTGAAGCAAATTAAGGGCGGGTGGGCGGGAAGAGTACTTGCTGAGATTAAACTGATTTTGGCAAATGGTACACCCTTTACGAAAATAGACGGTTTATGGGCGGGGCTAGTATTTGATAAGAAAAGACTCATTTTGGCAATTTTGAGATTTTCGACCATTTATAATTTATTTTCGAAGATTAGTTATTAGTAGACATTTTCTTGTAGATTTCGATATCCAGAAGTCATTTCCGGCTTCGTTTCTTCAGAAATTCCTACCGTTTTTCCAAAAGAAAGCCAATTAAAGTTAATCCGCGATTAACTTTTAATTGAGGTCCGTTGATACGCAACGTGCATGTTTGAACCAATCACGGGCTCATGTTCTACATTTTAATCCTATGTTAAATTAATCGAAGATTACATATTTAATTCGCTTTCTATAAACCGGTCCTTGGTGTTTTAGTTTCGGACAAAATTAAAGCAATCTTTTGAGTTTTTAGTGTTTTATTTTTTAAAAATTTGAAAAAATCTTTTCTTAGAGGGTTTGCCATCTGCCAAAATCAGTTTTATGTTAGCAGGTACTAGCCCCGCCCACCCGCCCTCTCTTTTCTTCGAGGGTATCTCATTTGCCAAAATCAGTCTCATCTTAGCAAGTACTAGGCCCACCCACCCACCCTCTCTTTTCTTAGAGGATATTTCATTTGCCAAAATCAGTCTTTTCTTGACAGCTACTAGCCCCGCCCACCCACCCTCTCTTTTCTTAAAGGATATTTCATTTGCCAAAATCAGTCTTTTCTTGACAGCTACTAGCCCCGCCCACCTACTCTCTCTTTTCTTAGAGGATACGTCATTGCCAAAATCGGTTTTATCTTAGCAAGTACTGATGATCAACTTTTACAAAAAATCAAATTGGATTTGATTTGTTTTTGCTTATAATTTGTAAATGTCTTATTAAATGTTGTTTTGCTTTATTTATTAATGAAAAAATAACAGCTTGTTTTATAAATAATAATGCACAACGACTAATGACTACTACCCCCATACATAACGTACTGAAGAGTTAATCCGCCATTTTCCAGACACTCGGAATAACACTTGATACCTACTTTAAAAGTCCTGTGAAATCAGACGCTTATAAAATGTTGAAATAGAGACATCAGGATCTTCTTTCAGAATTTTTTTTCACATCTTGTTTTGGTTAGTAGGGTAATCATCTCCAGAATAGATTTTTTATGCTATTTAAATCTACACCATAATATTTAGTACCGCTGGCTAATTATATGTATTAATATAAAATGTATTATTTTTCTACCATTTGAAAAACAAAGTATTTTCAGTATAGTTCTAGTTAATAATCATAATTAAAAATGACTACAAAAAACTGTTAAATCCTTCAAAGAAACGAATTTTAACCGATTATTATAAAATCTTTACTAGGATCACCTAGTATTTTCCAAAATTACCAACATGTAGCATTAAAAAATACAAACACTCAAACGTGGCGCAACAAAAATTCCAGCAGTAATTGCAATCGTAATTAACACTTTCATTCTGATCTAATACAACACAATTATGTAAAAGTCTATTATCAGAAAACGCTCTGATAATCTCATCGAGCACTTTCAGAACTCGTATTTTCCCCTGAAGAAACTTTATCCTTGATAACAATAAATCTAAAGTTTAGATTCAACTTCTTACATACTTACATGCAATAAAAATGCAACAACGCGGAAAAATACCCACTAGTTGCAAGTGAGCACTCCTAGTAAAGTCATTAAAATCCAACTTAATTTTTCTAACTGAATAATTTAATTTACTACGAACTTCAAACTATTCGGAATTCATACTACGACCGTCTCGCCCGAAGTAGTGGATAGTAAGTTTATCGAGCGAAATGTGTGCCGTATCCTCCTAGCTGCGCCATCTGCCGACTCAAGAAAACAACCCTTGAATTAACTAACACTCGACTACGCTCATTTTTTGGAACTTCAAGCCAATTATTATTTTATAAATCCGCTGAACTAACGTTATTCAACGTCAAACATGATGATATGTTTCGAAATGGACATTCTCATGCGCGCTATGATATAATAACTTGCACAAAAATTTGCACCAAATCCTTAAAATTCTGGCTATCGATCTGTCCTCCCAGACCTGAAGCCAAACGTAAACAATATCGATTCTACAAAATTCATGTCAGTCCATAAAAAGTTCACTTTAATTTCAAACTGACGCTAACTTAGTCCGAAACTTTGCCGACACAAATTACACTTACGTTCTTTGTACTTTCTCTTTCTAACTCGCGTGAACTAGTTAGGCAAGTTGATAAGGTAGGTCTAACTCCGAATTAGGAAAAACTTCTGCGCCCACCAGCCTCCCCCAACTTTGTTTATTTGCCAAAGGGTGACAATCTTACTTTTTTCTTTCTTTTCTTTCTTCCACCCTGGAAACAACTGTCACACGGAGCGGGAATTGAAAGGACTTTAAAAAATAAATGATGCATTTTTGTTAACTGGGACTTGCTACTTAGAATAAATTGGGACACGAAATAACTAGTCGTCTGTAGAACTGAAATTTGTAACGTCTGTAAAAGTACAGATGTAGATAAATGACAAAATAGCCCTACAACGAAATTAGAAGTAACAATTAAATTTGCTAATTTTATTTGTTAACTAAATACCCAAAAGGCTCAAGATCCGTCCTAACAGGTTCTCCTATTATAGCCTTACGAACAAAGTAATATGCTAATAAATGAAAGAAAATAAATAATGAACTAAAAATTAAATTAATTATTAACTATTTATAAACCTTGCTGCTGCAGCTACTTTTTGTAAGTGTACCAGTAAGCAATACATAATAAAAACAAAATTAAATGGACTAAAATCCGAAATACTAACCAAAACCTGACCTGAATCAAGTTTTTTTAGTAATATCGAGTAGAGCAAATAATTATATCAACTGATTTAAATAATAATTGGTACATTAAAACAACCAAAAAGGACCTTAAAAACCTTAAAACTGTTTTAAATTTTTAACGAAATAAAATTTTCTGTACTGTAAAATTACGACAAGTTTGGAGTTGCAATTGTGATGTTCCACATACGCAGCCACGCACTGTCTCGTCGATATTTCGTCCTTAGCATCCTTTAATTCACTCTTAATTCCTCCGACTCATCCTCGTCCCCTCTTATCGACGAGTTATGGCCCGGTGCGTCCCCATCGCATCTAGGGGACGGTTCTCTCCGGTCTGCATTCTTCCAGTTTGCGCGCGCTGCAGCCGCCGCCACCGCCGCCGCCGCCGTCGGTCTCCGCTGCAGTTGCACCGGCGTGCGTGTCGCCTACGCACGTTAGTTCCGTGGCAGATCGCGTGCGTGCGTGTTCCGGTCGCGTGCTGCCGCCCCCGCTGAAAGCGTGTCGCCGCCTCCAGGAAGCGAGTTCGGAGGATGCCAGGATGCAGTCGGTGCTTGCTAGGTGCGTATCTCTCCCCGACGATCCTTTAATCCTTAAAGCCCGGCTGAAGAAATCGCGATGTTCAAGCAGGGATTACCAACTTTGGCTGGATAGTCCTTATTTTAGCTATCTGTATTTCGCAGGAGCGCAGGGATTTTGCAACTAACTCACATCCTTAGCCAGTAAGCCACCTAGAGATAGTTTGCGGTCACTGTTGTAAGCGCTAATTCGAACAAGGGTTCGATTGGGGGCGAACGTGCTCTAAAAAATTCAAAGTGTGTGATTTTCAAAATTTTTTTATAAATAATAATAAAAGTAGAGCGGTTGTGCGAAAAGTAGTGTTTTATCGGAACGGGGAGTAGACAAAAATCCACAGTGCGTGAATAATACGGCGGTTGTGGTGGTTAGGGTGGTGCGAAAAGATCGTTGAGTATTTTTAGCGGAACGTTTGGAGAATGTAAAACGCATCGTTGAAATTTCCCGGTTTTATGCTGTTTACCGGATTCTGTGCGCTAATTAACTGCCAGTGAATTCCGGTGAGAGAGAATTTGGATAATCGTATGTTAACGGGAGCTGCGGGGTTGGCTTGATTTTTTGTGGTTGGGATAAGATTTTTTATGGAGATTCTTGTGGCGAATAAATTTTGCTTAAAATTATATTTTTTAAGTAAAAAGTTTGCTATATTTTTGAGAGTTCTAAATAGGAAGAGTCAAAAATTTATAAGTCAAACTTGAGACAAAATAAAATCAATAACTCCGGGAACTTTTTAAAGTTGAGGTTTAGTGTTTTTGTTATAAATTATGTGCCACTACAAAGCTGTTTAATTATTTATTAATTTGAATTATTTTTTAATTTTAAATGTATGATCATTAATTAAAACTGCAACTTTATACAATATTGACGTTAAACTTAAAATAGTATTAAATCTATTTTAATGTTTTAATTAAACCTCGTCCACCAGTAAAAAGTAAGCGTTCGTTCAGTAAAAATGAAGTGTGAGCCCTATTAAATAAAATACGGCACTGTACGCGTTAAACGAAATAAATGAAACAATATTTTCTTAATAAAGTCTCCTCATATGTACCTAATACGGAAAAAATATATTGAACTTTAATATTGCAGAATTTTGTGATCGAGGTAAAATTACGTACAGAAAATCTTGAGACAAAAATTATTACTTTAGTATTCAAAATTCGCCAATATTACTCGTAAATCTTTTAAAATTATTTAATAACCGAAGTATTATTTATTTTCTTGAAAACCCTGATAATTTTACCTGTCTAAATTTTTACGTAAAGTAAATGTACTTTGCGCCTTATTAATGAACTTTATATATTTTTTAGGAATAGCTTAATCTTCTGAAATGTTAAGACTACTTTTTTTTTTCGACTGTTTTGAATTTTAAATTTTATGACTAGCGACACTAAAAATATACAAGACAATACTGAAACACAAAAAAATAAAATAAAGAAAAAACATAAAGTTATTAAAGCAGTGATGATACATTTATCTGTTGTCATTATGAACAAGCAAATGTTAACTGATGTTATTTAATGCCTTATTAAGTGCTAGAATCGTACAGAGAATTTTAAGCACTATGTTGTCTAATTTGCAAGATTTTAAAATAAACTTAATTTTTAAAACAACTTTTATATCCAAAGATATAAATAATTTGATCGTAAACAAGATAGGAACGCAGTGTAACACAGTTATGAAATGCAATTAACGACGTGGTATTTTGAGATAACTCATTAATTTTGTTGAGAAATAAATACATACATTCTCTCAGAATTTTGCAGTGGTCGGTTTTGAACATCATTTAATAAATTTTCAACGAAGAGAGACAAACGGTAGACATGCACACGAACCAATGGAAAACCTGTATTGTCGTAATCTACAAGTTTTGAAACACAAAAAATACTTTAGGTTAACCCAGGTATTTGGTATACTGTTTTCATAAAACTCTACTCTTATTGGTGCTTTTAAAAAGATTTTCTTAACATCGCTAATTATCCCATCGACATTGGATAATTCAGTCTAATTTTTTCAGACACTAAATTTAACCCATGTGCCATACGTGTTAAGTGTGTTATATTTTCATAAAACACCTTCAAATTAGTACCAGTTTTGATCATATATCAAGCACCATCTGATACAAACCATTTAATTTTTTGTGTTCAGTTCCTTTTGGCCACAATAAAGCTACAAATTAACAATTAAATAAATCATAATAATTTCAATGCTTAAAATTATTAATAGCACACCCAATGATTCGTTTATAAATTTCGAGATTGTGTTGCTATTAGTTTTATCAAGCTGCTTCAAAGCTAGTAGAAATGGAAGTCCAGCTTCTTTAGAAGATAACTTTCCAATTACTAAATGGGCTCTGTATCTTCCTAATCTGTCCGTCGTCTCATCGACGCTAATCCGAATATTATTATTGCCAATAGAATTTCTAATTTGTTTAATTACCTGTAAATTATAAAATTGTTATTAAAAAGTTTTTAAATAAAAATTCTAGTGCTCACCATATCGTAATCTTTTGGTAAATAATTTTTTCTCAGAGTGCTTTCTGAGGGTAAATGCCTTCCTGTATATTTATGCCAAAAATCATTGTCGCAACTAATGTTTAATAAAGTCTGTTTACTGGATTTATTCTCGTTCTTTTTGTGTGCATCGCCACTGCAGTGTTGTTCAAAGTGTGATTTTTTTTCGCACTTAAACTAGGAAACAAAAATGTGAACATAATTCAAGCTTCAGTATTTTAAATGTTTACTTACAACTTTTCCACACGCTTTACAGAATAACTCATTGTCTTTGAAGAAAATTGAAAATTACTGTCGAAATTATTCCCTAACCATAATTTGATTTTATCTTTCATGGATGATTTTACCTTAGGCATTTTGAGGATTCTTTACTGTAGCACAAAAATCAAAACCGTCCCCAGCACACTCACTAACACGCAAAGACACTCAGTATCACTAACAATAAACTTATAAAAAAAAAACCTTTTTCAGAGATTCCATTAAACTCAAGGGCGTTATTTACAACCCATTTTTCAACAATCTGCCAGCCAAAGCAATGAATTCACGGAAAATCTCTATTGTGTAAGCATGTCCGCTTCGTTGGTCGTGGAATCCTATTTTAAGCCTTTTAAAATTTACAATTAGGTCGTTTAGTTAACACTTTAGGTCTCTAACGGTAAATTAGGCATTTTAGGTAGTAAAAAACGGGCGTTAAATAAACAGATTTTTTTTTAACTCAGAGAAATATATAAATTTCGCTGCAATGCCTGAAGTAGATATAAAAAGCCAAAAACCCTAAGATCCGAAGCCTAACCATCATATAAAATGTCCCAATACAGTAGTAACTCTAGCTATAAGTGGAAAATAAAAATTAGTTATTTTAATTGCATATTTGCTCCAATATATCTCGATTATGCTGTGCTGATATGATGAATGTACACAGCGTAAATTAGGTTATTGAAACTGGTAAAAAGTAACATTTTATTGTGATAGAGTATGATCTAAATCCGTATCAAATCTGTTGTAGAGTGATTTCTAAAAACTGTTTATACAACGTTGCTATTGTACGTATCAGATTGTTGAAAAACCGCATTTTTATTAGTTGTTTATATTTCAATATTCTCAAACTTTGGTTCGGATCAAGTCTAACATTATTATAACTTTTGAAAATATCATAAATTAACTCAAAACGCTTTAAATTTGATGATGTTATATTTTCTATCTATTTTTTTTTTTTAATATAAAAACGAAACGAAACTTAAAGCTAATTAGTTTAAAGTGGTGACATGACAATGACAAAAATATTACACAATAAATATTACGAATAAAAGCAACTTAGTAGAGTTATATACTTTTATAAATTGAAAATATTAAATACCAGTCACAGTGCAAGAAAAAAAGGGGACCAATGAGGGGTTCGAACCCGCGACTTTCGCGTTATTACCACACTTTGTGACGAACTGCGCTATGACCCAAAACGTTACACAATTTTGATTTTTTTTTTTAAAGAAAATCTGGACGCCTTAGATAACAACTCAAGTAAGATTTATAAACCCTAAATACAGGATTAATTCGAGTATATTATTTTATAAAATTTATATAGCATTTACCACGCAAAATTGAAACATGTATTACAAGACTACGTTTTTACTTTTGCGTTACTGTAATTTTCCCTTTTTCTTTCAGGGCTAATCGTCCGTTCGGTCTACCGCAACTAAAAAAACGTAAACTAGACGACACTACTACTACCATGGCCACCGTATCGAAGATCTTCCCAAAGTCCCTCGACCCCACCGACGAGAAACGCCGCAAGAAGACTGACGACCTCGACCAGACAACAAAATCACTCATTCTACCTCAAAAGAAGCGCGTTCTGCCGTCTTCGTCAGCAGCCAGCCCGGTGAAAAAATGCCAAAAGCTCTTACCCAACACCTCTTCAGACGAAGGAGCCGCCGCTGACGAAACACTGATCCGCGAAACCGAAGCGGCTCTGAAAAACCTTTCTGGCAGTTGGCCAGGACCCAGAGGATCTTCATACCAGAAGAAACAGGACGAATCTCCAGCCTTCGAGAACCTCTTCGACGAGAAGAAGAGCGTGAAATTGTCGCCGTCGTCGTCGAGTAATGGGAGTAATGATATTTGCTCGTTGAAAGATGTGATTACGCTGAGGGAGCAACACGAAGAGGAAGAAATAAGGAGCAAGTTGAGGATTAAGCAGGAAGATGACGGCAAGGTGAAGATAAAACACGAAACGTCGCATTATGAGCCGCCTGATTTTAATGAATTGGTGGATGATTCGTCGAATGAATTGGAGATTGATATGTCGGAGGCGGCGGCGGAGAAGAACGACGATAAGAAGGAGAAGAAGAGTGAATGTGATGACAAAACAGGTGAGTAGATAAAAATTAATGTTTATATTTTTGCATTAAAGACTGTGGTACGGTAAAACAATATTAAACAGTGATCAAGTGACTATAATTATTTCCTACAGACGATCTCTCCATCAATTTGTGTGTTCAGGCCACATTAAGCGAACGTACTCAATTAACCTATTAAATTATTACATATTAACATTTATTATAACTGAGGAATGGATAACTTGCAGACATTTTTAGTACAATCTATAAAGCTAAAATCTTATTAAAGAACAACTAGGATGCGGGATAGATAACTTTTTTTTTTAAGTCGGTCCATAAGAAACTATACCGAGTGTCTGGAAAATGGCGAATTAACGCTTCGGTACGTTATGTATGGGAGTTTCGGGAGTCCCAAAAAATAATAAAAAAGCTCTTTACGGTGTAGATTACGAAAAAAACGTACTTTCTGATTACTTAGTAACAATGGTGATTGAAATCCACATTTTTAGGACAATAACTATAATAAACCAAAAAAAAAAACGTTTAATAAGATCTTTATAAATTATAAACACAAACAACACCAACGATAGAAAAATTTATCTAAATACTAGGGAAGATGTTCAAAATTCTTGCCTTTTGCATATAAGTAAGCTCGTAATGTTTTCAAATTTTGATCATTTTTCTAAAAGTTAAGTCATCAGTATTTGTTAAGACAAAACTGATTTTGGCAGATGACATATCCTGTAAGATAAACGAGGCGGGTGGGCGGGGCTAGTACCTGCTAAGATAAAACTGATTTTGGCAAATAACATACCCTCTAAGAAAAGCGAGGGTGGGTGGGTGGTAATAGTAGCGAAGAATTAAACCACCGTTGTCCAGACACCCGATGTAATTGAATTTTTTGTTAATTTTTTGCGTTACCCTAATTTGCTGACTCCGATTTTTGTGCCATTAAGATATTTCGCCCAAATTAAATTTTGATCATTTGATATTTTGCTAGAACTATAAGACAATAGTTAGTAATAAGAAAAAGTATAAAGATATTATAAAAAAGACGACTGAAGTAAGACAACTTCGTAAAATAGATTCCACTAAAACTTGGAAGCATTATAAAAAGTAACCACTCAGGAAACTTACCGTTGATTTTTGTTACAAAAGTTGTATTTCTTATGCTCTAAGAGTAGTAAAAAAATTATGAAAGAAACTTAATTCACATTTGAAAAACAGTTCTGAAAATATCGTTTCATTCAGTCATCGGTTTACGTAATACATAAACTAAGTGAAACTTTTTTTCTGATGCATTATTGTTAATTTATAACTAAACTGAGTTACAAAAAAAATGACGCACTAGAAAAAAGTGGTGTTACGTGTTACTGAATTAAAAAAGAAAATATTATTTTGGCCTTAGTATTATATTTAATTAGTAAAGCGTAGTTTATATCAAAATAATGACTATTAACAACCTAAATGTTAAACTAAAAAAACGAATCAAAAAGTTAATAACCATAAACAAGTGTAATGTAAATGTTAGCGTTTAGAGAACGTCCCTGGATAATAAGAAGCTTTAAGTTTTTTGTTCTGAAAATACGACTACGTATATTAAGAGAAAAGGACCAAATATAAGCCCCGCCCACCCACCCTATCTCAATTGTGACGATTTTTTTTTAATCGTCGAGAGCCAAAGGAACGAAATTTAATTGCAGAATACTTGTTATTTCTCTACAAGAAATTAACATATAAAACATGTTTTTAGTGTCGTGTTCTTCTAAGAATACTATGTACATATATTAAGAAAAAATTAAAACCGAACCTCAGCCATAAGTGCCCTGATCTAAATACTAATGAAGTTTTTATTCGTTGGCAGACCTAGGGGCGGACACTAATTCCAAAATCCATATTTCCTTACAAAAATTTGCCATTTTAAACGTGTTTTAAGTTTCTAATAATCAAAAAATCGTTACAATTGCGATGGGGTGGGTGGGCGGGGTCTATATTTTGCTTTTTGCTATATATACATAGTATTCTTTGAACAACACGATGTTCAAAAACATGTTTTTAATTTCTTGGAAAGAAATAAGTATTTTCCAGTTAATCTCCGCCTCCTTGGATCACGGCGAATAAAAAAAATCATCACAATTGAGATAGGGCGGGTGGGCGCTTCGCCTCATAATTGCAAAATCGATATTTCCTTGCAAAAATGTACCATTTTAAACATGTTTTAAGTTTTTTGTTGTGAAAAGATGACTACACATATTAAGAAAAAAAGGCAAAATATAAGCCCCGCCCGCCCGCCCTATCTCAATTGTGACGATTTTTTTATTCGTCGTGAGCCAAGGGGGCGGAGCTTAATTGCAAAATCCTTATTTCTCTACAAGAAGTAACAGACATATTTTTGAGTATCGCGTCGTTCAAAGAATATTAAAAAAAAAACAAGCCAAAAATTAAGCCTCACTCATATCCAACCCAAGCTTAATTGTGATAAATTTTTCATTCGTTGTCAGACCGAGAGGCAGAACCTAAAATGAATACTTTCCTACAAAAATTTACCATTTCAGACATGTTTTAAATTTCTTGTTGTTGAAATAAGTCTATACATATGTATTAAGAAAAAAAGGCAAAAAAGCTTCTCTACAAAATTTCAAAAAAGTGAAGTGCGCCACTTTTTTGTAACTCAGTGTATATTTTCTCAGTATGGTAGCAGACTACATCAATAATTAAAAATGTAAAAATGCCAACATTTAGACTTAGACTTACGGTGTATCTTACTACACTTACGTAGTAGACGATCCCTGAAGAAGCCGTCAAGTAGAGATAAAAACGCTGAACCGGAGAGTTTAAAATGTAGTTTAGCTTTATCTAGATAATGCCAACGAGGTTCGAAAGACGCGTCCATAAATATTTCGTGTGTTCCATTGTTGTAAGGATAAACCGAATGATCAAAAATATTCCATAAAAGTATCATGTCAAAATCCAGATCTACATTCTTAAGATCTAGCTCCAGTTAAATCTAATACTGAAAAAACTAAGTCTAGCAGGGCTAACGTTAACGTTAGCTGTTCAATAAGACTACACAAACATCTATTAATATTTCAAGAATAATGCCACTTAACTCCACTAGTTTTACACCAATCACTATTCTACAGATAAATAAAAATATGGTAAAGAAAAATAAGCAGTAGCTTTACTAACAGCACTGATCCATTCTATCTAACTAACACAGCTGTATAATCAAATAAGCGTGGATACTTTCAGTGAAAAAACGGAATAGTTGGGATCTTTCCAAAAATTAAACTTCCACCTACGTTCCGTTTTTCTTACCCCTAAATCCCTGACGATGTCTTGTACGAAAATAGATGAAACGTCGAAAATATTTTTCAAAATTTACACAGCGAGAAGACGTCTTTTCTGTTAACCAGCTCTACTCTGTGCAAGCTTTGGATTCTGCTTTTCGAAAATTCTATTTTAATTTACTATATATTGTACAACATTTAAAATTTAGCCTAGGGTTTAACCACAATAAAAATATTTCAAATTTTTTCAGTTTCCACTGCAATTTAATGAATGTATGTGTTGTGTTAATGTGCTCATTAAATCTTTATCAATTAGAAAACAGAATGTACACGAGAATTATTTTTGATAACATAAGTGTTTGTAGAAGTTCCGCAGGATTTTGCTTTTTTTCTTCAAACATATTTCCAAAGGAATGCTAATTTTAAAATTAGTGAATTAACTATTCAGAATTAACTCCCCATAATTCTTAAACGATAACGAAGACTAACCTACTTGTCCCCTGTCCAACATTCAAAGAAAAACTTTTATGAAAATATTTAGACAAAACTAAAACAGAATCGATGCAGAAAGAAGAAATATCTTAGCCACATTAGAACTGTCTCTCTTTCGCTCCACATTTTGTGTCAATTTTTTTATTCCGGGGTGAACAGGTTGCCTTGTGTGCAATCAATTATTATTAGTTTCAACATTCCACCTAATTGTTCTCTGATTACTGTTCAAAATTCAACTTAACAACAACAACATATTTTTGGTTGTGATTTCATCTGTCCGGCTTACACGATTAAATTGTTGAGGATAACAATACATCTTCTCTATCTTCGTCGCTCATGTATGTGGTTATCAATTTACCCTGTTTTTAACAAAAAAGGGTGTGTGATTTTAAGTTAATGCCGCTTTTCTTTTTAATTGGTAATTATAAGCTTGATTTTTTTCTCACTTTCAGACCTCTAAACATTTATTTCAACCTAATATTATAAATTTCAGAAACAAAATTTTAGATCAGTCACTATTTTTAAGGATTTAGCCTCACATTGTGACGGTAATCACATTATTTAAAAAAATAAATAGGTAGTTAAATCTGTACTAAAAAGTTCTGTGCAAATAACTCAGATTCTCATATCCACAAAAATATCTACTCCCACTTTAGTAATACTACCGAGATTGATATCGGTTCGAATCAATAAATTCATAATCAAAAAACACACCAAGAAATTCCCCTTAAAACTAAATTTAGTACAAATTACGCCATCTAAAAACACCAGGTCTCATTATTTCAACCCTTGTATCTAATACCTGTAAAAATTTCTCCACAAACCGATAGTCCACACCAAATGATCATTAAAATCTTATTCACCCTTTAAATAATTCATCCACCCCAATATAGCGACTTTAGCAAATCGATTTCTAATAGTGTCCAGTTCCTCGTAATGACAACGCCGAGCTACTTATTATTCCAATTGCGCAAACCTGAAAAACGTAATTTTCGTTATTTGAGGTCCCCTCCCTGCTGAAGCGACATTCGTCGGATACCCGCTCTCCGGCGACGAAAAGAGCAAAGCGAAAGAGGTGGAAAAATCTCCGGAAGAGGTTAGCAAACAGTATACGATACTGCAGCCGGCGGCGGCGGGCTCGAGGGCAGCCAATGCGCTCCAGGAGGTGGCAAGAGAGGGAGTGCCCAGCGTAGCGGCGGTGGCCAACGAACCCAAGATGGTCACGCCAACTGGAACGTTATCGCCAACAGTATAGGGAGAGGTGAGTCCACATTTTAAATGCGCGCTTTAAGGGCGATTTTTGTACGAGCTTTTTTTTTCCAAGAGCAAGCTAAATTTTTACCGTGAATATCAACGTCATTTTTGGATTGTTGTAAATATTGTTTTAACTAAATTGTTATTCGACCATTCTCAATCTTAATAAAAGTGAATATTGTGTTACCATTATAACAACCAAACTATACACAATTGTGCTCTTGTAACAAAAATTTTAAATATCTTTTTTCGCTATATAGTAGTTGTTTTTTTTTTAATTTCCTGAATTCATTTTCGGTGGCTAACAGCTATATTAGTATCCAGATCCATTTTCGTCAAGACCTATTTCGCACTTTCCAAATTTTTAGCGCCCAAACACGACTTATTTTTGGCGAGCAAAATCGATAGGCATCTACGAAATTTTTGCTAGTTTTTTTATAGCTTTCTACGAAGAAATTTTATTAGTAATTGCAACGAAACTAATTTCAAGAAATAATCGTTCCAGGTGTACCATAGGCACTAACCAAAGATTTGAAGCATGTTATGATTTCAAAACAAAAGTCTCAATTTTTATTTTAAGACAATCTTATTGACTTAATTAATCCATTAATAATTATTTCATTTATTAGAATGTTTTGTTGGAACTTGTTTTAATTAAACGAAAAAACATCTTTGCCTGCAGATATTTTATTAATTAAGACGTCACATTAATTAATGCATCGCCAATATTTATTAGCAAAGCTGCTTTCAACGAAAAAAGTCGACAAATTTTGTAAATTTAAAATTAAGAAGTTACCTTGACAAAGTCCGTCATTATCAGTGCGGCTACCTAGTTTTCTAACTAAAGTTTCGGGAGCAAAGTACTTAAAAGTATTTGGCATTTTTTTATAATTCTCAAAGACAGAAAGTTTAACCAACTTTTGATTACATGTCTGGGAAGTTAGAAAGTTCACTTAAATTAGAAAGTCTGCGTGAAATTCAACTCATAAATAGTATTTTAAAAATCGGAAGCAAACTTTTCCTTCTGTGGAAGCTCCCATTAACATTTCGGTCGTAGTAAGACGAAGGTCGGTCGTACCGTTGTAACGATGTTTTTAGAAACACATGTTACATTAGTTGATAGTTAAGTGTTATTAATGTGAACTTTGTCATCTTCGGGTTAAAGCCATAGTAAAGTTAACGTTAATGCGATAATGTTGTCGAATGATTCGTCGGCCCATAATCTTCGCGTTCATATCTGCGAATCGCCCTTTGAATAGAATTTCTTGGCAAGGACCTACTTTTACGACTCCGCATCCACCTTCCCATGTGCTAATAAATTACCCCCTGATACATAATGATCCGCAAGTCCCTCAAAGTTGTAATTGGGACCCCCGGAAATTCTCTTGGCACGTAGCTGTCACCTGGCTCTCCGGCGCCATCTAAAGACGCAAGCAGCATTATGGGTTTACTTGATACAAGTTATAAGCTGGCATGTCAGCGACAGCGACGTGACTCGCCTCGGAACGGCCTCGTCGCCCCCAACCCTTTAAAACATAAATAATTACCAACACATCGCCAATGATGGCCGAAGCGGATTTTTTCTCTCGCCACCTGATTTAAGGAGCGTTTTTGATCGATTCCGGGCGGAAGAGCCGCCGTCCAACCCGGGGGTGGTGCGTTGGCGGCGGCAGTTCGCAGGTGCGGTGACCGAGTCCGCGCGCACCCGCAGCGCCCTCCATTCACGGCTGCGGTTTCTTTTTTCCGAAAAAAACATTTTTACGCTGAGTCTCCACCCGTTATCCGGGATAGGCTAATCGACCCACCGGGGCGGAGTTTTATGGAAGATGTACACAAGGAGCGCGTCCTTCTCTTTTAATTTAAGAGCGACGGGAGATGGCCAACGTCGGAAGGACGACGGCGGCACGACGGACACGAATGCGTTTATTAACGAGCGGGTGGAAATGGGTCGGGCGGGATGGACAAAATGCAGCGGGGGTGGTGAGGACCACCGAGACGTCTATTAAATCGAGGTGCAACAATGCACCCGAAATAAACTAGATTCGCACAAAATACGCCGAGGACTGGGTTTACGAGTCGAACAAAAATGGTGGATGCGCCGGGAAAATTTTACTTCAACCTAGAATATAATATTCAGAACTCTCAAACTGAATTTTTTTTTTCTGAAACTCATACTAAATAAATGTATACCTAGATACTAATAGAGAAAAATATTTGTGATTTTACTGATTACTCTTTATCAACATTTGTGATGTTTTGCGGCTCTGGGTCAAATTCCTCTTGATCATGCATAAGAGATACCAGCAGTCTCCCCTGGCGACTAAGTTTGTCTTGGTTCATATGTATAATTGCGACATTATTTTCACCTTTTGCCGTTATTACTGATTATTACCGATTCCAAAGCTGTAAACTTGAAAACACGTTGTCAAGTTTATTTTTATCTAATTAGTTGAACGCTATTTCTAGACTTTTAATCAGTCGCTAATCGTTTGCATAGCTTTACTAAAATAATTGCCGTGTATTTTACTAGCACTAAAGCCTTTTATTAACCCGTAAGTGAAATATGGAGCTGTTATTTGGTCCCCAAGACACAAGTTTTATACGGAGCGTATCGCAAACTTTCATCAAATTATTTACTGTAAAGCCAAACATCCGTTTTAAGTATTCGGGATTAGTATAAAAAAATTGTGTACTGTTGTTATTTTTTTGTCGAATTTTTGCTATTATTTTGTTGTTTTGAGTTTGGATCAACGAGAATTACTGTAATTCACACGAAATACGTTAAAACAATAAAACGAATGACTGGTTACAAATAACATTAATGACAAGTGAGAATAACACCCTTAGAATCATTTATAAAATCCCAGTAGATTGATCTAGTGTACCTAGATATAATTATTTTTTCAATCGCCTATTAATATAAGAAATTTTACTTTAATATTGTCAATTTGACATTCATAACCGTTTGTCAAGTAGAAACGCTACAGAAAGAAAATGATACGCTAAGAAAAAAGTTAGAATGTTAAAAATTAGTAACAAAAAATTAAGCCAGAATTTATACTTGCAAAAAGTGTGTAATGCAAATTTAAGGAAAAATTTAGCAAATATATTAACAAAGGATTAAATTGAGGCTCTAAAAGGGAAAAATTAAAAAAATGTTCCGAGAAAATAATCACTAAATCTTTGAAACTTAAATTTGGATGTGGGACCAGTGGATATAACTTATTAAGAAAAATGAAATTACCATTTCCAGCTATTCCAACATTGAATTTTCATTTACAAAATTTAGAGTTTAAATCTGGAGTTTTGGATGAAATTATAGGGTTTTTGAAAATTAAATGTGAATCGCTTAAACAGGATTTTGGGAGAGATTGTATGGTGGCATTGGACGAAATGGATATAAAAGCTGGAATTGATTATCGTGTACATAGTGGGACGTATATGGGGGAATTACTTTACCAAAACATGAGGGAGTAGCGACAAAAGCGTTGGTAATTCTTGTGGGAGGTCTTACTACTCTCTGGAAACAAATTCTTTCATACTATTTTACTGGAAACAGTATGAATGGGGCAGTTCTACCTTATGATCTTAAAAAATGTTTAAGAAAATCAGTGCAATTGGTTTGACGGTTCATTCTGTAACCACAGATATGGGATCGGCGAATCAAGCTATGTGGAAAACAAAACTTTGTACAATTGCACAGATTACGTTGTTAAAAGCTTGACAACAAATCAAAATTTTTGCAAAAAATGTATTGTTGCTTTGGTCTCTAAGAAGAATTGTAATGAAAATTATGCAAAATTTGTGGCCTTAAAAGAATATAAAATTGGTGCTTTACACTACGATTCAGAGAACGCGTTCCAAATAGCAATTTTAGTAGAGCAAATATTTTGCAATTTGAGAGATTGTTTAAAGATTTTTTTTTACGTCTTTATTTATTTATTTATCCAAAGTGGCGAAGTTTAGCCGCAGGCTATTCCACCACTTAACCACCCAACAATACAACAAAATACAGATTTCTGAGAAGTTATTAACATATGTAAATTATGATATACATGTGTATAATTATAGGTAATTATTAAAAAAAATATATATATTCTGTTTAAATAATAAATATCTAAAAATAAATTTTTTAAACAAAGCCAAATTATAGCATTTTGCTACTTGGTCAATGCTATTATACAAGGTGATGGCATTGTAAGAATAACTGCTGCAAAACATGGATGTAGAATGTTTAGGTAACAAAAATAACTTACGCCTTGGGTTGCTTCTAGTGGACAATTTTTTGAGAATTTTTAGACAACTTTTCGCAGACCAAAATTTTTCAATATGAAAATTATGGAATTTGTTGACCTTCTTTCAGGTAATATCAGTTTTTTGATTTTTTTTCTCAAATATTGCATTTCAAAGCGAATAATTGCGCCGACACCATAAAAGCGTTATATTCTTAGAATCAGCACGTCAAAATCTATATCCTAGAATTTTTTAAAAATTATTAGACTACTTTTTTCAAACCAAAATTTTTCAATATGAAAATTTTAGAATTTTTTTGACCATCTTCGAAACTTAATTAAAGTCATTTTTTTTTTGCTAATATTTTTCCAGAAATATGAGTTTTTTTGGATTTTTTTTTTTCAAAAACTGCATTTCAAAGCGAACAATTCTCAAATCTTGCGCCGACACCATAAAAGTGTCTTTTTTTCGTACATTTCGAACTCCAGAAGTCACTTGCGACCTCATTTCTCCGATAACTGCTACTATTTTTCCAGACATATGAGTTTTTTCGTTTTTTTTTTTTCATAAATTGCATTTCAAAGAGAATAATTCTCAAATCTTGCGCCGACACCATAAAAGCGCTATATTTTTGGAATCAGCGCGTCGAAATCTATATCCAGAATTTTTTTTTTAATTTTAGACTAGTTTTTTCAAACCAAAATTTTTCAATATGAAAATTTTGGAATTTTTGACCATCTTCGAAACTTAATTAAATCCATTTTTCGTACATTTCGAACTCCAGAAGTCACTTGCGACCTCATTTCTCCGATAACTGCTACTATTTTTCCAGAAATATGAGTTTTTTGGATTTTTTTTTCAAAAATTGCATTTCAAACCGTGTAATTCTTAAATCTCGCCCGGACACCATAAAGGTGCTGCATTTGTGGAATCAACACGTCGACATCTATATCCCAGAATTTTTGAGAATTTTTAGACAACTTCTTTAGTATCAAAATTTTTTATTACGAAAATTTTGGAATCCGTCACGATCACATTCGAAACTCAACTAAAGACATTTTCTTGTACACTTCGACTTCAAGAAGTTATTTTCAGCCTCATTTTTTTCAGAACCCCTACCATTTTTCCAGAAACGCCCATATGACAGCATTTTTGCTGCTTTTTAAATTGCATTTCGAACTGAATAATTCTCAGAATTTGCCCCGACTACTTAAAAGCGGTTTTTTTCGGAATCACCACGTCGAAAAACATATTCCAGAATTTTTTGTTAATTTTTTGACAACTCTTTGCAAACCAAAATTTTTCAATATGAAAATTATGGAATTTGTTGACCATCTTTCATGTTTTTGTATATTTGGAACTCCAGAAGTTACTTGCGACCTCATCTCTCGGATAAATGTTACCATTTTTCCAGAATTGCCCATCAAAATATAAGTTTTTTGAATTTGTTTTCAAAAATTGCATTTCAAATCTAATAATTCTCAAATCTTGCGCCGACAGCATAAAAGCGCTATATTTTAGGAATCAGCACGTCGAGATCTATATCTCAGAATTGTTTAAGAATGTCTAGATAACTTTTCGCAGACCAAAATTTTTCAATATGAAAAATTTTTTTTTTATTTTTTTATTTTTATTTATTTGCTTTAAATTTCGTAATGTAATATATTTTGGTTTTTGTATCGGCGAACAAATTTTTAATTCAGCAAATACCAGTCTGTGGTCTGATATGGCGTCTGCATTTTTCGTACCTTTGTTCAAGACTAAATTCGGTTTGTTCAAAAAAATATGGTCACCCAAAGTCGCTGATGTAGCAGTGACTCTAGTAGCTTCATCGATAATTTGAAACATGTCAAAATTAGACATAGGGTCATTTAGCACATTAGTAATATTTAATAGATCAATGTTAAGATTACCTACAATTGCAACTATATCGTACTCTGGTATTGCTTGGGAGAAAATATCTTCTACTAAGTTAATAGTATTCATTAAATTACCTTGCCTTTTTCTGTACCGCACCACGACTTAACTTATTTCTAATTTTAGTACATTGCAGCTAAATTTGTAGTATGCCATTCCTCAGTTCGACAATTAAATATGCTTCGATCTGTTATTTCTTTTATATAATAGGTAGAGCAATATTTCATTCTTTTTTGACAGTATTGAAGCTATAGCAAACTACCATTTTTTGTAAACATACATAATAATCAGTGTTTTTTTAATATCTAGCACATCTTAGAACGGGGGTAGTAGTAATTACGCAATATTCAACAATAATGTAATGTTCGTGACATAAAAGTACACAAGAATTAATTATTGCAATTAAAACGAAGATCATTAATCGATTATTAAACGTTAAATGGTGAAAAAACCGACGCAAGTGGCTTTATTAATAATGAAAACTGTAATAAATACGCTTGGCAGAAATGCAGCTTTAAACGTTGGGGGAACTAATATGACGTTTTATTAACCCTTCGGTAAGCAATCGGAACAAAACGGATTTGCATGTATTACGCAGTGCATTTGTTTTACAGAACGTACGAAAATGGTGGATGCGCCGGGAAATTTATTAATTATTTATTAAATGTATGAAGTTAATTTAAACAGTGTAATTAGATAACTATAATAAATAAAACAAATTAAATATATTAAATTAAATTCATAATAGTTCACGTGGATCTGTGGTTGTAAAAATGTTAATTAAGTGCATATTTCTTTGAGTACAAGGTAGCAATTATAACAGTTCTGAAAAACGAATAATGAAAAGTACAAAAATAATTTAATTGTTTGTAGTTAAAATTTTCGGCAAAAGTACTGTAATATTTTTAACAGGCTAAACAAAAATCAACTGGTGTGGTTTTGAAATAGGTGAACATACACATTTTTTAGTATCCTACTCACCATACATTTATTTTTATTTAAACATAATATTAACTCTTTTCAAAAACACAACACTTCCCACATCACTCTAAGAACTAGAGTTATATTTAGTAGATAATTGCAGACGTATTATTTTAGGACCAAAGGCCAAGGTTTGTACAAAGTCCGTCTCAAAATGCAAATAATGTTAGCAAGTCTTCATTAAGCCATTATTGCAAAGCAGATTTACATCACTAATGCACCCAACTAATGGCACATCACATTAAAATAATGGAAGGTTCTACAGCACTTAGAAAAATAAAGCAACGTTGAAAGTAACTTGACTTGTTTAAGTGTATTAGATTGTCAGTGATCATATTAAATGTATATTATGTTACTAATGTAGATTTTATTTGTTGTGAACCTACTATAAGTATGTTACATTATAGTTTTCATGCTATTTTGCAAAATCGCACTTCGAGTACCCAAAATTTAATTTAAATCAAAAACAAAGCTTCCAAGTTTATTTTGTAAATTTCAATCTTGTAAGTATCAAAACGTTACACAGTCAGATATGTTTACGCCTTGGCGAAATAAAAATTCATCACTTAAACGTTTTCATCAACAATGCAATTTATACACCGAACACGCTCTCATAATGGCCTACTATATAAGTTTCGACACAAAAGTATTTCTTCTACGAAATCCCGCAAATTCATCTTAAATGGAAAAGTCCGAAAATAAAATTAATTGAGGGAAACAAAACCGGCTTTTAAGTGTAGTACGAATCGTTAGATGATTTTTTTTACAGAAGGAAGTAAATGTCCAACACCAGGCTGCACCGGCCAGGGCCACGTGACGGGCTTATACTCCCACCACCGAAGGTAAACCCATTCCAGTGATCTCTTTTCACAACCGGTAAAGCTAACATTTATTTTTATCAATGTAGTCTATCTGGATGTCCGCGTAAAGATAAAGTAACTCCAGAAAGTAAGTTTCATTGAATGTAGACGTCCACAAAACAACCAGACTGTGCAAAAGCCAAACAGCTGCGGCCATTTCCTCTCTTTCCTATTATTTACAACAACTCTTTGTCCGTTTCGCAAAAATAACGTAACCGATAAATTTAATGCCAGTCTGGTCGTTGCCAAGTTGCCACCACTGCTTTTTCATTATCTCGTCCATTTTTTTTTATTTTACGGGGTAGAGAGCATCACTTTTGTTTCTTTTCTTGCAATGTGTAGTTGGTAGCGCATCCCCATTCCCTACCCTTTCGCCAGATATGTTTATTGAGTATAACAAGGAACATGTGTGTGTTTGCTCCAAATTTTTGGTTTTTTACTCTCTACCCTAACGTTTGTTTTGGTTATTTGATGTAGACACACACATTGTTGCTTTGATTATACTCAGTATTGTTCTGGTGCAGTCCTGGCCATGCACGAGACAATCCTCAAGTGTCCCACCCCGGGCTGCAACGGCAGAGGACACGTTAGCTCCAACCGGAACTCGCACCGGAGCCTTTCCGGCTGCCCCATCGCCGCGGCCAATAAACAGGCCGCACGTGAACAAAAATACCAAAACGCCTTGCACAGAATCAGATCGCCGCACACGACAGCGTTCGGTGAGTGCTCACCGAAAACTGCTTACTAAATTGTTATCTACTCAAAAAAATATACAATTACCGGTTTTCTAATTTTGCTACTTTGAAGACGATTTTACGGTGGTTGACCGGTGCGGAAAATAGCACTACTGACATAATTTACTTTTAATCATCTAACTTGTCACACGCAAGGTTTATATTGAAATTCTTTAGATACCTCAATTCTATTCTTTATCGCTGCGTTACAACAACGTATTTTTTGCAAATACTTTTGAATTTATTATTTGATCCCTGTTCCTTCGGCACATTAGATCTTTGAAATAGATTGTCCACGTCATCTGTTTACCTTGCCCACGTTCCAGTCGGTACTTTGAAAGAAGCCACAGCTGCTTTAGTGTTTTTTTAGTTTCCCTTGTTTTATATTTTAAATGCTTTCTACCCAGGTCGTATATAGAAAATGACTGTTAAATTCTTCGAAAAAAGTAAAACTATCGCATCAAAAATTGCTAGTCAACACTGTAATTTAGTTTTATTTTTACAACTATTTCACAGTCATGCTTATATATCGTAACACATTAACACAAAGTTGATTAGATTCGAACTTTACAAATGCTGGATATAACAATAAGGACTTTCTCAATTCTAGGTGTTCCCTGTCAAAGCGAGTTCGGCTCCCGCACTCCAACCTCCGAAGACGTCAAACCTGGCTACCTAATTAGCTATCAACACCCCGAACAAGACGCCAAATCGTACGAACAGTTCTACAACAAGACCAACCCGAACCTAAAAGCCGACATGATGAAAGTACCCAAAACGGAAATAAGCCAAAGCAGCTGTTGCAACGTATCCGGCCAGACGGAACTACTGGTACCAAAAACCGAACTGACGGGTACGTGTAGGTCGCCACCTTCCAACATGCGAAATGCGTACGAACCGTACTTGAACCAAGACTCAAATTCCTCGTCCATGTCCAGTATGGACACCATTAACTCCAGAGCACCCCAGCATCAAATTCATCACATGACCCCCCACCAAAATCCACAGTCAGGGTATCCCATGGACCACCAAATGTCCCAACGATCGCCTTACCACCAGTCGCCTATGTCGGAAGAAATGTACCACAGGTGGGTGAACATTATTACCATTACAGACAGTTTGGTGTAAACGATGGTTTTTGTTGTTTAGATCGGACCGATCCTACACGGACATGACTGACTCAATGGGAGGTATTCCAAGACCTGTAGTGACATATTCCAATGAAATAGCCTCAAGGTCTTACGATTCTTCTATGGTCAATTCAGCTAGTCACAGACCGTACGACCCAGGTACTGCTACAGCATTTGAAAGATATGACGGACAATGCGTTACGATGCAACAAGGACTAGCACCACCACGAGTCCCACCACAAGGAATTTATGGGTACGGTTCACTAGAAGAACAACAAGACCAAAGGTACCAGCAGGAAGCAGTAGCGGTTCAGCATCATCAAATAGGAGTGAACGGGTCACAGGGACTGATAAAGACTGAAACGGGTCAAGAGTCAACGGGCCCTTTATATCCAAGGTAAATATATTATTTGGAATATATATATAGAACAAATATGAAGAGAGTGCTTTCATTCTGTCATTAATATCCGTGCGTGTGACTGACGCTTCGTTAAGAATTCGCATAATGTAACGCTGTCGGCTTTTCCAGACCTATGTACCAATACGACGCCTCCGGCGGTCCACCCCTGCCTCTCGGCTTTTCCGCAATTAACTTGTCCGTAAAATGTGTAACAACGGCCCAAGCCCAAATGAAAGTGGCCGGTCCCCACACGTCGCCCGGCGGCACAGTCATCGACCTGTCGACGTCGAGCGTCACAACGACAAGCCCACAGGTCCGTCTCCGGTCATTTCTTGTTCATGAATAATGATGGTGCGGTTTGCAGGTGGCCTACAGTTCACCGCACTACGGCGGTCAGCGAGTGGGCGGTAGTCCGCAGGCCGCCGCCAGCCCTCATCTTTCGGCTAGTCCTCAGGTGCCCAGTCCGCAGGGTCAAACTCTGGACTTGAGCGTCAGCCGGTTATCGCACAGGTATATCCAAGCAGTTGATTGCAATCGCGGCTCGATCCACTCGACCCATGGTGACAGAGGGTGTTGTGGTACGGGATAGTGGACAAGGGCAAGAGGGAGTTGGAAATTAAAATTCTTAAAAAATTTTACTGAAAGACTTGTTAATGGTGAATTTATAAAACCATAGTTTGAAAGCTCTCTAAACTTAGTCGGTAATGATAAAAGCGGAAATTAATCTCCACGTGTAGGTGTCTCCATGTTGCTTCACATTCGAGAAACTAGATATAAAGCGCGCTCGACAAAAATCGTCCTCTAGTTGATCGACCATCTTTTTAGGAACATCAGACGAGAAGAACAGCTTGCTCGTCCAACACCAGCTAGAGAGCGATTTTTGTTTACTTTTAGAGTAAAAATCGCTAAAAAGTGTGAGATCGACGTGTGAAAAATGTAGTTTAGTGACTAAATTTTAAAAATTACGTCTTCCTCTATCATTCGAAACCGTACCGTAGGTCACGTCAGGTTAACGCTTCCACAAACTAAAACCCGATTTATACAATTTCCAACCCTTACCCTTCTCCACAACGAGGTAAAACGAATTTTTGGAAGTCGTGACCGTCGCGATTTTTGTTAGCAGCGACGCAAGTCCGCAATACCAGAATGGTCACGGCGAGGGTGTTCCGGTACCGGCAGGGTTCATCGGGCCCCGCGACGAGCAAACAGAACCTGTCGATTTTTCAACTGCAAATGAACCGTTAATTTCAGTGGCGTACGGCCCGTTGCGACTTTCGCCGGTCCAGTACTGGCTCCTGGCTCAGGATACAGCCGAGAATCCACTCCAGACAGCGGGGGATCGCACTACATGGACGCTTACAGAGACCCTGCAGGTAACGTAGACTTCAGCAAAAAACTAGACGTAATAAATTCTTTGATAGTTGTTACTACTTATAATCGACAATTCCAAAAGAGATAAATTTTTGATAATCAGAGCATCCACGGTGAATGTAGTCTAAAATTTTAATCATGCTTTCACAAACAATTTTTTGGCTAATGTACCAGTGCAAACAGACATTGAGAACGTAATTCTATAACCGGTTTAAAACTTTCCTGGGCTAAAGGATACCAAAATGTGATATGAAGCAATTATCTCCAGTTTTTGACAGTGGAGACTCAAAAGGATAACTAAAAATTTTGCGCTAACTATAGCACAGTTTCCGTTAATAGTATGTTGACATTTTTATTCCACTAAAAATTTAAACCCATTATGATTTAGAAATTTTGTAACAGTAAAGACACAATGTAGCGTGTAACAAAAAAAATACAATCAAAGAACTCTGCAAGGTGCAAATACGAGGACAATGACGCTGTTAAGAACCAAAGTACCCACAAATGCTATTTGCAACTATGGGAGCAGTAGAGGAATGTCATTCAACTACAGCTTTTGCGGCAATTCCTAACTATACATTAAATGTCTCAGCTCTCTGCATAAGTTACACAAATTGTTTAACTTCCTTGCTGATCACATTTTGCGCAAGGTCTAGCACAAACAGTCAAATTAGGGGAGCTATTCTCACATCTGGTAACTCAATCAAGCGTTTTAGTACATACATTTTAATTTCATAAAATAATCGACGCAAAAACTCAAACCTTGAAAGTCGAAGATGGTAAAAACATTCGAGAAACTATTTTTGTTCCAAATATTGTAGGTTACGGTCCCATGAGCCCTCATCCAGGTTATGGGATGACAAGCGTCGCCAGCGACTACACCTCCAACCCTTACACGCCTTACCCTACCAGTGGCTATTCATGTGCCAGTGGTTATCCGGGCTCTGTGACAACAGGGTATCCGGCCCCGCCTGGAGGCTACTCACCAGGTCCCTGCTACTCGATGCCACCTCCTCAGCACACAATGTCCCAGCACGACAAACCACCGAACAAAGATGCGAGGTGAGTACTATGTGCCAACTGCAGCTGCGCTCAAAAGACAAGGGTTTCTCGGTGTATATAATGGCGGTTTTTGGTGGCAGTTCGCGTCGGCCTATCTACAACGGAGTACGCCCCTGTGCTAGGGGCAGGGACGGTAAGGAGCTGATTCAGTGCCCGACCATTAGCTGTGATGGCATGGGACACGTGTCTGGCAACTACGCCACCCACAGAAGGCAAGCATTCACTGTAGAGCTACATACGTGTCGATCCCTTTCCGCTGGGCTATGCTCATACCGAACTTGTATGCGAGTATTTTCTTTCATACACAGACATGCTACAACGGAAAATCTCAAATACTCGTATACACGTTTTAAAAATATCTCGGCAACAATTATTGAAAATTTAAGAACACACGGTATTAGCAAAGCCTATCTACCTGTTCCCGCTTAGTAGCTAAACTTCTCTACTCGCAAATCCAAAAATGCCGTCTGTGACCATGTCTGAACAATTGGCTAAAACTGAGTCAGGTCCTTGTTGTATCGGTGCGTTCACTCTTAAAATTTGAATGGAACGTGAACCCAAACTAACTGTGAAAGTCGTTGTTTAACCCAGAAGTAAATATGTCAATATGTCTGTACAATTGCAGCTTATCTGGCTGCCCGAGAGCCGATCGTAGCCAAATCCAGGCACACTCTCAGGAATTGAAATGCCCGACCCCGGGTTGTGACGGTTCCGGACACGTCACCGGAAACTACTCATCACACCGGAGCCTATCTGGGTGTCCGAGGGCGAACAAACCGAAGAGTAAACCCCGCGATGGCCAAGATAGCGAACCGTTAAGGTTGGTGACTGAGTGTGTTGACGTTAAAGGTTGAGGTTGTATTTTTCGACTAACACGGTATCATTATTTCACGCTATCAGATGTCCTATTCCGGGTTGCGACGGGTCTGGACATGCGACCGGAAAATTCTTGTCACACAGAAGGTAATTTCAGTGTTTCGTGACTAACCTGGGTGTGCACGTTGTGTGTTGGTAGCCGATAACAAAAAAGATACACATTAAGAAAAATATTTTCTAAACACTGAAATGTTACTGCAATCGGGGGGTTTCACAAATTGCATAAATCATATAACGTTCAAACTTTCAAAACTTATAAAGATGATCTTCAGTTGTTTTGCAATATTTCAAATTTTAGAATTGCAAATGCAAATCGTTGATGAAGAACATCTTTAGAGACAATTTCGAGTTTATTTTTTATTTTTTTATAGCGCATCGGGTTGTCCCATTGCCAACAGAAACAAAATGCGAGTCTTGGAAAGCGGAGGTTCGGTTGAACAGCACAAAGCAGCGGTAGCAGCGGCCACAGCGATGAAATTCGAGGGAGTTAACTGTCCCACACCAGGATGCGACGGCACGGGACATATTAACGGTTCCTTTCTCACACATCGTTCGCTGAGTGGATGTCCCGTGGCGGGACAAACCATCAAGAAATCGAAATATCCAGAGGAATGCCATTCTACGCCAAAGGATACACAGGTGAGTAGCCAAAGCGTAGTTTGCAAGGTACTCTTTGACATTATTATTTTACAAGTAAAACGAGATACTATCTAAACTAGCTTTGTTCTGTTCTTTTTTTTGCTTTTATATTTTTAGATTTTTGATTTTCCCAATGGTCTAGCAGCGGAAGATTACGCATTCCCCATGAATTATTAAAAACAATCTGTGAGAACTTATTTGAGGCTAATTTAAAACTATTTTCAAATAAACAAGGTGAATAGATTAAGAGTTAGAATATTTGATTTTCAAACTGATATCTCAAGGTGAACTTTTTTTGTCAACAAATTTAAACAAATTCACATAAATAAATTTAAAACTGAAGGTTACTAAAAAAAGTTACAAATACTGTTGGCAATAGAATTAGTCAATTGTCACAAACATGGTATGACAGGTCTACCAATTTCAAGCAAGTGAAACAGCTGTATTTTGAAAACTATTTACGAAAAAGCCTATATTTTATTTCACAGAGTTCTAAAACTGTAAAAGTATACATAGTAATAATTTAGTTGTAAATTGTAACCCTAAATGAGTTCTAATAGTCCCCGAGAAAAGCGCAATTTTCCGCCGCCAGGTCGTTCGGATATCCTGCATTATATAGACCACCTTCAAGATCACAGATAAAAATATGAACCAAGTAGCAACTTTCTGTTTAAAACTCACTTTATTTGACTTTGTAAAATTCAGATGAGATTAAACTACTTTCTTTTTGCCTAGAATGGTGCTACACTTACTGAAGACACAAGAGCAAGTTAACCCGGTCCCGTCTTTTATTCTTCCTTGTTTAAACACGAATGGATGTAAGAAACGATTCAAAAAGAATTCATTATCTCGAAATCTGTGTTGTTTAAAACGCACTTTAAATGTTGTTTTCACAAATTTTACAAAGTGAAATAAGATAAAGAAAATTCAGTACAAAAGAAGCTATTATTTAAACGTTAAGATGTTTATAGGTATGGAACAGTCGAATAACGGCGAAGATCTGATGACTCTGGAAGCTGAAATAACAGAGCTTCAGAGAGAGAATGCTCGAGTTGAATCGCAGATGATCAAGCTTAAATCCGATATTAATGCCATGGAAAATCACCTCAACAACGGAGAAAAGGTAATTCATTTTTCATGATTAGCCTAAAATTTGATTAGAACATTGTTCAATATACACAATATTTGTTTAAAGAGTATATACAGGATGACATCGACTAGATATTTTAACCTACCGCTCGCCGGACAACCGTGAAAAGAAAATCAATAATTTTATCAGAGAAAGTATAAAATTTAAAAACAACATACTGACTAAGATGATCAGTATCATTCGAAAAAGCTTAAGTAAATGGCAGAATACAATGAAAGCCACTATATCGCATATTTGCTTTACTAACCAGACGTTGAAAGGTTTCTACTTTGTTTGCGTCGACAGTACTCTGAAACTGATTACTGTCCGCCGATGTCGGTAAGTTAGATATTTATTATGTCGATTTAACTCTGTATATTTACTAGTCCAAAGGGCGGCAAGGCTTAACTTTGAACCTTTTGTTGTTACTTCTAGGCAGATATATAAATATTACAATGTTTGATTAAATTGAAATCCCTGCTTCCTTGCCCTTACATTTCATCGAAAATAAAACTAGTGGACCTCAAACTGTTGTGTATATGACAGCTAAGTAAAGTACAGTCGGAATAAGAATGAAATTGGCGTCCGCACCTAACACATAGTTTCATATCCACCAGCGTTATCATAAAAAAGCAAAGGACTACACTAACACTTTCCCACCAGGAAACTCAAGCGCTCAGTCAGCGCACCAACAACCTGAACGAATACTACGAAAGCTTGAGGAACAACGTGATTACATTATTGGAACACGTCCGGTTGCCCGGAAGCGGTCCGGCGCCGGAAAAAAATCGGACAGGAAAATTTCGATTCGTATTTGAGCAAATTGCAAACGCTCTGCACGCCAGAAGGATATTGTAGTGACGAAAATAGGCCCCTATACGAGACTGTCAAATGTGCGTTGCAAGACTTTACGGTACTACCAACGCCCATTTAAGTGTTGTTCGGTCGCTACTAATAGTTCCGGAAGTGTTTACGGTGCCAGCTATTTGCCAGGTCTGATACGTAAGTGCTAAAGACACTATGAACAACAGTAAAGCAACAAAATAATTCTGAATAAGTTGACCCGTTCTAACCTGATATGACTTGGCTAAAATAGGAATTGAAGTAAACACGCCTGTAAAGTAGTTAAGTCTAAATTTTGCGTCTCGTGTGGCCAGCCTTTACTGATAGGCCTGCCAGTTTTCGCTTAGAAAATGATAAACGAAGCGGCAAAGGCTGATACTGGAAACTTATCCGGTGAAGTACGTCGCGTTCACTAAGCTAAAGTCATTTGTACGTAATTATAAATTGTGATCTACTGTAAATAGGGCTCATTTGTATAGAAGATGATCCAATACTAGCTGCATACGGTGTACATTTCTGACAACTGTACATATAATTATAAAATACAGATACGATACTATCATTGTAAAAACGTCTACTCATTTTCTAGTTTTAGATTCCGGCATTGTTTTCGTCAACACTCTTCTTATTTGTTAACTGTACAAACCTTATAGATTTTATCTCATTAGTAGAAATCTATATTTTAATAAATCGCTTTAATATTCGTAGCGTTAAAGACATTTGTTTTATTCGTTTTTTTAGATTATCTGTGATTATACGTTACGTAATATTGTTTACATTTAGGCTCTAGTGTTATTTGTAAAACTATATTATGATGTGCAATACGCAGTAAAAAACGTCTCGATGCGAGACTTTTTTACTTCCCTCTCCTATCGTGATTAATTCATTCGCAGTGTTCAGTCATATTTCCCTTATTATTTATTATTACCGATTCCGAAAAAATAATTAAAGGAAAAATGTTTTTTACTGTGCTGTTTACCGAATTGTTGTGTAATGTGTAAATAAAACGAATGAGTATAACCATTCTCATCATTAAATAATTATTTGTTCACACCAAATATCTATGTTAATATACATGTGTTGTTATTATAAAATAAAATCTTTAAAAAGTATCATGCTGATTTTATTTTCGAAAAACAGAATCCTTTTCGTCGCAGTGAGCATCTTCGAATGTGGAACAGTAGGTGGCGCATGCTGTTCTTCCGTTGCAAATAAATATTGTTTTAAAGTACATATGACATCAGAAATATCTTGCTAGGTACATCATAAATTGAATGAAAACTTTTCATTTCACATAATTCATGGTAAGTATACCAACATAAACAAAATAATGGGTCAACACAGCTCCAGAATAAATTCAAATCTTTACGAATAAACATCGATTTTTGTTTTCGACTATATTTCAGAATCCAGTTTGAAAACTTAGAAAGTTATTATTCTGTTTTTGCATAGTTCAAACTAAAAAATAAAAAATATTCAAGATGAACTCAATTTTTTTTTATTTAATTTAAATTCTACAAAAGTATTGTAAAAGGATCCATTTGACTCAAAGTTAATTTCACGATTTTTAGACGTTCCCGAACTCACACTTCTGGCTGTCTGTCGTCTCTCTAGCCATTGGCGACTATATGATATAAGGTAAGTAAGTAATCTTTGAAAGTACTGATAAAACTCTAACTAAATTTTTGTTTACATTGCCAAAAATGTTAAATAATGGTATCTTTAAATTTTGTTAAGTTCCATTTCGATTGAACGTAAGGAACGTGAAGGAATTGAGATTAGTAGGGTAGTTTTATGTTTCGGATTTGCTGATTTTCCTGTTTCTAGTACGGGGTTGATATTGGTTGGAATTATAACTTTAAATTATTGCATGTACTGATAATATACAGAGTGATTTCGAAATAACTCATCAACTCCAACAAAGTAATTTTTCTTCCGCTAAGTACAATATGTCTTGTATTCTTTTAAATATCTTCCCTGGCAGAAAATTCGATCTAGCGTTGTTTACTTTATCCAAAAGTTCGTCGAAAATCGCAATTGGAGAAGAATTTTGAGCCAAATCCATTTTAATGCAAAAATTAAATTGACAAAATTTTAGTGTTTACTGCCTTCACCTTAGCAACTACCCAGCACACATGCCATGATTTTCACTTTATGCGCTACCCTACCGACGCGACGTATCGGATAAAATTTTTGTTTTCATTAATTTTTGGTTAGTAAGCGGAGAAAGATAAGCGGCTTGGTGGTCTAGTGGTCAGAATACCTGCCCGGCAAGCAGGGAGGCGTGTATTCGATTCCTGCCGAGACAGCAACATTTTTCTTCGCTTACCTTCAAACTAATTTACGAGAATTTCAATATTTATACTGTGATAACCCAAACTTCCCGCCTTTAAATTGACCTTGAAAAGTTTGAAAGGCCCGCGAAAATTTCAAAAATTAAAAAAAAAGCCTTGGTTGTGATCGTCTAACAAATAGGAACCACCTACGTTGTGTGTTTTTTTTTGGGGGGGGGGGGGGGTTGAAAAATGGCGGGAAGACGTTCTTTCATACAAGTGTGCATATGCTGCACGTGATTCAAGAGCGCAAGAAATAATAGACAAAATTGTTTTGGAGGGGGAGCACGACACCCCCTCGCAGGAGGAAAGGGCTGCGAAGATTTACTCCTCAGCGCAAAAACCCCCTTGTTATTATTCCCGGACATATTACATTTCAAACACCTTAAGATATATGAAAAAAGGACACTCGCGAATTGACAAACATACACATATGAAAAATGGACAAACGCAAAATTCTATACATCTGTTTGGAGTCACTGCAAATATTTGAATATCACAAATTTAATAAAACAAAGCAAAAACTGAATCAAGTAACTGAATGCAAATACACAAGTTGTTACGGGCGTGTGGCGGCAGATTTTAAGGTTACGGCAGTTAACAGGAGCACAACAAAAGTACCCCTGGGGTGTTGTAGCATAAGCGGAGTTTGGGGCTACCGGTCTGGGGCTATTCTCCCCCACGACGGTGATTCTATCTATCACAAAGCGAACCCGCACACATATCTCCATTACGAACGTGCCCTGCGAAACTAAGCCATTACGGTCGCCAGACCCGCAAGAGGATCTAGGCTAGCACGAAGCCTAGAACGTTACAACATCGGCGACGCCCCTGAATCTATCCAAACCTGTAGACTTGTACAGGTGACACGATAAATCTTGCCAGCTCGACTAGGAACCTAGGAACCACAGTTCGCTTCTGCCACGTTTTCTGTGTTATTTAACCTCAATTCCATTTTTAAATGGTCAATCTCTAATATTTTTGATATTAACAACAACTCAACAAGTGTTAAAGTTTCAACGACCAATAAATAACATTAAATTCGCCATATAATCTTGTGAAATTTTAAACAACAAATAATTCTTATGTAAGATAAAAATTGGACATCAAACAATTTATATGATAGAAACATTCATCAACAAAGTATTTACAAAACAAAACTACTAAAGAGAAATAAACTTGTGCCAATAGAAATATTATGTAAGGTTAAAACTGTAGAGCATGAAATTTACGTTCAATTAAAATTACACAACAAAGAAAATTACTGAAGTTAAAATTGTCAGATTAGAGAAATATTGTATGAGGTGGAAAATTCCAAAATTAACAAAATTTACATGAGATTAATATTTGCCACACTTTATCAGCGATTCAAACAAAGAGTTTACATTATGTCAAATTATATTATGATCTAAGTGATTAGTTACTTCAAAAAAACCGTTTGCTTTGAGAGTTTAAAATACCGCGACCTGGTTACTCCAACAAAACACATAATAAACAAACACAAAAATATCCAATCATCGCTCCGAGGGAAAAAGCGTTTCGGTGATGTAACTTTTTTTATAGTTGCTAGGAATTGCCTCGATGATGTATATTTTAGCGTTGTGAGGACAAACCTCGATGAAGTAATCAATCTGTAGCGTTGTGAGGGCATGCCTCGATGAAGTAATTAATCCGTAGCGTTGTGAGGGCATGCCTCGATGAAGTAATCAAGATAACGACGATAATAACGATGATAACCGCCTAAGGGAAGAAATTCTTTTAACCCCTCCAATTCGCAGTATAGTGAACTTGTAAGTGCCGTAAATGAACTATTAGCAATCTTGTGTGAAGAATTAAGAAGTGTTATAATGTAACACTTACGTATATGTATCCAGAAACCTATTCGTAATTAAACAAGTTGTTTTCCTCACTAAGTGAATTTCATGAAATCTTCTAGCACGTGGTTTATTTAAATAATCCTGATTGTTAAATTTTGTTTGCACTAGCTGACGATTAAGAAAAACTAACTTGATTGGTGAATTTACAAACAATAAAACAAATTTACAGCACGTGTTTCGCATTGAACAGAAGTCCGCAATTTTTCGATTAAAAAGGCCGCAAGGATTAACCGCGCGGGTTAGGGACAACAGAGTGACGTCGATTACGATTGATTGTCGTTAAACAAAGACGTCCTCCGATTTTATTAACTACCAAACCAACTAATTTAAACTAGCTCTTACCACGTGATTACACTCACACAAGCACATTCAGATTGACGCTCCGCCTTGTAGTGTTCTGTCTCTACCAACCCTCTAACTAAAATCCCCTAGCGCTAATAATTGTCCGACTATCCAGCAAGCGTTAACGTGCACCTGGTTGCCTGTATTTAACGATTTATGAGTTAAATTTTTTTCTTTTTCAAATTCAAATTATTCAAATGTGATTTCGGGCCGCTGTTAATTAATTTCAGTGCCAAAATTTTGATTTAAATTCGGTCACCACAACGTATTTCGTTATTTGTATTGAAAAGAATTAAAGTGTATAAAGTTTAACGTTTTCATTTTATGCCTCCACCATAAAATGAACATTCTCTCCAAATTTCAACTTTCTAGCATTAGCGGTTTGGGCTGGGCGTTTATAGGTCAGTTGGGACATTGCCTTTTATTATAAAGATTGTAAATTGTGGAGATACGAAGGAAGTTCTGTCGAAACAACTTTCGACCAATTTTTTTTATAATTGTAACTCATTTAGGGTGTACAAATAAATAAGGGTGGCCGATTTTCAACTGAAATTTGGACTTTCTTTTTAGGGACTTTGCGGCCAACCCTTTCGTCTAAATAATAGTGAATTAAAAATAGTGAAACCAGTGAGTGACTCCGCGTCCTCGAGCAGCGAAAAGGGAAGTTTCGAAAGGTAAGAGAATTCCCATTTTTCTGTGAAGTGTGATTAGCACTTTTCAGCTAGAAGACCAGATAAATTCAGGCTACCCAATTTAATATAATTTAAGATAATTTAATTTTTCTAAACTAAATATTATTTTTATAACTCACGCCCCAGCCTTGCTAGGCCGGTTACATACGATTAACACTACCAAGACACCCAATTTCTTGACGAGATAGTCCATAACAAGCTCCATGTAATACATCCTTACAGATATCACAATCTACTTTGTCCTCTTCTTGAACAACACTGTTACATGTATTACAAACTGGTAGAGGTATTATGAGTTACTGTATATCACTTCAATTAAGAATTTGATTAAACCTGTGTACACTGATTTTTTTTTTACAAATTATCAAATTCTTTCTCAACAATTTTTGAGCTCCGTCGTCACATGCAGTTTCCTTAAATGGGATGGTGGACTTTGTCAGATTCCTTGTAATAGATAAGAGAAGATGATGGGTTTAATAAACAAAAGCCGTCACAAACACAATTAATCTCTAATCATTAAAATGCATTATGAAATATTACACCAAATAATAATTTAAAAAGTAATTGAGGATATTTCGCAATATTTTATCTCAATTGTAATCTAACTGAGTCAATCACATATTAAATATAAGTTGCTATCGTTATCCTAGTTTTCATAAAGAATCTCCACGACTTTGCACACACAAAACTATAGTATCGAATTGTAAGTGCCAAGTTTCACAGTCAACTTTCCAAAAAATGATGTGAAAAGAAACTCTAAATTTTGAAATAATCGGGATCCCAGCATGTCAAATGTAAGTACCGAATAAAATAAAAAACAATTTATTATTTTTAATTTATTTAAAAGTTAATTTCGGCTAGTTTAATTCAAATGCAAAAAAAAAACATTTAACACCTCTCAAATATTAAACGATAAATTTTTCTCAGAATTGTCAGAATATTCGTACTATGAAAACGTTTGGTGATCTGCTCGATAGATTTACATAAAAGACAAACAAATTAAACAATATGACGGTAATAATCGAGTTAACAGTGAAGAAATGTATATATGTAATTATTTTAGACAAATATAGTATGTAGAAGTAAAAAAAAATATAACACAAGATTGTTCGTCAAATATTACGTAGAAGAACAGATGACACTACATTTTAGCTAAAAAAAATCATGTAGAGTTGGGGCCAAAAAATCTTGGACGTCATTTTTCTGTCATGTTGAAAATTTTGATGTAGTTCATGCCTATTGTCACTTTGACGCTTGAAGTTTAAAAATATGGAACACCTACATACTTCTAAAGCTGAAAAGCGACTGCCCGACACATATTATCAATAGTCATGGTTGCATTTTTTTTTTAATTCGTAACCTGATTACTAATAAAACAAATATTTATGACTTCTTATCAGACGTCATATATCAAAAACATTAACGAAAACATCCTTATCTTGCTTAAGGATTTAACATGATATTAAAAAATACATTTCTAGCGTTAACTCGTACAAATGTATGTACTCGCATTATAAATACGTATAGTAAAAAAATATTGAGCAGATATTTTTTCAGACAACCCCCTATGAAACTTGCCATATCGATGCAACAACCTACTCATAACAACCTACGAAACTGAAAAAAAAATGTGCTACATTCTTTTTACGATGATTTAATATGTTTTTCTTTCCACCAGTTCATACATTAGTATTAAGCAAAATCGGATACATATCTCGACATTTTGAAGATCATACAATTTGCTTATGTGAGCAACCTGACTTAACGTTCCAATTAAAAATATACAGCAGTCAGTCGTTTTTGATTTAATTTATCACTAAAAACTTTCAAATTTAAATGATCACTTATGATCCTAGAAATAGTATCATCTATTAGTACCTCCATTAATGTATAGTATACACGATGTGTTTAAAAAAAGCTAGATCTCTTATTTTTATACAAAAAGAGTAAACCCAATTCCTACTTCCTATGTAACGTGTAACCAATCATTACAAAAGATAGAAATTGTTAAAGATCTTGGTGTTACCTTTGATCGGAGTTATCTTTTATTGAGCACATCAATAACATATGTTTGACTTCTTCCAAGATTTTGGGATGTATATACGAACAACTATTGACTTTACGAACCTTGTTTAATTAAAACTCTTTATTTTGCATTTATAGCCAGTAAACTGGAGTATGCTTCAATTGTATGGTACCAATTTATTACACACCAGTTCGCAATTGAAAAAATTCAACGTCGCTTCTTGTAATTTTGACTTTTAGGTGTGAGGGTATTTATCCAGAACGAAATGTTGATCATAATATGTTGATGCAAAGACATGTGGTCCTGATCTCTTGTCGTCCTTAAATTTCTCTATCCCACAGATTGCAACTCATCATATGTCTACGCTTGATTTTCAACTCCTAACGCCAATATTCTTTGGAAAGCTTCCATTACTCAATGTCTAGAAATGCTAACAAAGAATATGATGATATTTTTGCTATTACGTTGTAGTTTGCAATTTCAACTTGTTTATTCTTTACTTTTGTTATAAATTATTAATAACAATTGAGTTTAGATTTAGATCTAGTACCTATTTTGTTTGTTGTATTTATTTGTATCTGTTTTATATTAAATGTTACATTTTATTTTGTCTATAATTGGTGTCTGTTGGGCAAATAAATTCTATTATTATTATATTATTATATTATTAAGACACTAATCATAAATCAAACACCGTTAAAAAAACAGAATATAGGCATAGCAATTAAAATTATTTACATCTTACGAATATATTATAACTTTATAAGGTTAACACCAAAACCATACAAATACCACTGAAATCACTATACAAACATCACTTACATTAGTGTTTATTTGTTTTCAGAGTTATTGTAAACGACCGGGAACTACAGACTTCGGGAAAGAATATGAAGAACTAAACGTAGCAAACATAATCTTCAAAGCTGTAACCCATAAAGACATAGAAGATTTTACATTGTCAACAGACGATAGTGACTTCGGGAGTTTTGACAAGTCAAAGAGTTTACGACATCATTGACGAATAGTAAAAAAAGCAAGGGACCAAGATTGGACCCTTGCGGGACACCCGACGTAGGACAAAATGCCTCGGAAACAAAATTACGGTATTTAGCTGAAAGCTTTCTATTAAGTAAGTATGATTCAAGCAACAGGAGTAGAGAATCCGAAAATCCGAAATGATTTAGTTTACGAAGTAGTACATAATGATCAATCTGATCAAAGGCTTTACGAAAATCTGTGTAGATAACATCTACTTGGTTATTTTGATCAATAGCCTCTGAAACATACTGAGTAAAACAAGACAGATTCGTAACCGTAGATCTTTTCTCCACAAAACCATGCTGGAAGGGCGAGATTAAACTTTTAACCGAAAAATACAAACGTTTATAAATAATAGATTCAAAAATTTTTGAAAAGTTGCAGAGAACACATATTGGTCGGTAATTTTCAATCATAGACGGATCGCCTTTTTTAAATACTGGAGTAACTGTTGCTTCTTTCCAGATGTCAGGAAAATACGAAGTCTTAATAATAAGATTAAACAGAGAATGGAGAGGTTTTACAAAGATCGATGCACAGTCTTTTACGACAAAGCTGGGAATGTTATCTACACCTGCGATTAGAGAATCTTTGGATCGTTTTAACACTTCAAGTATTTCATCTTCTGTTATGTTCTCAATTTGTATTATAGAGTTGCTCAAATCACTTTGGTTTAAAACACAAGAGTAAGAAGAGTCAGAAATAACGTATACGCTTTTAAAGAAAGAAGCAAAAGCATTAACAATTTCAGGTGGTGTCTGAAGTTCTTGATCAGAAAATTTCATGATTGCTGGAATTCTGGACTTTCCTTTTTTAGTCTGAACATAGGACCAGAACCTCTTAGGGTTGGACGTGAGTGACGACTGAACTTCGTTAAGTATCTGAGATAGTTGGATTGAATCAAGGACTTGCATTTAGATCTGTGGTATTTAAAAGCATCATAAAAATACTGGCTTTTGTATTGTCTGAATTTATTATGAAAAAGCGTTTTCAAACGTAGCATTTTGATAACCTCTGAGTCAAACCACGGGGGATATCGATGACCTTCCTTTTTGAAATTAAACTTAGGGACAGATACCTCAAAGATTTTGTTTAAAACTTGATAAAATTCAAAACATGCCGTATTAACGTTAGTTACGTTTTCCAAAAAAGACCAGTCAGTAGAAAGAAGTAAATCGTATAATAATTTGAAGTTAGCTTTACGAAAATTAAAACAGCTTGAATCTGGATTCATAAGAAAATGACCAGAAGATTTTATTATAAAGTGAAATGAAATATTTAATGCAGGATGGTAGTCATCTTCTGGTACAAGGGAAGATCCGACTGTTTTACAGAGCAATGAAGATTAGAGAATAGCAGATCTAAAAAGCGATTGAATTTGTTATAGATATTATTGTACTGAGAAAAATTATGAAAATTCGCAAAATTTTTGAGCAAAATTGTGGCTCTATTATCTAAATTGGCTGAAAAATCTGGTACGTTAAAGTCACCAAGAACAACAACATTATCCATATGAGATTCTTCAACAGCACTGAATAAATTCAAAAAGAGCTCATAATCATTGAGGTTAATTGAAGGAGGAACATAGACAACGAAGACATATAGAGAGAGTCCACATGAAGATTTAATTTTTAGTCCAAGTATGTCTATTATTGGTAAAGTTGACGTGATATGCGATAAATCAATCTCGGAACAAACAAATGTATTAAGAACTGCAATAAGAACTCCACCTCCTTTTGTGACATTAGTTGCAGCAAAATTTCTATCTTTTCTATACACTAAATAATTATCTGGAAATAATTCGCTATTCAATATATCTTCAGAAAGCCAGGTTTCCGATAGTGCGATAAATTCAAAAGAAGAAGAACAAATATTATTATACAAAGTAGGAACTTTTGAACGCAGGCCACGTACATTCTGGTAAAAAAAATGAGTATTGGAATCATAATCAGGTGCAGTATTTAGTTTAAATGACGAATTATGCGAGGAACACCATTGAAATGCCGAATCTTCAGTCCCGTTTCACCATTGTTGATTCTTTCCAGCATTTGAGATTTTAGTAGCTTCAAGTTTCCGAGTTGTTTAGGTGTTTTATCGAAAGACAACCGAACGTTTTTATAAATATCTCTGGTGCTGAGATTTTTAGCGCCTCTAACTATGTTTAATACCTCCACTTCAGACTGAAGGAAGACCTTAATTGGGCGACAGCGACCAGGAATAAATTTACCTAACCTCTGTAAACGAATATTAGCGATATTTACATCATTACTAGCTACTTGCAAGATGTTAGAGATGTCAGTCGTCTCAGACATTAAACGCTCATCACGAGACATTGTTTCAGGCTGCTCGGGAACATTGTAAATCATGACGTTTTTACTTCGTTTTTGTCTCTCTACAACCTCTTGTACCACGTCTTCAAAATTGGGCTGAGCAGGATTAGGTTGGTGGTGATTGTTTATCATCGATTTTAAATCGTTTATTTGTTGCTGGAAGGTGGTTTTCAGATCGTCAAGTGAAGAGGTAAATTCAGCACGGATGTTAGAAATGAGAGATTTTAAATCGCTGAGCGCATTTAAATTTTTTTCGCAAGAATTACATATAAGCTTGATAGATTTTGACTTAGACCTGGTCATTTTCACATCGTTTTCAGATAATCCTATGCATTTAGCGTGTAATGTTTCTGACAGGCATCACATTGGAAGCTAGTTTCATTAGTTTTAACGGAGTTGTCACAATTCGGGCAGATCATTATGGAAATCTATGTTAGGAACACACTGGACACTTTGCACCTAGGACCTTTCAAGGTGGCTTACTTTGACAAACAAGGGTCACGGGTAGTAAAAAATGAATAAACAAAGGTTAAACACCCAAAAATATGCTGCTGATAAAAAGAATACCGATTCACAAAAAACGCGATAAGGTGCGTGGCTGGATAAAAGGTTAACGTTGATTGAAGTTTAGTAAAACAATACTTCAACCACGGTGACAGATAAGGGTCAAAAAAATAGACCAATAATGTAACTCAGAAAAAGCTACAAATTCCGTATAACTCACGTCAAATAAAGCACAGAAGACCAAGCAAAATAACTGAAAATCAGCGGAGCAATTTGCACTGTACACCCACACTAATGAATGGAATAAGAAATATCTCGAATTAACGTTGTAAGTAATGATATGCATTATTATATTATTATTATTATTATTAATATTATTATTATTAAGACACTAATCATAAAATCAAACACCGTTAAAAAAACATAGGCATAGCAATTAAAATTATGTACATCTTACGAATATTATTATAACTTTATAAGGTTTATTACCAAACACCAAAACCATACAAATACCACTGAAATCACTATACAAACATCACTTACATTAGTCTTTATTTGTTTTCAGAGTTATTGTAAACGACCGGGAACTACAGACTTCGGGAAAGAATATGAAGAACTAAACGTAGCAAACATAATCTTCAAAGCTGTAACCCATAAAGACATAGAAGATTTTACATTGTCAACAGACGATAGTGACTTCGAGAGTTTTGACGATATAGTTTTCGAAGTTACTGGCAATGAGATTAACCAGAAATATGCTATCCAGTTGAAACATGTAAACAAAAATGAAAGAACATTAAATCCAATAAGTTTGACACAAGATACCGGAAATTACGCAATTGTCAAGTATTTTCAGTCTTACAAAAAAATATACGAACTAGGTCATCGTCACAAATTAATATTGTTCACAAACCTCAAATTCAATAGTCAAAATGGGGGGACAATCACTTTTGAGAAACAACAGTTTACTACAAGACTATCAAAAATGCCAACCATTGATGAATTAGTTAATAGTTCCGGAGCTTCTGGCAGCTGCTACAAATTTACAAACATTCAAAGTACGGTTTCCGTTCCACTTTCCAAAGAGCAACAAGAATATAAAGATTTTTTTCAAAACTTCTATTTGTGTCCAATCGATTTCAAAAAGCCTTTTCTTGTAGCGATTCTGCGTTCGATCGTTATCTGCAGTTCATATCAAACTGGACCAAACTACAGGATGAAAAAGTGAAGTTGAATAAAAGTCAGATGAAAAAAGTAATAACGTTTCGCGTGCTGTCTCACCTGATTAAGCCACTTTCTTTCAAACCAGTCAATAAGAAAATCCAAATGCTTCAAAACGCAATTTCTGAATTTGATGTTACCATTTTTGAAAAAGAATCTGAACTTCTTGTTTGTAAGATCTGGGGTGATAAAAAATGTGAACTTGAAAATAAATTGGAGACTATTAACGAACTGATAACTGCATATCAACTCGAGCTTAACGATGTCAAAAAGGTCGGTGATTTAAGTGACAAAAGCTGTAGCCAGTTGCTGTGGCTGCTGAACATTTGCCCACTAATTGTATCAGTAAGTTCTTCTACATATGAAATAATCCAACTCTGTCATCAAGACAAATTCGTTCTGCTTGGAAATCACACAGAAGATCAAATAAGTGGTCGTTTAGTCTTCCAAAACTTATCCGACCTATTTTTTAAATCCGAGATACATTACCAAAACATTACAACTGCCTTTGAATATTCACTTCAAGGAAAAGAAGAACTGCCTCTGCAATGCTTAATTAAAGAAAATGAAGACTTTCGAAAAGGTATAACAACAGATGACTTAGTAAAAATGTTGGAAGACACTTATTTCGTTGGAGGAAAGCAGGAATCTTTTGATTTTCCATATATTAATAGATTTCTCACAGTAAATATTGTTGACTTTGAATATTTAAAGAAAATTGACAAGGATACAATTGTAGTTATTGACTGTCTACCCAAGGGTTATCAAACTTACGAATGGCTACGCAACTTTAACTTGATAGAGGTCGAGGGATCTTCGCAAAAACAACCTCTCGACAGAAATGTTGAATTGACAAATTCAGCATTTAAACCAGACCTGTATGTTACAGAAGGCGTATGTACCGAAAAAAGATTCAAAGCCATTTCCAAAGTCAACGTTACGAAACAACATCACCTTCGTCTCAACAATGATGGGAAGTTGCAATGGATACGTAGCTTAAGCGATGTTGAGGAACTAGAACCATTTCTCACAGAAGGACATCATGTGAAAGAAGACGAATTGTGTATTATCAAGAACAAAATCAATTTAATAGTCGGAGAACCAGGAATGGGAAAATCGGTGCTAATGAGAAGGTTAAAAAACAAATTTGATTCCAAGTATTTAGCAATTGTTTTCTACACGGAGGACATTTCTGCGTACTTAGATTTTAAAAACAAATACAGCACTACATCTTATATGTTAGAAGAATACGTCTTGCATGAAAAGTTCAAAAACATGGAGAGATTCGAAAATAAGATCTTGTCAATGTTGATGCGAAGGAATAAGGTCATCTTCATATGGGACGGACTAGATGAACTTTCCTTTCCAAATATCCAAGTTATTACTGACATTATTCGATACCTTTATGAGAAGAACGTTTATCAATGGCTGACCTGTAGGTTGCACCTGAAAAACTATTTGGAACACATATTTAACGTTTTTTCTAAGACAATCATCCAGTTCAGTGAAGAACAACAATCTGCTTATATAGAGGAGCGCATGAAAGACGCTAACCACACAGAAGAAAGCATAAAAAATACGATTCAAAAAATTAAAAAGCTAATCATACACCATGAAATTTTAGGGATTCCTCTCCAGATTTTTATGCTTACGGAGTTATTTCTTAAAAATCCAGACAAATATTCAAATTGTTCTGAGGATATTTTCAGCATAATTGATTTGTATCAATATTTTCTAGATGAAAAATTTGATATATATTACAAGAAACTGTATTTTAAAGATTATCCCCAACAGATACACTACCGCGAAGAACATAAACAGGAGCATAAAAATACCAGAATTAGAAAATATCAAAAGGCAGCTCTGAAAACTTTGGTTCCATCAATATATAAGGAAACAAACAAATGTAAAGAATTTTTGGAAAAAATTAAAAAAGAACACGACCCGGTTGGAATTATTACAGAAGTGACTGTCGAAACTATCCCATACTTTATTCACAAGTCCTTTGCTGAATATTTCGTGGCTACATATTTTGTGAAAAAGTACGAATCCAGCAACTCAGCTGATATTTTTCGAGATATATTATTTGAAACTACGAGTCGAAATATAAGATTTTTCTTTGATTTACTTCTGGCAAAGAATTCTCCAGCTCATGTTGCAGTTCTTTACAAAAACATTAATGTATTGAAAAGTTATAAAAATGAGTTAAAAGATCTTAAAGATTTGGGCGAACGAAGTGTTTTACATATAGCATGTTCATGGGGACAAGTGTATCCAACTTTTAACGTTCAGAATAACAACGAAATCTACACAATAGACTTTTCTAACCAAGACAGCTACTCGGTTTTAGAAGAAGACCCCAAATATGTAGATATGTTACGCTATCTGTTAAATATATGCAATACGTCAGAGCAGGATGACTTATTCAAATATACTTCACTCGCTTACGCCGAAAAAACGAAAAGTTTTTTCGCAAAGCTTCATACTACAAGAAGCACAATTTTAAAGTTTCGAAAACTTTGTGACGATCCAATATGCAGCATTTTATACTTATGCAAAGATTTGGTCACTAATAATGACGGTGGACACACTGCATTATGTCCACGCAGAATAAAACTGCCACAATTATTAAATTTCTGCCGGGCGATCCATCGATTCTAAGAATCACACGTTGGTGACGGCATGCACACTGCATGTTAAACGGACTGAAAACATGTTCGTTTTGTGGACCAAAAACTGATTAACGCTTTATCCAACCCGAAGAACACTCTCCACTTTAGTTTGCGAAAACAACCATCACAATGTGACTGGTTATCCTATTTGAGGACGATATTGACAGTCGCGACGGAAGCAAAAATATAAACCGTACACTTGCTGTAAAAAAGACACATAGACATCATCGAGCTTTTAGGTATCTCGAAGCCTATATTAAATGCATCTACTAATGGGTTGACTGCCTGCATCTAAAAGTATAAAGGAAACGCAGACGTGTGCCGAACGCTATTACAAACTGCAAACTATTGACTTAATGTGTCGATCACAAAAAAAAACAGCATTTAGGCTGTCAATACGAACGAGCAATTTGTGACCTACATGGTTAAAAATGAAGAAAATTCGTAGGGGAAAATGAAAAATGCTCTCATGTTCATGTCATACGAAGAAAAGATTGTCCGACTTACTCATGTTAAAGGCATCGACAATCAAGAATTGTCATGAGGATTTTGACGGTTGTCAAGAATTACTACTGCATGTGCATTTGGCCACCACAACATTGTCGAGTTGCTGATCAAGTTCGGAGCTAATGTCAACACCAAAGATCTAAAAGACAAAACACCACTACACACAGCATGTGAAAATGGACATGACAAAACTGCGACTCTGTTACTGAAAGCTGCGGCTAAAATTGCAGTTTACACCAAAAACAACGAAACTCCTCTACACCTTGCTGTCCGAAATGGTCACCAAAATGTAATATCGTTACTGAAATCGTTTGGCAAAAAGAACGTCTGTTGCGGAATAACATGGTAAGTATTTTCACAAAATAGAAATACGATTGACAAAATTTACTTTCAGATCGGGAGTACTATATTGAGAGAAAAATAAAGCCACGCCTTAAAAATCAAGTACCTGAGGTATCCCACTTTAGTGCCTTTACATGAAGGCAACACTCGAACACAAGCAAGCTTTGAGACGTGGGTAAATTGAAAACTCCTTTCCCTTGAAATTCAATTAAATGGGTCCAATTTCGGTCGCAAAAAAGAATTCGTTCATGAGCCGTTTTGGACTCCTAATAAAAGAAGCTATTGTGTATATTATATTTCATATTTTTATTCTTCTTCTTTTTAAAAAAGCACGAATTCTTGAATCTTTTAACACCCGAAGCAAAAAGAGGGGTGTACAACTTTGACTCCTTTGTCTCTCTGAGTTTCAATGCGGTTTTTTTTTGTTTGAAAGCTGCTCTAATTAGGATGGTTCTTAACTGTGTATAAACGATAATCACTTTAACCATGTTTCCTAAAATTTCAAAAAAAAGTGGTATTCTGAAATCTCAAAGGTAATGAAAAATATTTAATTCCAAGATAGAGCAGTTAACAGACAAATTTGATTGAAAATGTAGTTTCACGACTTTTTTTACCTTAAAAGCTCTGAATAATTGTGGTGCCTAAAATACTATACACTTTTTAGCAATCGGACGCTGTGGATGCAAATTTAAATAAATTAATTGTAATATTCATACATGGTAAAAAATCTACAGTCCTTGATAATTTAGACCTTCTTTCGAGATTAACGTGTGTCCAGGAATTACAAGGGTGCTTTTTCCGTAAAGGCTGAATATTATCAGGGGTTTTTGACCGATAAAGAATTGGTAGAAAAAACATTGTATAGCGACCGAACATGGTTTTAGTCACAAAATATGTTGATTTTGAGTACTGAAATTCCACAAGTTGACGCAGACGCCTCTGTATGCAGTTAAGGTTGGAATTTGGGTCACTTTTTTTAAGGTAGTGAATTATCTATTAATCATTAAATTTGCAATTCATTTATTTTTTCAGGAACCTAACATCTGCACGAATCAACAAATTTTTTACACCTTTAAAAACAAATCCATGATGTTGATGATGAATTGCGATGGAGTATTTACAACAAGATACTGCCACAGCACATGCAACTGGAACCAGAATTGCTTAGTTACAAAGAGTTTTTTGCAAATCGTCTCATCAGTCGGACACAGAAAGCTTTTTCCCCATCAAGGCCTTAACCTTAACCGGAAGATTTTTCCTGCCGCAATATCAGAAAAATTCAATTTACCATACCCCCATTGACAACATAAACGAATTACGCAAAGGATTACTGCAAAATTTTACGAAATTAACTCAAATCCTTACATTCTACAAATATCCAATCCAACGAATGGCCACTGTCATGTTTTCTCGTCATGTCGTGACTCTAGACCGAAGAAGTTGATCTCGCCTTTTCTGCACTTGTGGTTTATGAATTCGTGTTGAATTTTTACCTCAAAACTGTAAAACAATTTAATGTTGAAACTATAAAACCGAATACTCTGAAAGTCAAGTATTGTAAATCGTTCAAGAAAATTGATCTGTTTATTTACTCCCAAAAATTGATGATGTAATCTTAAAATTTCGCCGAATAAATCCTATCAAATATGAAAGCAAAATATTATGTCTGTATACTTGTGGTTTATCATAGTTTTTAGAATTAGTCATACAAGGTGACTCAAAAAAATCAATGAATGAGGCAGTTTATTTTATTGACCAAAGCAAGAACTGATTTGATCACGCCATGTTCCCGAAGATTCGAATATATAGTACGTTATTATTATTAGTATTATATTACATCCATTCAAAATGATGTGTCCTTGCTAAAATGTTGATGACGTCATCACAAAATTTGGTTATGAAAAACTCACTTGATACGTACCCATAGCATGATTCTTTGCCTGTATTTTAAACGTTAACAGTCCAAACATATCTTTACTGTAACTTAAAAGGAATTATCATAAAAACAATAAAATTCGCAAAACTTAATTTTATAATTTTTCGAAGAAGTTGTATTTATTGGTGTTTACATCAGGGGTGAGGAAATTTTGTCGAAATAACTTTATACCAATTTTTGCTTGCAGACATCATGTATGTATTATAAATCCTATCTAAAATGTGTAAAATGTGGTCAGTCTGTACTTGTAATTTATCACTGCATTCATATTTTTTGGATTTGCTTATTCAGAGTGACTAAAAAAACTTAACGAATCAGTCAATTTATTGCCGAATAAATTCTACCCAAAATGTGCAAAATATGATGAGTTTTTACATGTGAATTATCACTGCGTTCATATTTTTTAGATTAGCTTAAACAAGTGGCTCAAAAAAATTATGAATGAGACAATTTATTTTATTGATTAAATTAGGAACGGAACACTCCATTTTCCCAGAAAATTTTGGAAATACAATATTGTTATTTTTAGTTTTACACTGCACCAATCCAAGTTGATATACGTGTCCTTGCAAAAATGTTGATCACAAAATTGTGTAAAGAAAAAACTCGACTTGAAAAAGCTGGATATGTTTCATTATCATGAGTTCGGCTGGCGTGGTGTGTGATGTGAGTTCGTTCTAACAGATTGGTTTTATAGTGGTTTTTTAGTGAAACTATTCTCAATTTTTGGTTCATTGTACAGGAATAGAGTATTTGATCCCTTTGGGGGATTGGTGACTCCGTAACTTGAAGGGTTTGTGGTTAAATTAGCAAAGATTGTCAGGTTTATTATCTGTACTGGCCTCGTAGTGTATTTTGAACACTTGTTCTTATGCTTTCTGCATAGTAGGTCGGCGTTGATTTGTGTTTCTTTATATTCTCTAGTTGCTTCGCAATATTTGGCTGTTTACAAATTATCAGCAAAAAAAAGTGTCACAAATGTTATCGTACAATCGGGTGTACCGATAACTACATTTCCTGTAAAGATTGTTCTCATAATTATCACATTTCATGCGCTGGTGTATCAGATATAGAATTTGATAGGAGTTTGCATTAAATCTGGTGATACAATTTCTTTGGATACGCAAGGTTGGTGCCTCTCCACTAACCAGTTTAGAGAATTAGTGGCAGGCATTGTTAAAACTGAACTGCTGCCTTTCGTGGACAAAATTTGTTAGTTATATAAGGCACGAGGAACGAAAACACGAACAACAGTTAACACATTTATTATACAAAGACAAGTAAATATACATTACAGTGAACTTAGACACACGCGCGCGGACCACCGACCAGCCATTCGTGTGACGTTCGTCTTCGTCATGGCTACGTCATCGCTGGTGCAGTCGCGCAGACTACCGCCGAACACGCACTCCATCTATGTTTCCTAACAAAATTGATATTTTACACACAGAAATTCGTAATCTATGCTTGGAGAATTCTCAACTACGCAATGAAGCCGTAAAATTAACCAAAGATTCGCATTCTCGTCCAATTACCGAAAATAATTTAACACCTATTGATAGCACCACTTAAACGTCTTATGCTGAGTCTATTGCTAAAAATTCACAACAAACTATTATTATCAAACCAAAGAATAATCTCTGTCACAACTGAATTATATAATCAGCGAGTTCTACTAATTGGGGATTTTAATATCTCTAATTATCAATTTAATTCATCTGGCTTTACAACGGGTAATAGCCCTCTGTCTTCTTTATATAACTTTTTACATTTTTGTGATTATCGACAGTTTAACAATATGCTAATGGGCGGTGTCTAGATTTAGTGATTTCAGGATTTCACTGTTTAGTTGAAAATGCTTCTGATTCTTTCATTAAAAGGATCTTCATCATCCATCCCTTTTAATCACTATAAAGCGGCAGAAACCAAGACATAAATCGATAATTAATAATAGATCTGCTCATAAACAGTGGAACTTTCGAAAAGCTAATTATCCTGGTTTAGCTGGGATAGATTTCGTTGCAAAACATTTTGAAATTCGGTAATAAGCTCTGTTTTTAGTTGATACATGTTTGTATTTACGTCTGTTGTCATCGGTTCCATGTCGGACTTCACAGCGGTTCTCATCTGTTCCACTTGGGACTTCAATGTCCCAATGTCTGCCTTCAATTAATTTAGATTAGTTGTTAATAGATTTTCTAATTTAGAAAACGAAGTAAATAATGTTTGTTTTCTTTTTGTTTCTATGAGTTGCATCACTGTGTCATCCCACTGTTGCTCGAAATAAGATGATAAATTAATTGTATCTGAGTTCGCTATCGTTCTCGGTCGGTTCAGCTGGTTCAGTAGGTTCTTTAGATTCGGAAAGCTACGCCGCCTGACCTCGTCATGTTGTTTGTTTCTTGTCGATCTTCTTGATGCAACACTTCAGGTTGATGTGGTTTACACTAATTATTCTAAAGCTTTTGACAAATTTAATCATAATATTCTGTTACCAAAATTGTTTAACTTTGGCTTTTCTGATTCTCTCATTAAATTAATAGGTTCTTATTTGTGTAGTAGACTACAGCGCGTCAAATATCAAGCTCATGAGTCGATAATAACTGTTGTACCTTCTGGGGTGCCTCAAGGCTCAGCATTGGGACCGCTGTTATTTGTTATATACATTAATGATATCATTAAGAATATTAAATCAAATATCTTAATAGTTGTTTCCATTTGCTTCCTGTAAATTTCAGTAAATGCAGGATCTTGTCCATCACTAACAAAAGCATACAAATAATGTTTAATATAGCTTAAGCAACTCACTTATAACTAGAATGGAGACACATCATGATTTAGGGGTCTTATTGGATTCTAAACATTTGCGAATAATAATAATAATAATAATAATTTATTGTCTGTAAGGGCTGCGTACAATTGCAATCATTAGACTTGTCAAATTTAATAAATAATAATATAAAAAATACAAAAAACAGAGATGCACATATAAACGTACTAACATACATATAAACACCTACATAGTAAGGAATTCATTCTTTGAGTAGACAGCTTTTTCCGTTAACAAAACTTTCACGGATTTAATAAATTTTTTGTCATTATTGTTTACTTTAATATTTTCTGGCAGATGATTGTACAGTCTCACCGCTACCTCTCGAGGACCTTGTTGTACTAATGTAAGATTACATTTTTTATTATATAATTTATGGCTCATTCTTGTTTGGTACTTATTTATATCAGCATTAGTCTTGAACATATGTAGATTTCGTTTTACATATCCAATGCATTCCAAAACATAGGTATATGCTGGGTATTGTTAATATTTTATGTTTTATAAAAAGTTGACGACATGAGCCTCTTTGTGGTAGATTAAATATCAATCTAAGAATTTTTTTTGCATAATAAAAATTCTATTTACAAATACAGAGTTGCCCCAGCACATAATTCCGTACGAAACGTAAGGGTTTATACATCCATGATAATATTTCATAAGTGTTGACACATTTACGTTTTCTTTTAACTGCCTTATACAGAAGCACAGGCTGGTCAGTTTTTTAACTACTATATCGATATGAGGTTCCCAAATTAAATGTTCATCCACAGTCACACCTAAAAAATTTACAACATTATTATGTTTTACTGAAGCTGTAGTGGATTTAATTAATACGCTAAAGTTTTTTGCCTAGGATAAGCCGAAAACTGCAAATATGATGTTTTGTCTTTATTCAGAGATTTTTCAAGTTTTTAGAGCAATACGATTCCATACTTAAAACACATTTACTTCCATGAACACTTAAGCATGCTATATCATTAGATGTAACAATTGCCGATGAATCATCTGCAAATAGTCGTAATGAATAGTTCTTTTGGGAATGTATACAATCATTAATAAAGATTATAAAAAGGAGCGGGCCCAATATGCTGCCCTGAGGTACGCCGGTGCTAATGGCTTTTTTATCTGATAAATAGGGTCTCTGATTGTAAGTAACTTTGACCACCTGTTGTCGTCCTGTTAAATAATTTTTTACCCATTGTAAAGCTACACCTCTGATTCCGTATGCTTCCAGTTTATCACATATGAGGTTATGATTCAAAGTATCAAATGCACGGCTTAGGTCAAAATATATCCCTACTACTTTCTTTTTATCATCTAAAGAATCAAATATCTCCATTAACTTTGACACAATACCATCTTGTGTTCTTCCTCCTTTTTTAAAACCAAATTGTTTGTCACTTAGAATATTGTGTCTTTCTATGAAGGAATATAATCTACGATAAAAGGCCTTTTCAAAAATTTTTGAAAAAATTGACAACAATGCAACAGGTCTCTAATTATTCATTTTTGATGTATTACCTTTTTTATGTATAGGTACAATTATTGCTGTTTTGAGCTCATCTGGGAAAATTCCCGTACTAAATGAAGTATTTATTAAATTTGTTAACACAGCTATTGTGGTTTCAGGAGCATATTTTAATAAATAATACGGTATCCCATCTAGTCCTTTCGATTTTTTATTAGCCACAGATGAAATAATGTAATATACCTCTGGTATTACTACAGGATCTAAAAACATTGAGTATTAAATGGAATATTTTGTAGTCTATTTGTGTTATCATTACGGGTATTTTTAAAAGTTTTTGTTATATTCTGTATTGAATTAATAAAAAAGGAATTGAAACTATCTGCTACATTTAAACAACCTGTTATATTTTCATTTTCAGAGTTTTGTAATGTGTCTGGTACATTATTTATTTTTTTATTAGGACGATGCGAATTTATTATTTTCCAAGCTTCATCGATGTTTTTAGAATATTGTCATAATAATCTTTTTTTGTTTTTTTTGACTAGAATTTTATGTTGATTTTGAAGGATCTTGTAGTGTTTTAGAACCTCAGGGTAAATTTTTGTGATTTTATGCATATCTTGTAATCTTCGGCTACTGGCAATAATTTCATTATTAAGCCAAGGTTTTGGGTGGATGGTTTTTGTCATATTGATTTCTTTTTCTTGGTTTGGGAACGCCAAATCAAAATAGTAGTCAAAGAGTTGAAAAAATTTTTGGAATTGTAACAGATTCTGAAATTTTTCTATATTTTTTTTTGAGAAATTTCTTTTATAAACTATGCATTTTTTATTGTCGTTTAATTTATTAATTAAACCATTGATTTGGAGCAACTGCCCGTAATGATCTATGATATCGTTTTCGATGATATGAGTACTGGCTTTGTTGAAATTGTTCTATATGAAGATATTATCAATGGTTGTTTTTAACTTACTGCAAACTCTGGTCGGTTCAAAGACATATTGTTCTAGACCATATGGTGATAAAGTATCAAGAACCAAATTTTTGTCCTTACTGTTTATCCGGAAATCAATGTTAAAGTCCCCACACAGGGCTGTTTTCGTAACCGGTTTATGAAGCTTTTTCAACAGGTCCTCAAGTTGCAGCATAGAAGCCCTACAATCTCCTCCAGACCTGTAAATACTTATTATAGTAATTGCACATTTGCTTAAATTTAGTTTGATGCAACAAACTTCAAACAACTTCTCACGTGCAAATTTTTTTACGACAATCTCCTCAAAGAATAAATCCTTACGTACTAAAATAATAACACCTCCGGCAGAAATGAGCTCCGACCTTATATCCGTCAAATCGAAGTTCGTTTACTTCTTCTGTTGACAGCCATGACTCAGTGAAGTACAACACTTCAGGAAAATTCAACTCGTACACATATATATTTAGTTCGTCAACTTTGTTGCGTAAACTCCTTATATTAAAGTTCAATATTCTCAAGAGCTGGCTCGAGTCGTCATTGTCTTCTCGATGGTTTGGGGTACGATCTTTTATCCTGTCTGGTTTATGATTTTTCTCGGATGAAAAAAACCGGGATATCTGAGCTCCTTTTGGCCATACGTCAGGGTTTCTACTTTTGTCGAGATTTGTAAAATCTATTGTCACTTTAAACCGGGCATGAGTAGTTGGAAAGTTACTCTTTAGTAACTCGCATTTATTTTCCGGAAAATCTTTGCGTAAGAAGTTTTCCAGGTCTGCTTCAGTAGTTTCACTTGACAATCGACTAACATACACATACGCATTTCTTGGGACAATTTTGATGTCGGTCGAGTTAACATTTCCTACAATGGTTTCCCGTTAATTCGATTTTTTGTGTTCTACCTTTTTCCAGTTGTTATTGAGGTTATTATATCAGCAACATATGTTCGAAGGCCCTAAAGTCACTTGGCTTTATTATTAGATGCAGCAGGAATTTTAATGACCCTGGTTGTACCCGAGTTTTATATTTTTATTTAAATTATATCAATTCAGTGGCAAAGGTTCAGCGACGTTTTCTAAAATAATTGGCATATTGGGAGGATGGCGTTTACCCAGGCAGAGGATCACCACATTTTGCACTTCTTATAATATTTGAGTTGAAGGATCTGAATACAAGACGAATAAAAGCTTTGTTGATCTTTCTTAAAAAGTTAGTCAATTTTGATATTGACTGTTTTGATCTTCTCAGTAAATTATCGTTCTTCGTTCCTAGATCGTCTGCTCGTTCTTACCCCTATTTTTATCTGCGAACACCTCGACATATTTAGATAATTTTGTTCTCTCATTCCTCTTTCTACACGTCGCTTTGTTTTTTCGGCATTCAATGGATACATTTAATATTATACCTGCGTTTGAATTGCTTAACTACTCCTATCCGGGTAAAGCAGTAATTAATTAGCTGCTGATTATGTTTGCAATTTGTTGTTGGTCTATAATTGGATTCACACCTATTGGCCAACAAAATCAATAATATTAATAATAATAATTTTTTTTTTGACGAATTTGAACAATTGGTTTCCAAGATATTTAACCGTTTCCATACATTCTAGCGACCCTGTTTGTATAAAACCCTCACATAACAAGAAATACAAGGAATTGCCGTTACAGTAGTAGGTCACTAAGTTCGGAGAGATAAAGTGCCCACATAGCACTATATCCATACATTGACAGTAATTATTACCTGCCTCTACCTATCGTATCTATTTAAAATTAAAGTTTTTACTTATTACGTTGAACAGATATTTAGATTATAATAATTATTGTTATCACAAATTTTACCCATGAGGGCAAACAATTTTATATATTTCGGTAAAAATTATTCTATTTTCATGTTTACCACGTGAATAGTTTTTGTTACTTTTTAGATTTTTACTTCCCGAGCGTAAGCGAAGGAAATTGTAATAGCGTCCATCCGACAAATGGCTGCTTTCATGTTTTCTCTACGTTTCATGACCCTAGAGTACGAAAAAATAAATCCCTGTTTTCGTCTGTATTATTTGTTTATTTGTCTGTCATCTTGGTCGATTTTTACGAGACAGATAATTTCCGAAAATACCGATTATTGTCAAATTTTGTATAATACATTAGTAATCATGTAAATAGTAAAACGATAACCAAAATTTGGCTAATCATGAGTACCTTTTCTCTAAGTGAAACACAAAATGGGATTTGACATAAAAACGAGTTACCTCTCTGCGTTAGTGAAACGAAGTAGATCAATTTGATCTCATAAGGGCGCCAGCAAGAGCAGGTAACCGTTACCGGCCTTGTACGAGTACTAATTTAATAATGAGCACTTGGCAATAACTGATGAATATCAAACACTAACGATTAAACTACTAATCAAATTACCTCTGCTACTACGACATATGGAGCCTAGCTGACTTTCAACAGTTACTTATTTTTCCTTTTTTAAGATACTACTTCACACGCATAAGCTAAGGAAGTATTGTAATCGACTCTGTGGACGACTTTCTACTTTCTTATCTTCTCGATGATCTCCAGTTTCCGTCTGTCCATTTGTCTTTTCTGTTTGCCTGTCTGTCTATCTGTATCAATTTTTGTTCGCAAAATATATTTATTTATCCCTCCAAAAATTGATGACGTCATCTCAAAATGGTACAGAATATAGTTACACCAAAGATATATTGAAATTTTCAGCTAGCAAAATTTTATTTATTATTATTAAATATTTTAAATTCTATCAACGGCAGAGTTGTGGAGTATGGTTTAAAATAATTTTTGTAATGAAGAACTACTTGGCAACGATCTTTATCTTTGAGGTAAAAATTTTTAAACTCGAGCGACGACTCAGATGCGGCATAATAATTGATATAATTAATTGATTAATAAAATTCTGAGTGACAAAATGAACTAAGTATCAACTGATTTTATTCTTTAACAATAATTTCTAATTTTTTCAAGTTATTTTTAATTTCAGTCTAGACCAATTCCGCCACTTCAGTTCGGACTATGTTTCTCATGTCCGTCTTCATATATTATGTCTCCATATTTGACAAGACGGTAAATAATGTAGATTTCTCCTGTTTTATGACTCCTTCTGCTTCATTGTGGACCGGTGTTAACAATTAATCAATCTGTGAAAATAATCATATATATACAATGCGTTTCAAATAAAATGCACCACCTAGAAGAAGTAGACGTAGAATGTTAAAACTTAGTGCCAGTTGTTTAGATAATATACGGGTGTTATTCGATTTTTATTATATTTTAAACATACTTAATTATGATTCTTTTGCAATTTTACTTGACATTTGTCATTATTGTGCTTGAAAAAATGCCACGAGTTCGCAAACGAGGAAAAAATTCAAAAATTTTAAATTAAATGGAAAGTACTGTATTCAGGAATTTAAATGTATTCAGTGACGAATATCCAAAATTTCGAAAAAGTGTTCAAATCTTAATCAACAAGTTAATTACTTAAAAATTATTATTTTTGTTCTTGCGTTTATTATAGTCATTGTTATTATCCTTTTCTTAATTTATTACTTGAACAATAATAAAAAAAGCGATTTATTCATTCAACAATGTCCATGAAGTAATACGTGCATCTGTAGAATTGGGTAAAAGGTGCCTTTTATCATCTTTCCAACCTAGAGACTTCTTCTTTGCGTCTTGAGTAAAAATATCATGTTTATGTTTCTCTTTGATTAAATAAGCAATTTTTGTAATCTTCAAAACCTATTCGTTTTTTAATACTGCTTTCTTAATACCTTCTAATTTTTTCGAAATAGAATTTTCGATTGTGTAACTGTACATTTTTGATCTTAAACCTATGTACTCTAATATCTTTAAATTTTCCTATTACTTTCTCATTTTTATCAGAGAATATAATGGGTGATCTTTTGGATAATCAGATATATCAAAATAGCCGGGATTGTTGTTATCCTGGTACCATCCCTCCTTGATTTGGTGTTGTTTTTCCTTTTCATTGCTTGCGACAAATGGCTTGGTCCAGAAATAAAAAACCATTTAGAATACCTAAAAACAACGGATTTTGTAAGTTTTTAGAGTGCTCTTGAGATAATTTTGCACGATTTTGGCTGATTTTTAACGGTTTTTTGTGGCCAATTTTTGGCGGTCTACAAATATTTGGGTACTTTTGAGATGCATAAAAATTAGTGCTTTTTGAGAGGTCTTAGGCCTTTTTCGGTTGTTTGCTTTCCTGGCAAACAGCTGAACTTTTAGGATTCTACACTGTTTTTAAGACACTAAATATCCTGGTCCAGAAATAACATTTTAAAAACAAACGCAAAACACAAAAAATGATGTATAGATAGAGAAAACAAATGGAAGAAATAAAACTACAATGTCAGCCACAATATAGAAGAGGAAAAAAACCTAGAGCCACAATTCAAAAAGATGTGTAAAACAAAGAGTTGGAAGAAAATCAGTGGAAGGATAGATTGTATTTTAGGAATATCGCATAGATGGTAAGACTGACTAAATTATCATCTCCAAATTTTGTCTTTGTAAAATGTGCAGACTAATATATATTTCTATACCAATCATTATTGTACTCAACGGAGCGAACCCCAGAACTGAATACAAAAGTACAAATACAAAATACAAAACACAAAATCTAAACATTATTCTCCAGTAATAAAACGAAATAAAATAATGGATCTTCATTCTAAAGCACAAAAAAATTCACAATATCAATTACCATTATATCAATTTATTTTTAATTCACCTCTATTTCTAAATTTAAGCATGTCACTTAAAAACGACAAAATGAACTGCGCTGTAAATCGCCTTCACTTTAAATCCACCAATGAAATTATTCGGATTTTGTCTTAACAACCAATCAGAGTTTGATTTAAGTGAAAATTGCACGTCGTTTTTTTGAGACCAAAAAAATATAGAACAGGATGATACCCATTGGAAAAGGAAGAAAATATAACAAAAATAAAAGGAAAAATAATTTTCGGGCGATCTGAGGTCAGAAAGTGGAACGAGGTGAGCTTTTAAGGGTAGAAAACGGTTTATCACGATTTCCGGCAAAACTACAAGTCCTATCGAAAAAAGTTGAATAGCAAAGTACTAGGTAATAAAAAGATCTACAACTTTTGTATCTACACTTTTTTCACATAACCTCAAAAATTATGCGAAAAATCCAAATAATCGAGTTTTTGGTTTTTTATTTTTATCTCTCACAAAAAATCTTTTTTCACGAAATTTGGTGAAAACTTACTTGTGTCCCAAACTCACTGTATTTTTTTTTTTTCAAAATATTTATTTTTCCCCTTATTTTGATTTAAAATCGAAAAAACGTCCTAATTTTCAATCGAAAATTTTCACGCCAAAATATCTGCTTTTTTAAAAAATAGGTGTACTTTTTGTTCGTTGAAATCTCTACTTTCTGACGGTGTGAAAAAAATATACATTATTTTGGCAAATTTTCACAGGAAATGCAAAATACGAAAAAACTCGAATTCAATTGTTTTTTAAATAAATATTATGTAAAATTTGGAGCTATTTGTTAAAATGTATACTTTAATTATTCGAAAAAAGTAAGGTTTCATGTTATAAACTAAAAAATTGCGAATCGAAATGTGCTACTATAATTAACAACCAAATAAGTTGATAAACTTAATACTTTATAAGACATCTACAATATTTTGAGAAAGTTGTAGGATATTTTTTAATTAAATGCGTAGCTGCCTATTTATTGCTATTTTAAGATAACTTATATACTTGAATGGCCTATGGAAAATTTCAAATTTCGTGAAAAATTTTTTTTTTGTGGGAGATTAAAATAAAAAATCAAAAATCGGTTATTTACATTTTTCGGATAAATTTTGAGGTTATGTAAAAAAAAAGTATAAATACAAAAGTTGTAGATCTTTTATTATCTACAACTTTGCCAATTAACTTTTTTCGATAGGACTTGTAGTTTTGCCGGAAATAATGATAAACCATTTTTTACCCTTAAAAGCTCACCCCCTTCCACTTCCCAACCTCAGATCGCCCGTAAATTATGTTTTCTTTTCCAAGAGACATCATCCTGTTCTAATTTTTTTTTCACTTTTTACCAACAAAAGTCGAGTAAAAATCAGTCAGAAATTCAAGCAAAATACCGGAACAGATTTCCGGTAGGATGCGTCGTATATTTTCGTGCAGGCAGAAAATTCAAGCTTTGTTTGTATTCAGGAAATATTTGCCGAGCATTTTTGAGGAAGCACCGATTCGCTTGTTGGATTCAGTAGCAAGTAGGACATACATTTTTCTTATAGCGCCTTAGAAATTCTATGGTAAATTATTTTATAGTATCTTGGTATGTGTTGGCACTTTTATGTTCGCCACCGCCTCTACATATGTATATTTTATTTCCTGTATTTCAAAACGCTTCATTATAAGTCCTATTAGATAAGAGTCGTGTAGGAAACTGATTAAATAAAACTACAATATGTATAAATGGTATACTGATGTTCGTGTTGCCCCGAATTAGAAAACTAACAAGTCCTAAAACAAAACCTGCAAAAATTTCACCACATATATTAGAGTTCCATAACAATGCAGTTCTAATCTTGAGTTGGTTTATTATTTATGATGACCAGATTCAAAATCCCTTGATTCAGCAGATTCGTCTATTAACACTTACTTCAGCTTTCAAGTTTTGACAATACTTTTTACTTTCTGGATACCATCACACTCTTTCCAACCCCACCGCTCTCTTTGTTTGCAAACACGCGTCGTCGGTCCCCTTCCAGGGTCATGATCACCATCACAACAATCGTGACGGCTTCCGGGCACAATCCTAGTTCCGTACACGTTCTCCGCTTTCTCCAGCATTTCCTCTGTGCGCCGCAAGAACCACCGGTACGTACTGTCTCAATTTTACCAGACTTCCTGCAATTAACGCTATATGCTCATCCTTGGTACAAAGAAACCGCAGTCTGATCAAAATTACATAATTTCTACGATGTGAGATTAGAAAGTAACGCAGCTACTTAACGCAAAGCAATTTTTATTCGGTGCGCTCGAGTGGTGGAGAAAGTAAATGTTTTAAACAATGTTGCCGGAGTCCCGATGCAGAGTGAGTGCGCCGTCGGTGGTACTTGGTCAAAACACGCTCGAGTGCGTTATATAATAACACTTCGGGAGGCTCACGTGTTAGAAGAAGTGCAGTTAAGTGTCGTACGTGAAGTGGAGAGGTGTATCGAGTGCTGGCGAAGAGAATATACATGTGAGTACCACTTTTCCTTTGGTGGCAGGTGAGAATTGCTCAATTCGTCGGCCGTTGCACAAAAGAATCCACGGCCAGGGTCAGCGTGGTGTAATAATGAGCATAGTTTTGATGAGCTGATTGAAAATAAATGCTTTTTTTATAGAAGTACTGTAGCAGTATCTACAGTCAAAAACGTTTACATTTTATAAATTTGTAAGTTGAGCGAGCGTTCTTTTTGTACCAAATAGGAACAATTAGCATTCTTTGGTACATATACTCTTATATTTAAATCGTTTATGTTTGTTAATCTTGGTACAAATTCATCTTTTTTCATTTTATATAGAAGAATCAGTTTATTTCGTTAATTTAATATTTTTAAAATCTGTGTTATTTTGGGTCAGTGGTGACTTGATTAACATACAATAAATTGGGTAAATGTAACTTTATGTATGTAAATAGTGTTACATGCATAACCAAGTTTCACCATACATTTTATTTGTGGATTTCTTCTGGCTTCAGATCATACTATGCAGTTCGTAAAGAGAAATCAATAGAAAACTTATCCGATCATTATTAGCTAACAGTTTGCAATATTATGGTTTTAATAGAAGTTTGATTTGGGTGTCTACTCTCATACTACTATAGTACTAGAAATTAAGAAAACAGCAATTTTCTTTCATTAGTAGTATTAATTTATTATTTGCCTTACAGGATTAATAAGATTCCCAGTAGGGGTACAAATTAACTTAATCTACATAATCCAAATAAATCAATAAAATAAATATTCGAGTTTTACATAATAATAATTGTTCTATTCTTTCTGCCTTAGTTCCCTTATCTTCCGTACTTCTTTCATCCAGTCCCGTCCTCTTCCATCCTCGTTTAGCACTTCTTCCCTACTTTCCTTCGATTCTCTCAATCCTCCACATCCTTCCAGCTGTATTGCTTCTCCCTCTTTCCAACATATCCTACATCTTCTGTCAATTTCATCCATCCAAATATTATTCTCTTCTCTTCATTTTCACATCTAAATCTCGCCATCATTCTTTTCTCCTTTATATTCTCTCTCTCTGTGTGTGTACTTTGGTACTTCATATTTTACTATTTTTCTATACTCTGCATTATATCTACACTCCAATATTCTCGGTCTGCTTATCTATATCCTTATCTCTTACACTCAGTTCTTCTTTCATACTTCTTCCGATTTCTCTCATTCTCTTTGTTTCTTCACATGCATATCCTTTTCCTTCGTAATACTTGCCTCTTTCGCTCTAGATATGTTTTTCCCATTCCTTTGTAATTTATTTCCAACATTCTTGCAATATTTTACAATCACCTCTCTCACTAAACTTCTCTTTATATCCAACTGCCCTTTTACCCGCTTCCACTCTCATTTTCTCCCTTTTTGTTTCTTCCCTCACTATACACCCCGGAGTATACTTTTCCAATCCCAATGTCCATTTTAAGTATTTTTCTTGCACTCTCTCTATTTCTTCACATTCCCTCCATCCCCACATCTCAGCTCCGTATATAAATACACTTTTGAACAAACTATCAAATTCTTTCTTCTCTTATGATCATGTCTAAATTTTCTCTCTCCTCTCACTCGCTCTCTATTCCGTTCACTTTTATTATTATAAGGAATAGCAAATTTATCACAATTGTGATCGGGACTTTATTTTAGTTACATATAGTTTTATCTGCAAAAAACGTTAAATAGGTTTTTAGTTTCTTTTTGGGAAAAGAAGACTTCGTGTGTTGAGAAAAAATGTATAAAATATAGCCCCGCCCACCCACCCTCTCTCAATTGTGATGACTTTCTTTATTCATCGTGAGCCGAGGGCGGAGCTTAGTTGCAAAATCCTCATTTTTCTGCAAGAAATCACCATGTAAAATATGTTCTTAAAAGGGTAAAATTTTGTAAAGAAATACGGATTTTGCAGTTAAACTTCGCCGCTCGGTCTGACATCGAATAAAAAAAATCATTACAACTGAGATTGGGTGGGTGGGGGGGCTTATATTTTGCCTCTTTTTCGTAATTTACGTAGCCTTTTTTCATCACAGGAAACTTAAAATATGTTCAAAAGTTTTGTAGGGAAATATGTATTTTGCAATTACGCTCCGCCCCTCGGTTTGACAACGAATAAAAAATTCATGACAATTGAGATCATAACTTTTTTTAGTTACATATAGTTTTATTTGCAAAAAACGTTAAATTAGTTTTTAGTTTCTTGTTGGGAAAGGAAGATTTCGTATGGTAAGAAAAAATGTATAAAATATAAGCCCTCTTACTTACTGTTTCTTCATTTATTTCATCCATTTTCATTACCAGGTACGCATCTACTTCCTTTCTCTTTAAATACTCCCACATTTTCTCTCTATTCACGCTATCAAATGTTGCTTTTAAATCTATGAACAATGAGTACATTAGCCCACCCTCTTTCCTTATTTCTCCATACTTCTTCTTCTGTTTTCAAGAACTTTATTGTCTTCTCTTCTTCTTCTCGTTTTTCTCTTTTTCTTTCTTCACATTTTTTCCTATAATTCTCTCTTGTTTTTAAGTACTCTTCTTTCCTTACCCTGTTATTCTTCCATTTTCTTAATTTTTGCCTTGATTTTCTCTACAACTCACCACATTCTCCGTTCCACCCATTATTCTCCTTTGCCATATGTATATGTTTCTTGTTTCCGTAGCTTCTACAATTAAGTTGATCAGTTCTACTATAATAGCTTCTATATCTTCTTTTACTTCGAATTTCTTTTTCTCTCGTCTACTTCTGTATCTTTGAATTCAGTCTTCATCCCATATTCTTTTTTCTATTTCTTTTCTTTCGTTTCTTCTCTCTTGTTTTTCGTACTGTTACTTTTTTCCTTTGATTTTTATTTCTAGTAGCATGGGGTCTGATTCTACCCTTTCCCCCACTATGAAACTCTCTATTTCTTCCCACGCTTCTTCGTTGACAATCCCATAGTCTATAATTAATTCTCCCTTAGCCCCTACGTACGTCCATTCTCCTTCTTCATCTCCTTCCTTGTTTCCATCCAAAATTTCCCATCCTATTTCTTCTATTTATCTTCCACAATATTTTCCCTTCTTTGTTATTTGCTTTGTCTTTTGATCTTCTTTTCTCTCCCCTTTTTTATCTATTATTCTTGTCCCCTTATCGCCCGGTCTTGCGTTAAAATCCCCTCCTATAAGTATTTTTTCATCTCCTTTTTCTATTGTTTCCTTTTCTATGTTTATCTTGGTTTCCTCCATTTTCTTGCTATAAACGATTATTATTTCCCATCGATTGTTATCCAGTTGTATTACTTTCTTCATTAGTTCGTTTTTATTATTACTTCCCTTTTCCAATTCTTGCATTTCTTTTCGAATTCCCATTACTATTCCCCCGCTTGCTCTTCCCTTTTTCTTTTCCTTTGTCGCCCCTTGACACTCCCACACATATTCTTGTGGTAGTGTTTCTTCAAATTTCTTCCAGTTTTCTCTTTGTACCCATATCTCTACTAGCCCCACCACATCAAATTTTCCCACGTAGTCCCAGAACTCCTTTTCCTTTTTTCGCAGCCTTTGGACATTCCAAAATAGTACTTTCACCTCTTTTTCTCCTTAATTTTGTACCAGCTTCCTGCATCCTTTATTCCTTTTCATTTGTCTTGTTTCCTTCCATTTTTCCTCTTTTTCTTCCTTTTCTTTTGGCTCTTTCCTAAAAATTCTCTACCTTCTCCAGTCTACAGTCTTCTTCATTCCATTTAAAATTTCTGCCATCTACTTTTTATATCCCATTCTAACCATTTTTCCTTTATTTCTCTCTTTTGTTGCTTCTTCTTTTATTTTGATTTGAATTTTTCTTTCCGTTTTCGTCAGATCATCATTTATGTAAATTGATGACCCTTTTAATTTTCTTTTGCATTTCATTACATTTATTTTTTCTTCTCCATTTTCACTACATAAACTTTCTCTGAAATTTTGTACGAATTTTTAACTTTACTCTCTACTTTGGCTTTCTCTTCTAAAAATTTTGTCACCTTTTCCATTATTTGCTTCTGCTCTCCTGTTCCTATTTCCAGGCCCATCATCACTACTTTATTCATTGTCTTTTCTCTCTCCATTCGATCTAGTTGACTTTCTACTTCACCCACTCTCTTTCCCATTTCTTCCTTAGCTCTATTCCATTCTTCATACTTATCTCTAATTTCTTGATTTTACTCCTGTTGTTGATCTCTTGCTTCCTTTAATTCTTCTCCTATTGTTTTAAGCTCCTCTTTAAGCTGTATATTCCATTCCTTCAATAATTGTTGATTACTTTCTCTCATATCATCTCTGATTTGTATCGCAAGTTCGCTGATCATCTTCTTGACCTCCTCCATCTCTATATCTTAAGTTCCAAATGCCCAGTCTTCGAGAATTTTCTCTCTTTTTTTATTCCCACTTAATGCAATGGAATGACTGTTTTTAATCCCTAGGGAGTTAAAAAACATTAACTCCCGCTTCATAAAAAGACAAGTAGCAACTCGTAAACAACAGGTATTTAATTCCTCGGTACATTACATACTATTAATACTACATACTTTTGCTGCATAAGTAAATATTAACGTTACTAAATCGTTCAATTTTAGGAGGTAGATATCTCATTAATTATTTATTGTTAGTGATAGAAAAAAAAGTTAAAAACTTAATTTATATAGTTTTTGTCAACAAGTTTTCAATCAGATGATATCTCTAGACTAATTACAAAGTGAAAACAGTGACACAGAAAACTTTTTAATATAGAACGCGATTCAATTATACCAAAAAAATTAAGAATAAAGTACGAGGTCATACATACTACAATTAAAAACTGGTGTGACGAAAAACATGTCAAGCACAATAAAATCTGAAAAAGCTTTAGTAGCATATTTTGCTCAACAAAGATTGAGAGGTCAAATGAGAGTTGTTTGAAACAAAAACAGTTTGCATTCAATAATTATTCCGTAAATTTCAGAGTTAATTATTTAATTATATTTTTAAATAATACAGTTTTTGAATAAGACTTTCTACATTTATTAACGCCCTCAGGCGGTAAAATCAAGTTACCGCCTACAAAACAACGCCTGTACGTAAAGAAAATGTTCGAGTGCGCAAAATCATTCACACCTGATTTTTTTTTTAATCTTCTGTACTACTAAAATACCAATCAGGGCCTCACTTTTTAATGAACAAAACAATCTTAAAATAATCCAAGGAAAAATCCTTTGAATTCTTACCACCCTGTATAAATTGTAGTTACACTTGAAAGGGGCACATTTTTGACTTATAAAAAAACCCAAACACAGTTCTATTTTTTGTTCTTTTATTTTAACGAACAAAAAAGATGTTTTCCATTTATGAAGAACTGTATTTTTGTATTTTAGAAACTGTGAAACGTCGAAAAAACATAAAAAATTTAAATATCGAAATATCTTATTAAGCTTTATCTACAAATCATATGTTTTCCATAATGAGGTGGTTCGAACTAAATGATACTAATTTTACACAGATACGTAATTTAGATAACGATATGTTTATAAGATAGCCAATGGTTTTCAATTACGAGAGCTATTGATACTTAAACCAGTTTCCTTAAATGAACTGATGTTGAAACACATATAGTGAAGATACATTCTGTTCGCGCATATTTAGAACATGTGTTTGTTGTTTTTCAAACCGTAACGAACTAAGTATTTTAAATGTGGTGACAAGCCGCTAATTTGATATATGTTAAATGTTAAAATTTAAATTGGAATGAATTAACGATAATAAATGCGAAATTTTAAATTAATCTCAGTAACAAAAAGAAATCTGATGTTAATAACACTGGATCCAGGTCAGCACAATACAAACACATGTAGTATTTTATACTACCAAATGAAATAATCAATTTCAGAACTTTTGCTATCATTTCGGGCTAAAAATTTCATGATTCTAGAATGATCAAATTTATACGAAATATATTAGCTATGCATTATGTTAGGTACTCGTATCATTTACTCAAATATTTTCTTGAAACAATAACCAAGTGAAACAAATTCGACATCATGCTCTACTATTTATCAAATTTTATACCTAATAATTAGAACTTTCCTAAATTCGAGATTTCCTTACTGTGACTAGAAGTTTCGACGAGATATAATTTTTAATTTTAGAAACGTAAATATAAATAAACGGTCACAGAATTTTTTTGCCTCTGTATGTTCTAAATTTGATAACGTCATTTCAATGAAGGGTTTTTAAAATGATTTGACTTTTACACAAAAACGTATTCACATACTTGTAGTATACGAATCCACCTTTAATTTTTTAGCTAAATGTTCATTTTTTCGCAAAAACATTTGCAAGGTAAAATAAATATTTTTTTTCTTGGTATAACGCTGTGACTACTTTCCTATTGCGCTGTGACTAGAAAGAACAAGTTACCCCATTTTCTCGAAAATGTGAAGAATACGCACTTCCTTATAGAATAAATAGAATAAAATAAGAATTATATTGTTCTTTATTTAAGTAGACAAGAAATAGACTTTTAATCAAATGAAAATATTCTCTGTTAATATCGATTGCAAAATTCGACCGTGTAACCTCAATTCCAGCATTTCCTTATGTAATAAAAACTGTGAGATGTTTATAAATTTGCAACTAAATTTGTAGGAACTGTAGTGTGAAACTAGTACTTAGTATCGCTTCTCGGCCTTCATGGCTTTGATTAAAAATGTAGAACTAGTACTAGAGTACTTCATGTGTTAAAAATATGTCAAGTTCTATAATAATTTGCCCAAAATAAAATTTCTGTAAAAATTTTTATTGAAAAACATTTTAAAAGTTTATTTACTTTTTTGTACAGTGTTTATTTGCTATATTCATTTTTTTCTAATAGAATAGTAATGATTTTTACTTTATTTAAAACGAAAAACAGTAGTTCACATGACCGCGCACATGAAAGAACACAATTATCATTAGCAGATCAATTATATGAAATTATTCTATTGTTAAAACTCAGTTATAAAATATTTGGGAAGCATTTCGTGCTCTCTCCAAGATTTTTTCACTCGACTAGTTCACAAAATCTTTATTATTGTCCGCTGAAGTAAAAGTAACAATTAGCGACGTCATTGCAAAAGTTTGTTAATTGTTAGTGACTAACACCAACGAAGTCCTGTTTTTGAGTGAAAAGGTTTATGACTAGAAATGAAAATAACTGAAAATCAGAAATATCAAAGGAGTTCTTGTAGATCCTTGCATGATTCTTCCATACAATAAGAAACCTCGAAAACTTTGTAAAAATTGTTAACAAAATATGTAATTATTAGTGTAAATGTGCAGTGAACATGCTACTTTGCTTGTAGTTAATAGGCTACCATTAATTTTTACTTTTCGTTTGAGGGTCATCTTAAAAAAATGAGTAAGGTTTAATTTTAGAATTTATGTGAACAAGTACTGCTTGATTTTTTCCTTATTCGATTTTTCAAAATATTTCGACTTTTTAAATGTTACATTTTTGATTTTTTTAAATTTTGATTTTTCACATTTTTTGTTGTTTTGATTTTCAATCTTTCGATTTTTTGCCTTCTCGTTTTAGATTTTCCCTTTTTCAATTTTTTCGGATTATTTGTCAGTTTTTTGATGTTTCAATTTTTCATTTTTCGGTTTAATCTTAAATTTTTCAATTTTAATTTTTCTATCGACTTTCTCGATCTTTGATTTCGATTTCGGATTTTTCAATTTTTTCGTTCTCTACGATTTCTCATTTTTCGATAATTCATGTTTTCGGTTTTTCGATTTTCCGATTTTTCGATTTTCCGATTTTTTGTCATTCCAGTTTTGAAATTTTACACCTTCTCGATTTTTCAATTCCTCGACTCTTTAATTTTCCGATTTTTTAAATTTTGAATTTTTTTATTTCTCCGTTTTTCAAGTTTTCGACTTCTCGGCTTTTCGATCTTTTGGATTTTTCGATTTTTCAACTTCTCGGCTTTAGGATTTAGCTTTTTTTCATTTTTAAGTTTCATATCTTTCAATTTTTAGATTTTTTGAAGATTCGAATTCCCGATTTTCGATTTTTAATTTTTCAAAGTTTTAAATTTTACACTTTTCATTTTCGTACTTTTCGATTTTTCAGTTTTTCAGATCTTCGAAATTTATATTTTTCAAATTTTTTTGTTTCAGTTTATTGATTTTTCGATTTTTCAATTTTATGATTTTTTAATTCCATTTCCTAAGATTTCGGTTTTTGTATTTTAACAATTCTTCGACTTTCCGATTTTTCAACATTTGAATTTTGGGAATTTTTCAATTTATGGATTTTTCAATTTTTGGATTTCTGACTTTACGAATTTCAGGCTTTTCGATCCTTTGATGTTTTGGTATTTTTCGATTTTTAACTTCTCGCTTTTGGATTTAGCAATTTTCCGATTTTAAGTTTCATTTCTAGATTTTTTGATGATTCGAATTCCCGATTTTTCAATATTTTAATTTTTCAATATTTTAAATTTTACACTTTCGATTTTTCGTACTTTTCGATTTTTCAGTTTTTCAGATCTTCGATATTTATATTTTTTAAATTTTCAAATTTTTTATTTTCAGTTTATTGATTTTTCGATTTTTCAATTTTACGATTTTTTAATTCCATTTCCTAAGATTTCGGTTTTTATATTTTAACAATTCTTCGACTTTCCGATTTTTCAACATTTGAATTTTGGGAATTTTTCAATTTATGGATTTTTCAATTTTCGGATGTTCTGATTTTACGAATTTCAGGCTTTTCGATCCTTTGATGTTTTGGATTTTTCGATTTTTCAACTTCTCGGCTTCTGGATTTAGCAATTTTACGATTTTAAGCTTCATATCTTTCAATTTCTAGATTTTTTGTTGATTCGAATTCCTGATTTTTCAATATTTTAATTTTTCAATGTTTTAAATTTTACACTTTTCGATTTTTCGTACTTTTAGATTTTTCAGTTTTTCAGATCTTCGATATTTATATTTTTCAAATTTTCAATTTTTTTATGTTTCAGTTTATTGATTTTTCGATTTTTCAATTTTACGATTTTTTAATTCCATTTCCTAAGATTTCGGTTTTTATATTTTGACAATTCTTCGACTTTCCGATTTTTCAACATTTGAATTTTGGGAATTTTTCGATTTATGGATTTTTCAATTTTTAGACGTTCTGATTTTACGAATTTCAGTTTTTTCATTTTGTCGATTTTATAAATCTTTTGCTCGATTTATGTATATTCCGATATTTCAATTCTTCGATTGTTCGATTTCTCGATAATTTGATTTCCCAATTTTTCGTCATTTCAGTTTCGGAATTTTTCAATTTGTCGAGTTTTCAGTTTTTCGATTCTTTAGTTTCCAATTTTTTCAAATTTTTGATTTTCTGTTTTTCGATTTTCCGATTTTTTGTCATTTCAGTTTTGAAATTTTACAATTTCTCGAGTTTTCAGTTTTTGATTCTTCAATTTTCCAGTTTTTGAAATTTTGAATTTCTTGATTTTTCCGTTCATCAATTTTTATTTCTTGCCTTTTCGATTTTCTAATTTGATTTTCCATTTTTCGATTTTTATCACTTCTCGATCTTTTATTTTCGATTTCGCGATTTTTCATTTTTCGGTTTCGATTTTTTTGATTTCCCAATTTTTCAATTTTTGGCGTTTCTAAATTTTTTGCATTTTCGATTTCTCAATTTCTCGTTAATCGATTTTTCGACTTTTCGATTTATCGTCTTTCCAATTTCTCGATTTCTCAAATTTTCAATGTTTAAGTTTTCGGATTTTTCGATATGTATTTCGATTTTTTAATTTTTAGATTTTTCGACTTTGTTTTTTTAATTTTTTACTTATTCCACTTTTCAAAATATTGCGACTTTTTAAATCTTACATTTTTCGATTTTTCAGTTTTTTGATTTTTCGATTTGTTGTTTTGATTGCTCGGTTTTTTAAATTTTCGATTTATGGAATTTTTAAATTTTGGATTTTTACTTTTTTGTTGTTTCGATTTCTCAATCCTTCGATTTTTTACCTTTTCGTTTTAGATTTTCCAATTTTTCAGAATTAATTTTTCAGTTTTTCGATATTCCGATTTTTGTTTCATTTTACGGTTTTCTTTAGATTTTTCGCCTTCTCGTTTTTTAGATTCCTCGGTTTTCAATTTTTAGGTTTATTTTTTTTTTAGTTCAATTTTTCAATTATTCGATTTTTCACATTTTCGATTTTTAGATCTTCCATTTTTCGATTTTTCAGTTTTTTCGATTTCTCGATTTTTTGTTTTCGATTCCGGTTTTTTAATTTTTCGATTTCGATTTTAATTTTGGTTTTTCTTTTTCGTTTTCGTTTTTCGAAATTTTCAATCCTTTCGTTTTTTTCGTTTTCATTTTTCAATTTTCAATTTTTCAGATTATTTTTCATTTTTCGATTTCGATTTTCGTTTCAATTTGTTTCTTTGATTTTTCGCTTCTCGTTTTTAGATTTCGTTTCATTTTTCGTTTTCTTTTTAAGTTCAATTTCATTTTGATTTATTCGATTTTTGCCAATTTATTTTTTATTTCACTTCTCATTTTTGATTTCGATTATTTAATTTTTGATTTCGATTTCTTCAATTTCTCGATTAATCGATTTTTTAATTTTTCGATTTTCGATTTTTGTCGTTCGATTTCTCGATTTCTCAAATTTCAATGTTTTTAAATTTTTGTTATTTCTCAACATAAATTGCGATTTTTAATTTTTTAGATTTTTCGACTATCTATTTTTTTAATTATTTTCACTTGTTCGATTTTTCAAAATATTGTTTTTTTAAATTTTATATTTTTTCGATTTTTCAGGTTTTTGATTTTTCGATTTGTTGATGTTTTGATTGGTCGATTTTTAAATTTTCAATTTTTCGAATTTCTATATTTTAGATTTTTCAATTTTTCAGCTTTTCGATACTTCGATTTTTCAATTTTCGATTTATCAGGTTTTTAAGTTTAAATTTTTCAGTTTTGAATTTTCCCACTTTTTGATCTTGTAACTATTTCCATATCTCAATGTTTCGATTTCGTGTTAAATTTTTCGATTTTTTCAATTTTTCAATTTTTGGCGTTTCTAAATTTTTCGATTTTTCGTTTTCTCAATTTTTCGATTAATCGATTTTTTATTTTGCGATTTTTCGATTTTTCTTGGCTTTTTTACTTTTTACGTACTAGATTTTTCAAAATTTTGCGAGTTTTTAAATCTTACATTTTTCAACATCTATTCGATATTTTAATTCTTGGATTTTCGGATTTTTTAGATTTTTAAAATTCCGGATTTTTCATTTTTAACTTTTGACAATATTTTGATTTCTCCTTCAAAAACGAAACATCTCATATTTAAAAAAAAATGCGCTTTATGCTTTTTTAAACGCAAAAAATTGGTCTAAAAGTTATTTAGACAGATCTTCCCTCGCCTCTGAAGTAAAAATATATTATTAGTATATGCTTAACTTCAATTGTTTATGTTTATACATCGAAAGAATGCAACAATTAACCACGCAGCAAATCATCACAGGAAGCGATTAAAATTATTAATGCAGCAAAACATTCTGAATATTATTTTGGGTAAGTCGATGTTATGACAATTTTTATTTTATCATTATTAAATATAGGCGGGCGCAACATTACTGTATTCTAAAATGTTCGAACCCCGGCGTCCTCCACAAACCAGTGCTCGTATATTGGTATAAAATGTGATGATCTAGAAAAGAAAAAACGAAAAATCGAAAGAAAAGCGTTAAATCCAAAACTGAAAAATCGAAAACTGAAAAATTAATTCCGAAAAATCGAAAAATCTAAAAACCAGAAGACAAAAAATCGAAAGACTGAGAAATCGAAACGACATAAAAGTGAAATATATTTAGCCTAACTAAAAAACCGATTACGTAAGGTAATTCCAAAATTTTTGTAAAAACTTTTATCGAAAAATACACCATGCGAAATGATGAAACTGGAACTTAGTAATGTAGCGTTTCGTTACAAAATCGCTACGTCACTGCCTCACTGCAATTGATGAAATTAAAGAGTAGCAATATAAACAAATTCCCACTCCTATCTACCTGACTAATTTAAAAAATCACGCATTGTTCCTTATTCGGCTGTCACGTCCTTGCCAAGAATGGACACCTCCATCGAAAGCAAAAGTCATTTCAAGACATGACATCTTTTTTTACGACAACGAAAGCTGTACCGCATACTTTTATTTTAACTAGCCTTACAAATCTGAGCGATTGCAAAAAAATTAAGCAACGAGACTTACGATTACGGCTATCAGGGAGCAATTGACATAGTAAATAAATCGTTATTTGCTAAGCCGCTTGCGATTGTTGACTTTTCCATTTTCACACTTCAATGTGTTAACTTCGAAATTTGTTCCTTGTGGCACAGTTTTCTGTCAATGAAAACAAACACTCAGTGTGAAGTAGTGTTCAGTGTCCATTTCAGCTGATTTGCTACAGTTTTCGTAATTTTGTCAGTGCGTAACAATCATTGTCCACGCGAGGTCGACAAATTACCGTGGCGTTTAATTAGTTAATCTAATCGGTTCGTTCCCAAAATAAATATTCAGTGATTTTGAGAAACACAATACAACCATTAAGGTAATGAATATTAATTAAAACCATGTGAAATTATTGATAATTACAGTGTTAAACGTCTACATTGAGGCCAGTAAGTGTTGAAAAATGCTTTATAATTGCTTATACATGGAAATGTTTTTTACAATTTTCTAAATGGGTACAGATAAAACTATATTACTAAAATTGAACACTAATTTGAATAAAGTCTAAACAATGGTGCCATGGAAGATTGTAGATTTCTTCTTCGTTTTCTATTAACTACTTTTTCAAATTACTCCAACGCATAATTTATTACTCGTTTCTTTATCACATCTATGTGTGGATATAATTGCCTTCTTCTAAGTGCCATATCTAAATCTCAAATTTATGCTTATAGCACGTACGCTCTCTCTCCTATAATATTAATGTCAGCACTAGCTCTTTATTAGAAATTATCTATTTTTGATTTGTTCCTGATACGTATATTGGTTTCGTTTCCTTGACTTTGTTCCAACATAATTCACACATATACTTATGCAAAATTTAATTATTTTCTTCTGTTTTTCCAAAACTCCCGTTCCAAAAATAAATACGTTTATACCATGCCACAAAACATATTGATTTTATTTTTCGTTTCCTACTGAAGTATCTATTTTTTTCTCTTCCTCACAGCTTTCCCATTATTTTTTACTGCTTGGTTTATCATTTCCAATTAATATATCTTATTCTATCACCTATTATACAAATTTTATTTACGCCATAGATTTTTCTTGCATTTTCGTTCCTTTATATTCTACAGGTGGAGGGAAGTTCTGTCGAAATAACTTTCGACCAATTTTTTAAATTCTGGAGTTTCGATTTCTCGATTTGTCGATTTTTCAGTTTTTCGATTTTTAAATTTTACATTTTCGAATTTTTATTATTTGATTTTTTTGATGTTTGGATTTCTCGATTTTTCAATTTTGCCATATTTTAATTGTTCAGTGTTTGAAATTTTTTGATTTTTCAGTATCTCTATTTTTCAATTTTTCAAACTTTGAGGTAGCTAAATTTTTAGTTTCCGATTTCTCAATTAATCAATTTTTGATTTCACATTTCTCGACTTCTCCATGTTTCTTCTGGGTTTTTCGATTTTTCGTTGTTTAAACTTAAATTTTTCAATTTTTCGATATTTTGATTTTCCAATTTTCCCATTTTTTAAATTTTCGATTTTCAATTTTTTGAGATTTCGATTTATCGAGATTCGGATGTTCTCGATAATTTGATTTCCCAATTTTTCGTCATTTCAGTTACGGAATTTTTCAATTTCTCGAATTTTCAGTTTTTCGATTCTTCAGTTTTCCAATTGTTTCAATTTTGGATTTTTCGGTTTCTCGGTTGTCCGATTTTTCGAATTTTCGGTTTTTCGTAATTTCAGTTTCGGCATTTTATAGTTTCCCCCAGTTTTCAGTTTTTCGAATCTTCAATTTTCTAATTTTTTAAATTTTGAATTTCTTGATTTTTGCATTTTTTAATTTTTTGACTTCTCGCCTTTTCGATTTTTTAATTTTTCGATTTTGTAAATTTTGGATTTTTCGATTTTTCTACTTCTCGGCTTTTGAATTTACCAATTTTTCGATTTTTAACCACTTCCATTTCTCAATTTTTCGATCTTTCGACTTCTCGATCTTTTGATTTTCGATTTCGCTTTTTTTCAATTTTTCGATTTCGATTTTTTGATTTTCCAATGTTTCAATCTTTGGTGTTTCTAAATTTTTGGAGTTTTCGTCTCTCCGATTTCTCGATTTCTCAAATTTTCAATGTTTAAGTTTTGGGATTTTTCAATATGTATTTAGATTTTTCAACTTTGTTTTTTTGATTTTTTACTTATTCGATTTTTGAAACTATTGCGACTTTTTAAATCTTACATTTTTCGATTTTTCACTTTTTTGATTTTTCGATTTATTGATGTTTATGATTGCTCAATTTTTTAAATTTTCGATTTTTCGAATTTTTAAATTTTAGGTTTTTCACTTTTTTGTTGTTTCGATTTCTCAATGGTTCGATTTTTTACCTTCTCGTTTTTAGATTTTCCAATTTTTCAGAATTAATTTTTCGGTTTCGTTGTTTAAACTTTAGATTTTTCAATTTTTCGACTGTATTATACGTCGATTTCACAATTTTTCAATTTTTCGATATTTTGATTTTTCAATTTTCTGAATTTTTAAATTTTCGAGTTTCATTTTTTTGAAATTTCGATTTATCGAGATTCGGATGTTTCGATGTTTTGATTGTTTTGCTTTCTTATAAAAGACTCAGTAAGGAAAAGTTAAAATTAGCCCCGCCCATCCACCCGTCCGTTCTCATTTTTACATAAAAAGCAGTTACGATTAGCGCTTTCTATAAGTTTTTCGCATCCTAGATTCTATTAATTTCCCTTCCCATTTGACAGAAGAATATACTTAGCCCCGCCCACCCACCCCGCCTTGTGTTTTTAGTGGTTTATTTTTCCTAGTCCGAATGAAAACTGGGGCTATTGCTTGCGTATAAAAGGCTCAGTAAGAAAAAATTTAAATTTAGCCCCGCCCACCCTCCCATTTGTTCTCTTTTTTCTTCTGAAATAAGAAATACTTTTTTTTGTACAAGAAATTACTTTTTTAGTTCTTTATAGTATAAAACAGTATGATTAGTGCTTTTATACGTTTTTCACATCCTAGGTTCTATTATTTTCCACTCCCATTCAACAGAAGAATGTACTTAATTTATGAATTTTTCCATTTTTAATTTTTATATTTTTTTACTTTTCGACTTCTCGATTTCTCGATCTTTTTATTTTTCGGTTCGTCGGTTTTTCGATTTTTTGATGTTTCGATTTTTGAATTATTCGATTTTTCAATTTTTCGGTTGTTAAATTTTAGATTTTCGAATTTTCATTTTTTGAATTTTTGATGTTTAGATTTCTCCATTTTTTAATTTTACGGTATTTTGATTGTTCAATGTTGTAAATTATAGATTTTTCGATTTTTCAATTTTGCAGTTCATCTATATTTTTTAATTTTTCAGCTTTTGACGTTTCTGAATTTTCAGTTTACCGATTTCTCAATTAATCTATTTTTTGATTTTCCTATTGCTCGACTTCTAAAGTTTCGATCTTTCAGTTCTTTAATTTTTCAATTTTTCGATTTTTTAAGTTTTTGATTTTTCTATTTTTCGATTTTTTAAGTTTGCTATTTCTCAATCTTCCAGTTTTTTAATTTCCCAATTTTTGAATATTTCGTTTAATATTGTGATTTTTCAGTTTCGATTCTTTGGTTTTTCTACTATTTTTCGATTTTTTCGATATTTGAGATTTGGGATTTTTTAGTATTTGGACTTTTTGATTTTTCGAGTTCTCGACATTTTACTTTTTGGAATTTCAAGTTTTCGTTTTTTAAACTTTGAATTTTTCAATTTTTCGACTGTTTCATACTTCAATTTTTCAACTTCTTGATATTTTAACTTTTCAGTTTTTAAAATTTTAGGTTTTTCGATTTCTCGAATTTTCAGTTCTTCTATACATATTTCAATTTTTCAATTTTCGAATTTTTGATTTTCCAACTTTTTTTCAATTTTTCCATGTTTCGATTTTTCAATTATCCGATTAATCAATTTCTCGATTTTAGATTTTTCAATTTTAATTTTTTTGATTTTTTCATGTTTGGATTTGTCGATTTTACAATTTTTCGATGTTTTAAATTTTAGATTTTTCGATTTCTCAATAAATCTACATATTTTTGATTTTCACATTTCTCGACTTCTCCATGTTTCGATTTTTTAATTTCTCAATTTTTGGATATTTCTTTCAGTTTTGGGATTTCTCAATGTTTCGTTTCTTCAAACTTCCGATTTTTCGACTTCTAGATTTTTCCATTTTTTGGATTTGCGATTTTTTGTTTTTTAAACTGTAGATTTTTCAATTTTTCGACTGTGTTATACGTCGATTTCTCAATTTTTCAATTTTTCGATATTTTGATTTTTCAGTTTTCAGAATGTTTAAATTTTCGGTTTTCAATTTTTTGAGATTTCGATTTATCGAGATTCGGATGTTTCGATGTTTTGATTGTTTTGCTTTCTTATAAAAGACTCAGTAAGGAAAAGTTAAACTTAACTCCGCCCACCCACCCGTCCGTTCTCTTTTTTTTCTTCTGAAATAAGAAATAAATTTTGTATACAAGAAATTACTTGTTTACTTTTTTTACATAAAAAGCAGTTACGATTAGCGCTTTGTTTACGTTTTTCGCATCCTAGATTCTATTAGTTTCCACTCCCATTTGACAGAAGAATATACATAGCCACGCCCACCGACCCCTCCTTGTATTTTAGTGGTTTATTTTTCCTAGTCCGAATGAGAACGGTAGAAGAATATTGCTTGGTTATAAAAGGCTCAGTAAGGAAAAAATTAAATTTAGCCCCGCCCACCCACCCATTTGTTCTCTTTTTTTCTTCTGAAATAAGAAATACTTTTTTTATACAAGAAATTACTTTTTTAGTTTTTTATATAAAACAGTATGATTAGCGCTTTTATACGTTTTTCACACCCTAGGTTCTATTATCTTCCACTCCCATTCGACAGAAGAATGTACTTAATTTATCAATTTTTCCATTTTTTATTTTTCGATTTTTTTACTTTTCGAGTTTCCGATTTTGCAATTAATCTATTTTTTGATTTTCCTATTGCTCGACTTCTAAAGTTTCGATCTTTCAGTTCTTTAATTTTTCAATTTTTCGATTTTTCAAGTTTTTGATTTTTCTATTTTTCGATTTTTTAAGTTTACGATTTCTCAATTTTTCAGTTTTTAATGTCCCTATTTTTGGATATTTCGTTTAATATTGTGATTTTTCTGTTTCGATTCTTTTGTTTTCTCCTATTTTTCGATTTTTCGATATTTGAGTTTTGGAATTTTTTGTACTTAATTTATTAATTTTTCCATTTTTAATTTTTCGATTTTTTTACTTTTCGAGTTCTCGATTTCTCGATCTTTTTATTTTTAGATTTGTCGATGACTGGGTTTTCGAATTTTTCTGTTTCGATTTTTTAATTTGTCGGTTTTTCGATTTTCGAGTTATCCGATTTTTCAGTTTTCCAATTTTTTTAATTTTCGAGTTTCGATTTCCCGATTTGTTAATTTTTCAGTTTTTCGATTTTTCAATTTTAGATTTTCGAATTTTTATTTTTTTGATTTTTTGATTTCTCCATTTTTTAATTTTACGGTATTTTGATTATTCAATGTTGTAAATTTTAGATTTTTCGATTTTTCAATCTTTCGGTTCTTCAATATTTTTTAATTTTTCAAATTTTGACGTTTCTGAATTTTCAGTTTCCCGATTTCTCCATCTATTTTTTTATTTTCCTATTGCTCGACTTCTAAAGTTTCGATCTTTCAATTCTTTAATTTTTGAATTTTTCGATTTTTCAGGTGTTTGAATTTTCATTTTTCGATTTTTTAATTTTGGGATTTTTCGACTTTGCTGTTTTAACTTTTCGATTTCTCAATTTTTCAGTTTTTTAATTTCCCAATTTTTGGATATTTCGCTTAATATTGTGATTTTCAGTTTTTCGATTCTTTAGTTTTTCTCCTATTTTTCGATTTTTCGGTATTTGAGTTTTGGGATTTTTTAATATTTGGACTTTTTGATTTTTCGAGTTCTCGACTTTTTACTTTTTGGACTTCCAATTTCTCGTTTTTTAAACTTTGGATTTTTCAATTTTTCGACTGTTTCATACTTCAATTTCCCAATTTTTCAACTTTTTGATATTTTTATTTTTCAGTTTTTTCGGTTTCTCGAATTTTCAGTTCTATACATATTTCAATTTTTCAATTTTCGGAATTTTTGATTTTCCAATTTTTATTTTTTGATTTTTTCATGTTTGGATTTGTCGATTTTACAATTTTTCGATATTTGAATTTTTCAATGTTTTAAATTTTAGATTTTTCGATTTCTCGATTTTTCTGTTCTTCAATATTTCTATTTTTTTTTTTAGAATTTCGGTTTCATATAAAAAACCTTTATCACTAGGATCTCATCATCATTAAAAGAAGATGTACAATTTCCTGAAAATTTGTAGTTCTAATTGTTCCCCAAGAGAAATATTATTTTTATATATTTTGGTTATTAAAATTTGAACTTTGCAGAAAAAGTAAACGAATTAGTTTGTAATGCAAACCTGTAACATTTGATAAGCAATCAAAAGTTTAATGCAATCATTTTTCCGTCGGAAATAACTTAATCACTAACTTTGATAATTCCAAGCACAAGTGCATTTGCATTTTCTATCAGTTTTCCATTAGATACCCACCTTTCCTTAGAGTCCTTCTGTATCTTCAAACAGTATCTCATTTGCGTACAATTTTTTGAAAATCATATTTACACCGACCACCACATCCCCAAATAAACTGATAAATTTGGTGGTGTCTAATCAGTTATTATTTGTCCCTTCTATATATGAATCTAATTCTGCATGAACCCAATTTGTCAATGACTTAAGCTCGAAAACGCCATACAAAACTAATAGTTTATCAAGTTCTGAGTTTTATCATGTTATCATACTTTTTAATTCCCTACCCTTTACTTTCTTAGGGGGTATGTCATTTGCCAAAATCAGTCTTATCTTGCCTAGTACTAGGCCCGCCCACCCGCCCGCTATTTTCTCAGAGGGTATGTCATTTGCCAAAATAAGACTTATCTTAGCAAGTACTAGCAAGTATTACCCTCTGAGAAAATAAAGGGCGGGTGAGCGGGGCGAGTACTTGCTAACATAAGGCTTATTTTGACAAATGGCATAACCTCTGAGAAAATAGGAGGCGGGTGGGCGGGGCAAGGTAAGAGTGATTTTGGCAAATGCTGGATATGTTTCACTGTACTTTAGCTGCGAGGTAAGTTCTGTTGAATTAGCTTTCGACCAATTTTTTCTGTTGGGTTTTCTATATTAGGAGATACTTTTATAAAATGCTTTATGTTTTTCTTTCTTTTTCTCCTTATTCTTAAGGGTTTTAGTTTTTACTGCAGTTAATGTATTTTTTGTTGCTTTTCTGAACTCCTATTATCCTTATTATCCTGATGATTTCCTGAGCTTCTAATATGTTTCACATCCCTATATGCTGCTGTTTCTAGGAGTCTCCAAATTATGTGATTTATGAACGTTCACTTTTTCTGTGACAGTGTAATTTCAAATCCAAATTCTTTTAATTGCGTTTTTAGGTTTCTATGACTGGTGAGAATCGCCCCGGTCTAGTATAATCCAAAGATTTCTGTTTTAACATCAAAATTCTACGATCTTCAGTACCAGTTAAAAACCTTTCAATTTCGTCAAAACAAAGAAAATGTGGATAACGAAAGAACATTTTTGGTAATAAAGGCGGACAGTGAACTCTAATTTCAGTTACCAAATGACTAACTATTGATTAAAAAACAATTATCTATATACGTAATTCTCTATAAATTGCTAAACATTCAATCCACTTAGCTTTAAATGCAATTAATATAATTTTTTAATTAAAATGAAATACTCCCTTTTATATAAAATAGGAACGAAATTCGAACTAAGATATTTTTAATTATAGAAATTAAAAGCCTAGAAATTCCTGGGTAAATAGCATTTTCTAGTTGATAATCATAAAGCCAATGTAATAGATTTTGCATTAATAGACGCACCAATTCAATGACGTCCAATCAATTTATTTTTTTTTAGTGAACGTTATTTATAAAATAACATACTTCTGTACTTGTGGTTTATGAATCCGCCTCGAGTTTTTACCCTAGGCATTGAAGTACGCTATAATTATCTTGATGGCATAGCGACTAGGGACTTTTTTTTTTCTTTTTTTTTTCAACTGTACTTAGTCTTATCTATATTTTTAATTTATAGAAGTTATCACAAAGAAAATTTGTTAGATTGTACTTGAGGGGCGAGGAAAATTCTGTATGAACAACCTTTTTGAATCAATTTTAGAATTACATAAATTTAGAAATATCGAAAATTAAATAATAATAACAATCAGACTGCTGATCTTAAACAAGACAAAATATGTCGGTTAAAGTTGAAACTTTAAGTTGCCTCAAGTTGACTAACGGTGATTTTCGTTTAATAAATACTATTGTAGGTCATTTATTCGCTACACCCAGAAAACTTTCATTTTCCAAAAAAATAGAGATTTTGCTATAATAAATTCTGTTTTTCAACATACAACGAACTTTCACGGTTGTTTTAAAACGTCTGAAAAAAAAAAGCAAATAGACAGATTTTATTTAATTCGATAAAGCAATCGTAGTAATAACAAGTAACAACTAATCAGGAAGCGGACACTAAGTATAGACACATAGGAAAATCCCATCATAAAATGGAGAAAATGCTTCGATTCCCCACAAAAAAACTGTTACAAAACAATACGTACGTACATAACTGCGAAAAGCATTAAGTGAAAAGGTGCTCAACCATGTTGGTACCTAACTGACCATACATCAATAGATCATTGTTTTTCACTTCGTCGCGTTCATGTAAACAATGACAGGAAGTGTAAAATGAAGGTAACAGACGTAACCAGTTATGGATTAAACGTAACAAATTAACGGAACTAGTTAACGAATCACAGAAGAGTAACAAGTGAAATTTGCATTGCTTTTTTATTGTTTGTTTCTTAATTGATCAGCAAGTGAGGTAATACCGATATAGTTAGCTGGTTCGCATTTTTGAACTATGTAAGCACCAACTTACTTAGACATGCTATGATAATTATAGTAATCATGTCTGGCTCATTAATTATTTGATTGCTATATTATGATTAAAAACACAGTCATGTTTCCGGAGAGTAATGATTTTCCTAATTAAATAGAGTTAGATAATAATAATAATAATGATAGCAGGCAATGCTTTTTAAAGAAATCTGCTCCTTTGCTAGGAAGAGATAAATAATTTCTTCCACTAAATGGAAATTTGCGATGTAATTATCCATCAAATCTTGGTTTAAAAATGACGGTTTGTAACTATAAATCCTAAGAGCTTAAGTAAAAATGTTTAATTACTACCATTTAAAATAATTCTTTAGTCCAAAATGTTTAAACATCCAGTTAAAATTGTTTCAAATTGATTGTTTCTGAAACAATACTTTTGACTTTTTACTTGTGATTTTTCAAACTTCACCTTTCGTTGTCAGTTTTTGGTTGCTATGTTTTTACAAAACGTGAATTAATTGAATCTGATAGCACCTCTTACACTGGCACGAATAAAGCTTGGATAAAGGGTAAATTTATTTTGCAACTTTTGACAATACAACAGGAGTTTTTTTCATTCCTTAGGCTCTCGGGAACCCGTCCAATTTTTTTGTCGGTGCATTTCGCAAACACCTGTATATCAGAAACTCCAAATTTACAAAGTTCTCAATAATATCGCAACCTTACCACATTGGTGACAATGACATCCAGTTTTCTCTTGTGTGTTTATATGGACCTCACTACAGCCCAGAGGAAAACGATAATTTATCATTTGAGAAACTTCTTCAAATGAGTCGTACTAATTACAACCTAGTCATTCCGATGAGTTCAAAATCCAGAAACTTTTACAGTTTTTAAACAACTTCAACTTAATGGATAACGAAGCACACTAGGTTCAGGCTTAATCAATCTTCTTCCACTTTGGACCCACTTCTTACTAACTCTTCCCAGCTGTTAACTGAACACGAAATCCTACCTCCAGTTGGTAATTCTGATCATCCAAATCATCCATAGAAATCACACAGTTCTCAAGCTTAAGAAAGTTATCAATTAGTCCAATCTAGATCAAGAACTGGCGTCTGTTGACTAGGAACAAGCCTTAGCAAACCGTTCAATAGATCCTCAATAGCCCATTTTTTCCAGTATCGTTCAGAGTTATATCTCCAAAAATTCATATTTGACAAATCATCGCTGGAATCCGAAAAACCTGGATCAAAAACCCCACGTTACTAATGTTGAGGCAAAAAGAGAATATTGCCCTGGACGCCAAAACTCTTCTACAACGCACGTTCCTATTCCAGTTGCAAAATCAAGTAATGGTAACTTGTGTGACGACTTGACTGAAATATCGGAAATTTTTGCATCGAAATTCGAATCAGTTTACATTTTGGAGAACACAACACACTAGATCTTAGCGAACATCTTACTAATGTAATATTCCAAGAGAACACTGTTAAACATCATCTCCTTACTCTTCACTCATCATCAGCCTCCAGAATCGATGGTATATCTCCTTTTCTGTTGAAACGCTGCGCTCACTCACTCGCTTTTCCTCTAACCATGATCATGCAAAGCTCATTTCAAACTCATGCCCTTCCCGATATCTGGTTGAAAGCCCTAGTGGTCCCAATCTTTAATAAGGGAAATAAATTGGACCCCAAAACTAACTCATACCGTTTATACTTCCAAATTATATTATTCCCCCTAACCGACATGGCTTTACTCCTGGAAGATCGATTTCCAACAATCTACTAGTTTTATGTTGTGAAAAGAAGTCTACACCTATTAAAATAAAAAGGCAAATTTAAGCCCGCCCACCCGCCCTATCTCAATTGTAATGATTTTTTTTATTCGTCGTGAACCAAGGGGTCGAACTGCAAAATAGTTGTTTCTTTACAAGAAATTTAAAAACATGGCGTCATAACAATTTTTTTATTGATCAAATTAAGAACGAGTCACCCCTCTTTCTTAAAAAGGTGAGAAAGCAACCGTCTTTATTTAAAAAAATTATAATAATATTCAGAACTGTCTGTTAGACTGAAATAAAAATTTGGTCCCCTGTTTTGAGGCAACAAACTGAAACTCATTCAAATCAAAACAAATTTCTACGTGACATTCTTCCGGTGTATATTCAAGCAATTTCAAGTGCTTGTTTTCTACATCGGAAGAAAACTTAATAAGAAAGTGCGCCTGCGAACTTAACGCCAACATTAAACCCGAAAATTCGGGAGATGTTGTGAAAAATAAAACACAAATAACCGCAAATAATCTGCAAAATCGGAAATCAGTGCGTAGGGATAAAGTTTCAAAAGTAAATCGAAGATTCTAATATGACAACAATAGTTGGAAAAAGTTAGGTTAGACAGATAACGACAACAACGACTTGATAGGAGAACGACCTCCGCTAAAGCAAAAAGCAGTGGTGAAGTAGAATATAAACAAACTTGAGCAAAATGAGAGATACCGAGGATACAACAACGAATTAGGGGAATTGAAAAGCGGAAGATTGGGACGAAATATTTAAGAAATCAAAAAAACACATAGATCTCCAAAAAAAGCCGCAGAAACAGGAAATCAAGAGACACTAGCACACATGATGATACTACTGAAAGATCTCATCAAAGATACAAAAGGAATAAAAAGAAAGCAGCAAGAACATGCAGAGAGTATGAGATTAATAACAGAGGAAATGAAAGAAATTAAAAACGAAGAAAAGAAATATATCAGAGAAATAAATGAGCTAAAAGTAATTAATGAAAAATGCATACAGGAAATAGACCAGATAAGAAATCAATTACAAAACGCCAATGACAAAATAGAAAAATTAGAAAGTGACAAAAAAGAAAAAATATTGTCGTGCAAGGAATGCCAATAAATACGAGTGACCCAAATATATTAAGAGAAGAAATGGGAAATTTTATTGAAAGGGAAATGGGGCTAACAGTAAAAATAAACAAAGCAAAAAAAACTAGGGGAGAAAACTTGTTTAGTAGAGCTAGATAGCAAACATGAAAAAATCAAAGTGATGCAAAACAAAACAAAAATTAAGTCAGCTGCAAGAAAAACGACGACGACCTAACCAAAAACGAAAGAGAAATACAGGCAAAAATCAGAAGTATGGCAAAAGTAAAAATAGGATACCAAAAATTGATTCTGGAAAATGAGATATGGAGGTGGAACAAAGAACAGGGATTGTTGGAAAAAATAAAAGATTAAAGGCGAGAGAGAAAGGGCTTTACATAAACGAAGCGAAAACAAAATATATGGAATGGGGAAATAAGGAATTCGTACAAGGACAGTACCTAACGATGACAATGGAGAACACAACAATGGTGACGTTTTTGCGGCCTGGCGAGAAAGAACCAGCAAAAACAGCGAAAATGGAAGAAAGAGAACAAATAAAGCAAGGACAAGATCCGTTGATGGAAATGATGAAGCAACTAATGGAAGGAATAAAACAACTGAGAGAAGAAAATAGAAGAATAAAAAAAAGTACAGACAATAAATGGAATACTGGAAAGAGAAAGAGAAGAATGGAAAGAAAAGGAGAGAAGCTTCGAAGAAAGAAAATCAATAATTTAAAGAAGAAGTTGGAAAAAAAGAGAGGCAAGAAAGAGGAAACAATTTCATAATTACGGGTATGGAAATAAGCGAAAAAACAGATGCAAAAGAAGTAGAGGAATTTTTGAAAAAAGAAATTGAGGTAGAAGCAAAAGTGTTGGAAACAATAATTATAGGGAAAGAGGAAAGCAAGAAAATACTGGTTAAGACGATTTGGGAGGAAAAACAAGAGGTGATGAAGAATAAAAATAAACTGAACTGAGAGGAAAGAGAATATATATCGATAATGATTGGACAGTACAAGAGCAAAAAATCCAAGAAGGAATTCGGAAGGTAGCTAAAGAGGAAAGAAAAAAGGATACACAACAAGGGTGGGATATAAGAAGCTGGGAGTAGGGGACAAAATGTATACATGGAATGACAATAAAGGAAAATTGGAAGAAAAACTTCGCAAATCAAGTCAGCACTAACCGAAAAAGAAACACAAAGGGGAGGGGTAGCAATGATAGGACAAATAAAAACTTTAGGTTTAAGAATGTAGATTTTGTACATAATAGGGGAATGGGAAAGAAGAATGGGGAAGATAAACGTGGTTTAAAATTACTCTTTTGGAATATAGAGGGGCTGAAAAAGAAAGATAATTTATTTTGGGACTACGTGAAAATTTTTGATTTTGTGGGACTAACAGAAACATGAATACTAGAGAGAGACTGGAACAAACTGAAAGACGTGTTGCCAAAGGAATTTCAGTGGAAATTGCAAAAAAAGAAAAACGCAAGGGTAGAGCAAAAGGTGGAATCATAACAGTAGTGAAGAAAGATATAAAAGAAATAGAAGAGGAGGCGATAGAAATGGAAGGCATGGTTGCAAGAAAACTGACTGTAAATAAAAAAAGATGGAGCATCTGCATAATATATAGCAGAGGAATGAGAAACACGAAACAAGAAATACAAGAAAAAATCGAAGAGTCCGAAGAAGAATTTCTACTGTTAGGAGGGGACTTTAATGTCAGAATAGGGAACAAAAGCAGGGAAGACAGCGGGGGAAAACACACGAAAATCGAAAGATAAAGTAGAAAACAAAGACGGAAAATTGCTATGGGAATTAATTGAAGAAAGAGGTTGGGAAGTCTTGAATGGGGTGAAGGAAGGGGACGAGGAGGGGGAATTTACCTGGATAGGTAAAAGAGGGGAATCGGTAATAGACTACGTAATAGTAAACGAATTAGCAGAAGAAGAGGTAGAAACATTCAAAATAGGAGAAAGAGTGGACTCCGATCACATGCCACTAGAAGTAACATTGAGAGACATAAGTAGAAGGAGCTTAAATAATGAAGTAGGAAAAGAGAAGAAGATATGGGTATGGAATGAAAAAGGAATTGAGCATTATAAAAAAATGTTGGAAGTGGAATTTAAAGAAAAAGGAACTGAAAAGGAAATGGAAGAATTAAAAAGAGAAATTGAAAAAGCAGCCATAAAAAAGAAATTGTAACGAGAAATTTAGAAAAGAGAAACAGATGGTGGGATAGCAGATGCAGAGATTTAAAAACAGAAGCAAGGAAATGTTTACGAAGGTGGAAAAGGGGGAAAGGTATAAAAGAAGAGTACTGGCAAGCAAAAAATGATTATAGAAAACGATGCAAAGAAAAGAAAGAAGAGATCCAGCAAGAAGAAGAAGAAAAAATTAAAGCCATAAGAACTGAGCAAGAGGCATGGCAGTATATAAATAAAGAAAGGAAAAACAAAATCACGATTAGTGAAGACATACCTATAATACAGTGGAAGAAGCATTTTATGGAACTGTTGAATGGAAAGAAAGAGAGAATTGTAGAGCAAGATAGTAAAACCGGGAATGGTGGTAGAGAAAGGGAAGCTGAGATTCGAGTAGAGGAAGTAGGAAAATAAGTAGGAAGACTGAAAAGAGGAAAAGGACCGGGGAGGGATGGATTGGTAAACGAAGTGTGGATATTTGAGACGGATGGGATGATTGAAAGATTGAGCGAGTTAATGAATGATGTGTGGACGGGTAAAGGTTTTCCCAGGGAATGGAGAGTAGGGCAAATATTGCCCAATTCATAAAAAAGGTAATAAAGCAAAAGTAGAGAATTATCGGGGAATAACTCTCCTAAATACGGCATATAAACTGTACGCAATGGTGTTAAATGAAAGATTGGTGACAGAGATGAACAAAAAGAGTATATTACCGGAAAGTCAAGCGGGATTTAGAAGAGCTAGAGGGGCTGTGCACAATGTATATATCCTGCATCATCTAATAGAAAAAGAGTTGCTAAAGGAAGGAGGTCGGGTATATGCACTGTTTGTAGACCTAAAAGCCGCGTTTGATACGGTGGACAGAGAGTGTTTGTAGGAATTCATGGAGAGAAGAGGACTGAGTGAAAAGTTAATTGCAGCAGCAAGAGAGATCTATAGAGAGACAGTGACTAGTGTGAGAGTGGGATGAGTAGAAACTGAAATGTTTTGGACGACGAAAGGATTGAGACAAGGATGCCCATTAAGTCCCAGTCTGTTTGCTTGTTACATAAGCGATATCGAGGAAATGTTTAGAGGAGTACAAGCGGGAGGAATTGTGGTGGGAAGAGTAAAGGTATGGTGTTTGGCATTTGCAGACGATTTGGTAATATTGGCGAAGGATGAATGTGAAATGAATGAGATGAAAAAAATCTCCAAAGATACTTTAAAAGAAAGAAACTGGAGGTAAATGTAGAAAAAACAAAAATGATGGTGTTTGAAAAAAAAAGGAAGAAAAGGGGAGGAAAAAGTGTGGCATTGGGAAGATCGAATCATAGACATAGTAAAAGAGTTTAAATATTTAGGATTTAAGTTTACAACAACTAACACGGTAAAAGCACACATAAGAGAAAGAAGGGTCAAAGCAATGCAAATAATGGGAATGGTGTGGAGTATAGGTGAGAGAATATTTGGACATGACGTAAGAAGAAGAATGAAAATGTTTGATAGTTTAGTTAGGAGTGTATTAATGTATGGAGTGGAGATATGGGGATGGAAGGAATATGCAGAGATTGAAGCAGTACAAGAAAAATATTTGAGGTGGATGTTAGGGCTACGGAAAGAGACGCCAGGCTATCTAGTAAGAGAAGAATGTAAACGAGAGAAATTAAGAGTATACACTGGGAAAAGAGCTGTAAAGTATGATGAAAGGTTGAAAGAAAGAGAGGAATGTAGGATATTGTATGAATGCTGGAAGGAAAAAAAAGGAAGCAGGGAAAGAACATCACACGGGTAGGCAAGGATATTATGAAAGACTGGGATGGAAATAGAGAGAAAGAGAGAAATGGGGGTGAGTATGAGAGAAGAGTTGTGTATGCGTGACAGAGACATAGATAAACAAGAGAGAAGAGCGAGTGTAAGTAAATTTAGGTACAATGCAGACTATAGAAAGATAATAACAGAAACAGTACCAAAATACCTAGACAGAGAAAGCGCGAAAGAAAAAAAAAATTCCGAGATTTAGGTGTGGAAATGAAGAAAAAGTAATAAGTTTTGGGTAAGCGAAGGTGAGAGAATGTGTAGGATGTGTGGAGAAGGGCGAGAGACGATAGAGCACATGCTGCACGACTGTGAGGAGAGCAAAGAAAGAGAGGAGAGTGTGACACAGATATTGAATGAAGACGGAAGAGGGGTGGAATGGATGAAAGAAGTAGAGAGGACAAGAGTAAGGCTGGGGCAAGGGGGGTGGGATAAAGGAAAAAAAAATAGTTATTTAATTTTTAAAATGTTTTATTTGGTTTTTGTAACAAGGAAAAAAATTGTAGGTTGTAAATCAAGAATCTTTTAAGCCCGTACGGTAAAAATAAACACTTACTACATACAAACCATGCATAAAAGAAGACATATCCAATAGAATCATGAGAAGAAATCGTTGTGTTCAAGCGCTTAATAAATTGCTCAGGAATAAAAATATATTCAGAGGAGCCAAACTAAAAACGTACAAGACAGTTATAAGACCCATTCTCACATACGCATCTGAGACTTGGGTAATAACAAAAATTACAAGAATGACAAGAAAACTTATTATTACTGCTATGGCGCCATTTTTCCTTTATAGAGGTTATCATAAAAAAACAGCAAAATCTAATTTTATAATTTATCAACGAAGCTAGGGAAGTTCTGTCGAAATAAACTTCGATCATTTTTGTTTGCTTTTTGCATTTGTGCATAGCAAAAACGCCCAACTGTTTTATTTTAATGTTTAAAGCAAAATGCATTTACAAATATTTTACTCGTAGTTACGCTATCGAGCCAATACACAACAATTTCGAATATTCGCGTGACAGATAACTGTAGTGTCTATTTTAGTGTTTTTATTCAATAATTTGAAATAATTTATATGTAAGTAAGTTCCTCACGTAAAACTTTTTTGCCTAGTTGGGTATAGTAGAATATAGTTACCCAGTTCACACAGAGAAAATTATCAGATATCGACCGAACCACTTTCAATACATTCTACGTCTACCGAGTAGTAAAAGTATCAATTTCTACAATTTTTTTCAGTAAAACGAGTCCCGAAACCAGCCTCGAGCATCACCCACTTAAAGCCATCACCACTGACCTATATTGCCACAAAATTCTTAATTGTTCGAGAAAAAAAAGAACCACTTTCACGCGTCGGCCGCGACTTCCAGATTCGAATCGCGCAAATTCCATCCGGAAACCAATGCCCAACTCTCGTTGTTTTTTTACGTAACTCTCATTTATTTTTCTAATAAAATCATTAAAATACGAGGAAGCATTGCACAACCGTCGCTCTGACGAATTTCGGCTGCATCAGCCTGCAGAAAGTGATTGCATAACCGATTTGCGCATTCCAAGTGAATTATATAATTTATGGTAAATTTATTATTGTTGGTTGACGTTTTTGGCATCGATCACCAATTGGGCAATTTTTTAATCGCGTGTTGCTAAATTATGCAAATTAAATGGCTCACGTAAAAAGTTTGATCGGAATGTTCCGTCTGCGTTTAATAAAAGCACTAAAGGTAACAATTTTTGAAAGTCTTTTGTGGACGTTCACAATTTGATTGTATTGGAGACATTCCTAGCAGTCGACTAATAAGTGTTGAGATAAGGAGAGAAATGGTAAGAATACCCAACGAGGCAAGATTACTTTTACCTATCTAAAGAATGTGCCTGGAGGTAAATATAAAAATCAAAACTTGTTAAACTTTTTAGACACGTGCTCATGTAGCACCTGTCGTTGAAAGATTTTAAGAGAACGAAGTAATGCGTACCTAGGTAATAATTTAAAGTTTTCATACATAGTAAATGTTACACGTCTAAGACATTTCTAATCATTATCATAAAATTTCCCGTAAGGCTCATTTCAGTACATTTCTTACATTAACCTCAACTGCATGATAAATGAGCTCCTAGGAATAATTTGCTGAAAAAATTGCGCAATGCACTTAGAAAAAAATGTCTAGTTAAAAGATATAAGGATTAGAAAGGTCAAGTTTTGCTGCATTCACCTTAAACAATAACAACTACTAAAAGACGGTTTAAAATTAACAGCGAACACTGGTTTCACATTACGGAACAACACAATAGAAACGCTAAAGATGGCCTGTCATTTGCAATTATAATACATACAACTGTCAGGTTTCTTTTAAAAATGTTTGATAAATTAAGGGTTTCTTCTGTCACACCTGTTATTTTCCATTGGATACATGGTCAACTTGTGTTCCACATTTTCCAGAATTTTATCAGCACCATTGACATTAATAGGCGTGAATAAGAATAATTTTTTACCAGATGTCACAATTTGTTATTACCTACTCACAATTGTAATAAATTTATACACGCATTTTAATTTTACAATAATTAACTTTCATTTTGCCTAAAGTTAAATAAGGACATTCTAGTGCACTGTCGTTTTGCTTTTATACAGCGTATCTAATTTATGTTTAGTTCGACATTTTATTCACCGAAAAAGGCCAAATACTTTAACTATGTTAAAAAATTACCACTCTGCAGCTATTAAAAAATATACACTTTGTATCGAGTATCCTAAACACTCTCATAATTAAAAATTGCCAACTCAGCCATATTTACCATTTTTAAACATGGAGATTTGGAATGTTGCAAAAAATCATTTTGGTTATCTTACCTTGTCAAATAAATGTATGGAAAAATTGGAGAGTGTTTTAAGGTATTTATATTGAGTAATTAAATTTGTAGGTAACCAGTTTTCTCATAATTTTCACTTGAGAAAACTTGTATTTGTGACTCTAAATAAGCTTTCTTTTGATATCAAATGTGTCAAGGGTGTTCGTAATAGATGTTAGAATTTTTATCAGAATAACCTCAACAAGCCTGCTGTCAAAAGACTAAACTAACTGAAACACGAGTTACAAAATGTGATAAAATATAGGAGTGTTGCATTTGAAATGCATCTATTTTGAATATTGTGCATTAAAAAACCTTTGTACCTAATATTTATTTTTTCACTCCATGGACAGTTTAAAACTGTCAAGTGTCCACTTAAAAATATACAACTTTGGTGAGTAAATTTTAATAAAACACGATGTATATCTGAAAATAACTGTAAATCCGCAAGATTTATTTGATTGAAATGGACTCCTGCAGCTCCAAAAACATTATATTCTTTTACTAATTTACAATAAATGTGTACTTTTCTGCCACTAGATCGTTGGGACACCCTGTATATGATTCTAAAATTCTCTCGACGCTTCGTGACCCCTTCACTACGAAACAAGTAGTCTCCCGTTTCCGTCGTCTGTCTGTCTGGTGTTTGTATCCATTTTTTATTAGACACGTAATTTCCGAAACTACAGGACATTGTTATCTAATTTTGTATGTATATTAGAAATATCATGTAGATGGTTAAGTGCACCAACAATTTCATGAAGTCATTTCATTGAAACATATTTTAAAATATTTTGATTGTTATACAAAATATACTCCTATGCTTGTATAGCACGAATGTGAAACCTTCTTTGGGATCCCAACTGCTATTTAAAAAAAAAAGTGGCCCCAACTGTATTTTTAAGAATGTAAAACCTTCTCGGGGACCCCAACTGTCTTTTTTTCAAGAAGGTAAAACCTTCTAGGGCCCCCCAACTGTTTTTTTTTAAGAATGTGAAACGTCCTCGGAGGTCCCAACTGGCATTTTTTAAAAAGGCGAAACCCCGAAGACCCCAAGTGTGTTTTTTTTTAAGAATATAAAGCCTTCTCAAGGATACCAACTGAACGAGGTGAAACCTTCTCTGTGACCCCAACTGTCTTTTTTTCAAGAAGGTAAAACCTTCTAGGGGACCCCAACTGTTTTTTTTTTTTTTAATGAGAAAACTTCTCGGAGGTCCCAACTGTCTTTTTTTTAAGAATGTGAACCCTTTCAAGGGTACCAACTGAAGGAGGTAAAACCTTCTCGGGGACCCCAACTTTTTTTTTCAAGAAAGTAAAACCTTCTAGGGACCCCCAACTGTTTTTTTTTAAGAATGTGAAACCTTCTCGGAGGTCCCAACTGTGTCTTTTTTCAGAAGACGGAACCTTCTCGGGGACCCCAAGTGTCTTTTTTTTAAGAATATAAAACCTTCTCAAGGGTACCAACTGAAGGAGGTAAAATCTTCTGGGGGACCCCAATTGTCTTTTTTAAGAAGGTAAAACCCTCTAGGGACCCCAACTGTTTTTTTTTTATGTGAAAACTTCTCGGAGGTCCCAACTGTCTTTTTTTAAGAATGTGAACCCTTCTCAAGGGTACCAACTGAAGGAGGTGAAACCTTCTCGGGGACCCCAACTTTTTTTTTCAAGAAAGTAAAACCTTCTAGGGATCCCCAACTGTTTTTTTTTTAAGAATGTGAAACCTTCTCGGAGGTCCCAACTGTGTCTCTTTTTCAAAAGACGAAACCTTCTCAGGGACCCCAAGTGTCTTTTTTTTTTAAGAATATAAAACCTTCTCAAGGGTACCAACTGAAGGAGGTAAAATCTTCTCGGGGACCCCAATTGTCTTTTTTTAAGAAGGTAAAACCTTCTAGGGACCCCCAACTGTTTTTTTTAAGAATGTGAAACTTTCTCAAGGGTACCAACTGAAGGAGGTAAAACCTTCTCGGGGACCCCAACTTTCTTTTTTTCAAGAAGGTAAAACCTTCTAGGAACCTCCAACTGTTTTTTTTTTTAAGAATGTGAAACCTTTTCGGGGACCCCAACTGTCTTTTTTTCAAGAAGGTAGACCTTTCCAGGGGACCACAACTGTTTTTTTTTAGAATGTGAAACCTCGGTGGTCCCAACTGTATTTTTAAAAGTGTAAAACCTTCTTGGGGACCCCAACTTTCTTTTTGTCAAGAAGGTAAAATCTTCTAGGGACAGAAGAATGTGAAACTTTCTCGGAGGTGCCAACTGTCTTTTTTTTAAGAAGACGAAATCTTCTCGGGGACCCAACTGTCTTTTTTTCAAGAACGTAGACCTTTCCAGGGGCAACTGTTTTTTTTTAGAATGTGAAACCTTCTCGGGGGTCCCAACTGTCTTTTTTTAAGAATATAAAACTTTCTCGGGGCTCCGAACTGTCTTTTTTTTTAAGAATGTGAAACTTTCTCAAGGGTACCAACTGAAGGAGGTAAAACCTTCTCGGGGACCCCAACTTTCCTTTTTTTCAAGAAGGTGAGACCTTCTAGGGACCCCCTACTGTTTTTTAAGGATGTGAAACCTTCTCGAAGGTGCCAACTGTCTTTTTTTAAGAAGACGGAACCTTCTCGGGGACCCCAGCTGTCTTTTTTTCAAGAAGGTAGACCTTTCTAAGGGTCGCCAACTGTTTTTTTTTTAGAATATAAAACCTTCTCGGAGGTCCCAACTGTCTTTTTTTAAAAAACGCGAAATCTTCTCGGAGACCGCAAGTGTCCTTTTTTTTAAGAATATAAAACCTTCTCAGGGCTCCCAACTGTCTTTCTTTTTAAAGAATGTGAAACCTTCTCAAGGATACCAACTGAAAGAGGTAAAACCTTCTCGGGGACCCCAACTGCCTTATTTTCAAGAAGGTAAAACCTTCTAGGGACTCCCAACTGTTTTTTTTTAAGAATGTGAAGCCTTCTTGGAGGTCCCAACTGTATTTTTTTTAAGAAGACGAAACCTTCTCGGGGACCCCAAATGTCTTTTTTTAAGAATATAAAACCTTCTCAAGGGTACCAACTGTCTTTTTTTCAAGAAGGTAAAACTTTCTAGAGAACCCTAACTTTTTTTTTAGAATGTCAAACCTTCTCGGGGGTCCCAACTATCTTTTTTTAAGAAGGCGAAACCTTCTCGGGGACCCAAAGTGTCTTTTTTTCAAGAAAGTAAAACCTTCTCGGGGGCCCCAAGTGTCCTTTTTTTAAGAATATAAAGCCTTCTCGGGCTCCCAACTGTCTTTTTTTTAATAATGTGAAACTTTCTCAAGTGTACCAACTGAAGGAGGTAAAACCTCGGGGGCCCCAACTTTCTTTTTTTCAAGAAGGTAAAACCTTCTAGGGACTCCCAACTGTTTTTTTTTAAGAATGTGAAACCTTCTCGGAGGTGCCAACTGTCTTTTTTTTAAGAAGACAAAACTTTCTCGGGGACCCAACTGTCTTTTTTCTCAAGAAGGTAGACCTTTCCAGGGGCCCCCCAACTGTTTTTTTTTTAGAAAGTAAAACCTTCTCGGGGACCCCAAGTGTCTTTTTTTTAAGAATTTGAAACTTTCTCAATCGTACCAACTGTAGGAGGTAAAACCTTCTCGGGGACCACAACTTTCTTTTTTTCAAAAAGGTAAAACTTCCTAGAGACACTTAACTATTTTTTTTTTTAAGAATGTCAAAGCTTCTCGGAGGTCCCAACTGTTTTTTTTTTTTTTTAAGAAGACGAAACCTTCTCGGGGACTCCAAGTGTCTCTTTTTAAGAATATAAAACCTTCTCAAGAGTACCAACTGTCTTTATCTCAAGGAGGTAGACCTTTCCAGGGGCCCCCAGCTGTTTTTTTTAGAATGTCAAAACTTCTCGGGGGTCCCAACTATCTTTTTTTAAGAAGGCGAAACCTTCTCGGGGACCCAAAGTGTCTTTTTTTCAAGAAAGTAAAACCTTCTCGGGGACCCCAAGTGTCCTTTTTTTAAGAATATAAAACCTTCTCGGGGCTCCCAACTGTCTTTTTTTTAAGAATGTGAAACTTTCTCAAGGGTACCAACTGAAGGAGGTAAAACCTCGGGGGCCCCAACTTTCTTTTTTTCAAGAAGGTAAAACCTTCTAGGGACTCCCAACTGTTTTTTTTTAGAATGTCAAACCTTCTCGAGGGTCCCAACTATCTTTTTTTAAGAAGGCGAAACCTTCTCGGGTATACAAAGTGTCTTTTTTTCAAGAAAATAAAACCTTCTCGGGGACCCCACGTGTCCTTTTTTTTAAGAATATAAAACCTTCTCGGGGCTCCCATCTGTCTTTTTTTAAGAATGTGAAACTTTCTCAAGGGTACCAACTGAAGGAGGTAAAACCTTCTCGGGGACCCCAACTTTCTTTTTTTTCAAGAAAGTAAGACCTTCTAGGGACCCCCAACTATTTTTTTTTTAAGAATGTCAAACCTTCTCGGAGGTCCCAACTGTTTTTTATTCAAGAATGCGAATCCTTCTCGGGGACCCCAAGTGTCCTTTTTTTTAAGAATACAAAATCTTCTCAGGGCTCCCAACTGTCTTTTTTTTTAAAAATGTGAAATCTTCTCAAGGGTACCAACTGAAGAGGTAAAACCTTCTCGGAGACCCCAACTTTCTTTTTTCAAGAAGGTGAAACCTTCTAGGGACCCCCAACTGTTTATTTCAAGAATGTGAAACCTTCTCGGTGGTGATAACTGTCTTTTTTTTAAGAAGACGAAACCTTCTCGGGAACCCCAACTGCCTTTTTTTCAAGAAGGTAAAACCTTCTAGGGACTCCCAACTGTTTTTTTTTAAGAATGTGTAACCTTCTCAGAGGTCCCAACTGTCTTTTTTTAAGAAGACGAAACCTTCTCGGGGACCCCAACTTTCTTTTTTTCAAGGAGGTAAAACTTTCTAGGGGGCCCCAACTGTTTTTTTTTATGTGAAACCTTCCCGAAGGTCCCAACTGTCTTTTTTTTAAGAAGGCGAAAGCTTCTCAAGGGTACCAACTGAAGCAGGTGAAACCTTCTCAGGGGCTCTAACTGTCTTTTTCTCAGAATGTGACACATTCTCGGTGGTCTCAACGGTCTTTTTAAGAATATAAAACCTTCTCGGCGACCCCAACTATTTTTTTTTCAAGAAGGTAAAACCTTCTACGGGCCCCCAACTAGTTTTTTTTAGAATGTGAAACCTTATCGGATGTCTCAACTGTCTTTTCTTTAAGAAGGCGAAACCTTTTCGAAAACCCCAAGTGTCTTTTTTTACGAATATAAAACCTTCTCGGGGCCCCAAACTGTCTTTTTTTTAAGAATGTGAAACTTTCTCAAGGACACCAACTGAAGGAGGTGAAACCTTCTCGGGAGTTCTAACTGTCTTTTTTTTAGAATGTGACACAATATCGGTGGTCCCAACTTTCTTTTTTTCAAGAAGGTGAAACCTTCTAGGGACCCCAACTGTTTTTTTTTTAAGAATGTGAAACCTCCTCGGCAGTCCCAACTGTCTTTTCTTTAAGAAGGCGAAACCTTCTCCAGGACCCCAAATGTCTTTTTTTTAAGAATATAAAACCTTCTTGGGGCTTCGCACTGTCTTTTTTTTAATAATGTGAAACCTTTTCACGGGTACCAACCACTACCAACTGAAGGAGGTGAAACTTTATCGGGGGCGCCAAATGTCTTTTTTAAAAATGTGAAACCTTGTCGGGGGCGCCAAATGGTTTTTTTTAAGAATGTGAAGCCTTCTCGGAGGTCCCAACTGTCTTTTTTTTTTAATCCGAAACCTTCTCGAGGTTCCTAATTGTATTTTTTTTAAGTCAGACCACATTTAGGGCCGGTTTATAGAAGCGCGAGTTAAATATTTAATCCTCGATTAATTTAACACTGGATTAAAATGAGGAATGGGAGCTCGTGATTGGTTAAAACCTGCACGTCGCCTAGCAACGAACCTCAATTAAAAGTTAATCGCGAATTAACTTTAACTTCGGTTTCTATAAACCAGGTCCTAGATACTTAAATTTTTGAGTTGACGTCATTATTTCAGTAACATTGGAATCATTGTGTTCTTGGATAAACAGTTTCTGTCTTAATCGAAAACATACCTCACTTAAGTATTTTTCCTGCATAAACATTTATAAAAAATAAAACTGTAACTATACGTATTGAATAATTTATAAAGAATTTTAACGTGTTACCAAAATTTCGAGGTAGTTTGTTACGTAACACGTGTAAGTGTATCGTGTTACGTAACGTCTGACAATGATACAAAGTACAATTTAATGGTCGTAACTTTGGGTCAACCCATGTAAGTAAAGTTAAAAATAGAGGTGAACGGTTAAACTACAGGTAAAGTAGCATGCTATGCTGCACGTCGTCACACATCAAACAAAAATCGTCGAAACGTATCAACTATTATTCATACTAAAATGTAGTCGTTCATTTTTGGAGACAGAAGACTAAAAGAGTTAAATTTATACATGCTAAACAAAGTAGACAATGTGAGGCTAAACTATAGAGTTATAAATGATAAACCTAAAAATATATAACAATTATAAAAGAACACTTATTATTTAGGAATACTGTTTGCTCTAATAATCCCTGAAGATGAATGGTCGAAAACAGAGAGCGACATAAACCAAAATAAGGAAGAGAATGTGATGAACCTTGGATGCATACAGTTAAAAACGGAGAAGAATAAATTATAAACTCCATTTCATTTTTTTGAATGGAACTAAATAATTTTCTTTTCTTAATTCTAATAGCTCACAAGGATACCGATATGTGTGCTAGAAAATGTTATATAGAACCATAACTCCTTGTTCTTTGTATAATTTTTACCGTTTGTCTCTCTGTCTGTCTGCCGTCTGTCCGGATAAAAAGAGAATTTCGACCTTAACAATCCTAAGTGATCTGCATATTTTAAAATTAGTTAATTTTTGTTTTGTAGTATTATATTTTCATTTATGTATTATTACCTTGTCTTGTTATTACTATTAATAAATAAAAAAATATATTACACACAAAATCTTCGTAACTACTCGACCGATCGTTGTCGAATTTTATAACTGCCTACCAGGAACATCGGGTACATGGTAAAACGCTAATCAAAATTTGGATAAACATCGCCACCAAAAATAGACGACATCATCGCCAAAATTTACATTAATAAATGTTAATTCAGTTTTATAGAACAAGGTGCTCCTTCACAAGTGGTCTATGAATCCGTGTTCAGTTTCTGTTCTAGACATCCAGATTTTTGAAGAAAAAACACTTTTTTTTCACTTTGAAACGGCAAACCGAATGCTATGAAATCTTGCAAAATTTTTAAATTTATCGTAATCATCGTAAATCATTAATCAAAATTTATTTGTTTATCCCCTTCCCAAAAATTGATGACGCCATCTCAAAATTTTACCGAATAAATCATCTCTCGAGTATGCAAAATATTATGACTCTATATTGTAGTTTATCCGTGCACTCATAAATTTTAGAATTACTTATTCATGGCGATTAAAAAAAAATAATAAAAACTATTGAGTCCATTTTCCCGAAAATTTGGGAATACAGTACTGTTATTATTATTATTACACTGCATCTATGCAATGTGTCCTTGCAAAATTTGCTAATGGAAAAACTCGCGTAAAACAAACGTACTTTAACATTACATTCATATCATTAGTTTAACTTACAATGGTCATAAAAAAAAATTCGTAAAATCAAATATTTCAATTTTTCAAAAAATCTGAAATTTATTTACCTTGAACCAATTTTTTAATATCACAATTTTTCGTTTTTTTCATTTTCTTTCATTTTTCCATTTTTCGACGTATCGGTTTCATACTTTTTCAATTTCTCGATTTTTAATTTTTCAATTTTGCAAATTTTCGATTTTTTAATTTTTCGTTTCCTCAATTTTTCAAGTTCTTGAATTTTATTTTTCATTTTCCCGATTTTTAAATCTTCATTTTGTCGATTTTATATTACAATTTTTCGTTTTTTTCATTTCCTTTTTTGTTTTTCAATGATTCTTTCGATTTTATAAGTTTTCGTTTATTAAATTTTTCAAATTTTCAATCTTTGATTTAAAATTCCTCGGTTTCTCAGTTTTTTTATTTTTAATTTTGCAATGTTTGGACTTCTCAATTTTTCGATTTTCCGATTTTTTTAATTTTCAATATTTCGATTTTATAATACATATTTCGTTTTTTCGATTTTACACTTTTTAAGTTTCTCAATTTTTAATCTTTCGATTTTTCAGTTTTTCGTTTCTTCAATTTTTCAAGTCCTTGATTTCTAATTTTGATATTTTTCAAAGTTTTTATTTTATACTTTTTACTTTCTATTTACAGGTGCTATTTTTCCATATTTTTTTATCGAAAAGTTGAAAAATCGAAAAATTGCAAAGGAAACGAAATATTGAATCGAAAAAATTAGAAAACTCAAATATTGTAAAAAGAAAAATTATAGAATCGTCAAAATTGTAAAGTCGAAAAACTGAAAAATCGAAAATCTGAAAAATTGAAAAATGGAAAAATCGAATAAATGAAAGTTTTAAAATCCAATAATTGAAAAATTCTAAAATCGTAAAATTGAAAAAGTGAAAAATTTTAAAAAATCTTATTATCACACATTTAAAATGAAAACTAGAAAAATTGCAAATCAAAGATTGAAGAAAAATCAAGAAACTGAAAAATTTTAAATTGAAAAAACGAAAAATTAAAAAATCTAAAAATTGAAAAATTAAAAGACTGAAAACCAAAAAATTGCAAATCGAAAATCTGAAAAAAATCAAGAAAATAAAAAACCGAAAGGAAACATTGCAATTCGGAAACTGAAGAAATGAAAAATTAATAGTTCAAAACTCGTGAAATTGCAAAATCTAAAAATTAAAACATCCAAAAGTTGGAAAATCGAAAACCTGAAAAATTAAAAAATAAAATCTCGAAAAGTTAAGTTGCAAAATGGAAAATTGCAAAATTGCAAATCGAAAAATCGAACAACCGAAAAATTAAAAAAATTACAATGAAAAAACAAAACATTAAAAAATCGGAACATTGAAAAATCGAATAATTGTAAAAATAAAGAAAATAAAAAACCGAAACGAAAAATTGCAAATCTAAAAATTCCAGAATAAAAACTCAAATAATTGAAAAATTAAAAATTTAAACCTCGAGAAATTTTAAATCAAAAAATTGCACAACTAAAAATTGAAGAAACAAGAAAAATGAAAAATCCCAAATCGAAAAACTGAAGAAACGAAATGGAAAAAATTACACTGAACAAAAAGTAAATTATAACATCGAAACATTAAAAATCGAACAATTCAAAAAATAAAGAAAATTACAAATCGAAAACTCGAGAAACTAAAATTTAAAAATTGAAAAATTCAAATACGTTTTTGTTCAACAGTGTAACCTGAATATTTCACATCTTTTGTATTGTGACGTCCTTCTCACGGCCAGGCTAGCTCCTTCGTCGTTGCGGGGTGATGGGTCGTTCGACTGTCTTGACCTTGGGCGCCAGTGTGTCACAAGAGGGCACACAGAAAAAAAGAAAGATGACAGGAAAGCCGAAGAAGAGAAAGAACGAAGAGTGGAATAATTAGAATAAAGAGAAGAAAAGGAAGGAAAGGGAAAAAAGGGAGAAGCAACAAATACCCGGTCTAATCACGTATATAATCTGGATTCTATATACAAAAAAATAATATAAATTGGGGGGGGCGGCAGCAGCTCGTTGGTAGGTGGATTGACGACCCTGGTTAACCGGCGACCCGTGACGATTGGAGGCAAAACAAAAAACTGGCACAACGCAAACTGGGACGCACCCGGTTTCTCCCGGACGATCGGCGAGCACTTCCCGGCGATCGGCGCGCACTTCCCGGCGACTTACCGTATTGGTACCAATACGCAGAACGCCCGTTCCCGTCTCCGCGGTCCTGTTGAGGTCAGCTTCTCTTCCTGTGCCTCTCCTGGACTCCGTTGGCCTTTGGTGTTCTCGCCTCAGCCCTTTTCTCGTCTCTCCAAACACGGTCTCTCTTCTCAAAGCCTCGACACCGGCCCTCCTCGTCTTCACCCAACGCTCGCCTCCCTCTTCTCCCCTTTTTTTTTTTTTTTTCTCGCTCGTCGCTCGTCGCTCCCGCAGAGCTGCGCCGCCGCGTAAATGTCACGTTACAGTATTCAGTTTCATAATAAAAGGATTTTTAGAAACAAACAAGTATTACGCATTATATGAATCACTCTCGTCAGATAATAAAATGATGTATTATTACATCAACAGATAAAAACAAAAACAAAAGAATGCTAAACACAGTGATGAATCAGTAATTATCTCCATCCAGAATCATTTGTTCCAAACAATGTATATCACAAACAAACATTATTATTATTATTATTATTATTAAACACCGTAGATGAAAATCAGAATTTATATCCATGAGTTTCTACTTTATATACGTAAATAAAACTTTAATTCGGAACTCTCTCTAAAACAGACTTCGTCCATCGTAAAAATCCGTTCCAAACAAACAAGGCGATAAATTAAAAATGCTAATCTAACGTCTCGTTTGAGCATCATCACGCTGAAAACTAGAACATTTTTTCACCGCTAGTCGCGGCCAATAATTGTGTTAGTGAAAGCTTTTCACTGAATCTCTTTCTTACATAACCCAATGCCGTTGTCTTGTGTAACCAGCAAACACATTGAGAAAGGTTACAAATTTGAAGATCATTAGCAGCGCGAGTACCACCACTCTTATTCCACTGGAACTGGTGCCTCAGTACTGCGGTTCAAGATCAAACCTTCTCAAGCCATCTTCTCTTGCAGATCGTGTTCTTTAGCGGCCACTAAACCTCGGATCCATGCCTTTCAAAGTACCCAGCCGCCGAAAGAACGACCCCAGTTAGTACCAGGAAGATGGTACTGAGATGCCTTCGCGCGCTCGCTGTGGTACTGCTGACGCTGCGAGTGGTCAACTCCGGGATTCTGGATTGGGCTAAATCGGATAATATCGACGTAAACTTACCTTGGCTACCTTGTAAGTACTTTCACGGTTTTTTTTTTAGTGCTTTCAGTCAAATTTGCATGGCGCCACAATGTTTATAGTTTTCTTTGATAACTTTCATTTATTTAAATTTGTTGTTGCAGTTGAAAACGAAACAAGGTGCTATGACGATTTGGGTTGCTTGAATATTACGAGGAGTTGGTACCATTTGATTCTGAGGCCTATAAATCTGTTCCCTCTGCCCAGGCGTGTGATCAACACGAGGTTCTTGCTGTACACGCGGTCGAATCCAAAAGAGGTATTTTTTCTTGAAATTCTAGTTATGTATTAATAAACGCACGCTAAAAAATTTACAAATTAATAAGTTCAAAAATAAATGTTTCGTTCGGTATACACATATAAAAGTGGGATACGTATTTTGAGAATTTTAAGACAACTGAAAAATTTAGGTAGACCAGCAAAAGAAATTTTGAAAGTTCCCCTAAAATAAAAAATGAAGGGGACATTATTTAAAACAAACCATTATGTTTGAAAAATAGAAACAATCATTAATAAGCTTTTTCGCTCGGTCACGAATATTTAAAGTCGAACGATCTCTCCGACAGCGCATAAATGGCATCATTTCAATATATATGTATATAATATGCACTATCCGAAATATCGCGCGAGTTTAAGATTTTAATTTTTTTTTTTTGTGATTACCTGCAACTAATCAAATTTTTGGAAAAAATATTTCAAAAAGCAAATCATTAATGTATTCATTAATAGAAAACATAACTTATTCTAGAACATGTGGAAACAGAAAAATAGTAAAAAAAAATTGTAACACTAAACTTTAGCGTAAATTTACAAATATTCAAGTGTCCGGGTTTTTTGTAGGGCAGTGTATTTCTTTTTTTAAAAAATAATTTTATTTACAACTACCACTTGTCGGTTTTAAAACTAAGTTAAAAAAGAAAACTCGCTCACTAAAAATTTCGATGCACACTGTGCAATTAACAAACAAATACGTTTTTAAAAAATGACTGACTGTGGCAAACGACATACCCTCTAAGAAAATAGAGGGCGGGTGGGCGGCTCTAGTACTCGTTAAGATAAGATTGTTGTTGGTAAATGACATATCCTCTAAGAAAAAAAAGGGTGGGTGGGCGGGGCTAAAACTTGCTAAGATAGGACTGAACAGTATTAAGAGTAGTCACTGGGACGAAGAAGGGGTGGGCGGGCGGAGCTGTACTTGTAGTTTCCCAAAGCATTCATATTTTTAGAATTAATGCTACCCAACTTTAGCAACCAAATTTTTTTACAACCGTGAATTATTTTTAATAATGTCTGTACATGCTCGCTGCGCTCGCATTCTAAGCGTTATTTTTTTGTACTTCAGTCTTATAGAAGTAATTAAGAAGAATCTCAGAGAAACTGTCTAGGTTTTGTTGTAATAGTGAATTCTCTCATTAATAATAATTTAGCTTCCCACTAATAATTTTGAACAACATCTACAAGTGCTCGCTGCACTCGCATTATGAATGTTATTTTTTTAACAAAATTACGAATGATTGGTCAGCAGACTCTCAAGATCAGTGTTTCAGTCCAAGATACATTAGTGTGTGCACACACAACATTTAAACACATACATTTTTGCACATTATATTCTTCCACTAATTTCGACTTTCAGATTTTTTTGGCATTATTTCTTAGAAAATTCCTATCATTTTTGAAGATTCTGCAAAATGAATGAAACAAGACAAATTTTGGGTTATTTCAAAAATTTCAATTTGAACAGAATATTTACAAAATCTTGGACAATAGTACTTTTGAAAATTAGTAAAAGACACTATTGCCTTCAATTTCTATAATTTTTTTGACTTCATTTTTTCGAAAATCCCTACCTTTTCTGGAAAATCACCAAAATGACATAAAGTAATTTTTGGGATTTGAATTTGATGTTTCGAAAATCTGGGTCTGGGATCAGAGCACCTCCGGAAAATTGGGGGCGGAGAATTATTTCTTCGAAAATTCCTACGACTTCTGAAAAATCTCAAAAATGAATGTAATAAAACAAATTTTGACATATTTAAAAAATCTGAAACAGAATATTTCGAAAAATTTTATTTCGGCAAATTCAAGCCCCGCCCACCCGCCATTTATTTTCCCAAAGGGTTATTTGACAAAATCAGTCTAATCTTAGCAAGCAATCGCTAAGCTACCTCCTAAGATAAGACTGATATTGGATAATAACACACCATCTAAGAAAAGAGAGGGTGGGTGGGCGGGTTTAGTTCCTGCCAAAATAAGATCGATTCTGGCAAATGACATACCCTCTAAGAAAAGAGAGGGTGGGCGGGCGGGGTTAGTACCTGCTAAGATAAGAATAATTTTGGCAAATGACATACTCTCCAAAAAAAGAGAGAGTGGCCGGGGCTAGTACTAGTGTCTGGAAAATGGCGGATTAACTCTCCGCTACGCTCTACTCAACTGGTGAGTATGGGAAAAATAGTAAAAAAAATCCTTCTCGCATTTTGGTGAAGTTATAATGATGTCATTTGCCAAAATCGATTTTATCTTAGCAGGATCTAGTCCCGCCCACTCACCCTCTCTTTTCTTAGACGGTATGTCATTGGCCAAAATCAGTCTTATCTTAACAAGTACTAGCCCCGCCCACCCACCCTCCCTTTTCTTACAGGGTATGTCATTTGCCAAAATCAGTTTTATCTTAGCAGCTGCTAGCCGCCACTTTCTAGACACCCGGTATAAAAAACAAGCAACAACTTCTAAAGTTCCTTTAATCTTATTTAGATAAGGGTCTTTTGGATTTTTTAGAATTCTTTCAAAATTAAGATCAGCGGCTCTTAAATTTTATGCACATTCATGGAAAAAAGATACTGAGGGCCTCAAAGATTTTTTTTATTTTCTTAAAAAAAAAAACACACAGATTGTTTCAAATTCGTTCAAAAACAAAACACAAGGGACCCGAACATTTTTTCACACATTAAAAAAAATACAGGGGAACTTCCTAAGGTTATTTCAGACTCTTTTAAAAAGAAGAAACCAGGAACTTCCGAGTTTTTTTTTTACATTCTTAAAGAAAAAGGTACTTGGGGCCCGCACGATTCTACATTAAAAAAAAAGGCACTAATAGCCTCCAAAATATTTCAAACCCTTTTAAAAACAAGACACGAAGGGTCTTCAAGACTCTGTTTCAAACTCTTTTAAAAAGAAGACACAAAGGGACTTCCAAAAAAATACTAGGGGCTCCCAAGACTATTTGAAAATCTTTCAAAAACAAAACGCAAGGGACCCCAAAATCTGTTCACACTCTTTAAAAAAACACAGTGGGACCTCCTAAGATTGTTCCAAACTCTTTTAAAAAAAAGACACCAAGGACTCCCACGATTTTTTTACATTCTTAAAGAAAAAGGTACTTGGGGCCCGCACGATTCTACATTTAAAACAAAGGCACTAATAGCCTCCAAAAAATTTCAAACTCTTTTAAAAACAAAACCCTAAGGGTCTTCAAGACTCTGTTTCAAACTCTTTTAAAACGAAGACACAAAGGGACTTCCAAAAAAAAATACTAGGGGCTCCCAAGACTGTTTGAAAATCTTTCAAAAACAAAACGCAAGGGACCCGAACATTTTTTCACACATTAAAATAAAATACAGGGGAACTTCCTAAGGTTATTTCAGACTCTTTTAAAAAGAAGAAACCAGGAACTTCCGAGTTTTTTTTTACATTCTTAAAGAAAAAGGTACTTGGGGCCCGCAAGATTCTACATTTAAAAAAAAGGCACTAATAGCCTCCAAGATATTGCAAACTCTTTTAAAAACAAAACACTAAGGGTCTTCAAGACTCTGTTTCAAACTCTTTTAAAAAGAAGGCACAAAGGGACTGCCAAAAAAATACTAGGGGCTCCCAAGACTATTTGAAAATCTTTCAAAAACGAAACGCAAGAGACCCCAAAATCTGTTCACACTCTTTAAAAAAACACAGTGGGACCTCCTAAGATTGTTCCAAACTCTTTTAAAAAGAAGAGACCAAGGACTCCCACGATTTTTTTACATTCTTAAAGAAAAAGGTACTTGGGGCCCGCACGATTCTACATTTAAAAACAAAGGCACTAATAGCCTCCAAGATATTTCAAACTCTTCTAAAAACAAAACACTAAGGGTCTTCAAGACTCTGTTTCAAACTCTTTTAAAAAGAAGACACAAAGGGACTTCCAAAAAAAAAAATACTAGGGGCTCCCAAGACTGTTTGAAAATCTTTCAAAAACAAAACACAAGGGACCCGAACATTTTTTCACACATTAAAAAAATACAGGGAAACTTTCTAAGGTTATTTCAGACTCTTTTAAAAAGAAGAAAGCAGGAACTTCCGAGCTTTTTTTACATTCTTAAAGAAAAAGGTACTTGGGGCCCGCAAGATTCTACATTTAAAAAAAAGGCACTAATAGCCTCCAAAATATTTCAAACCCTTTTAAAAACAAGACACGAAGGGTCTTCAAGACTCTGTTTCAAACTCTTTTAAAAAGAAGACACAAAGGTACTTCCAAAAAAAAGACACTAGGGGCTCCCAAGACTGAATAAATTCTACCCAAAATGTGCAAAATATGATAAGTTTTTACTTATGATTTATCATTGCATTAAAAAAAATGAATTCATTAGTCAATTTATTTTATTGATTACATCAGGAACGACTCACTCCATGTTCCCAGAAAATTTTGACATTACAATATTGTTGTTTTTTCAATTTCCATTTTACACTAAATAAAATAAGTCAGTGAAATAGAGAAAGGAGGTGGGCGGGGCTAAATTTAGTTTTTTCTAGTTTTATGAGCAAGCAGTAGCCCGCCCACGCACCCTTTTTTCAGTTCAGTGACTGGTCTTAATGGTGTTAAGTTTTATCTTAGCAAATTCTAGCACCGCCTATCCGCCCTCTAATTTCTTAGAGGGTATGGCAATTCCCAAAATGAGTCTCCTCTTAGCAAATATTAGCCCCGCCCACCCGCCTCTATTTTCTTACAGGGTAAGTCATTTGCCAAAATCAATCTTATCGTAGCAAGTACTAACCCCACCCACCCTCCCTGTTCTCATTCTAACGAATTCATTTCTACTCAGTATAAGATCAACACTTAATTCTGACTACATAAAATGAATCACTGAAATAGCGTCGGGGTGGGTGGGCGGGGTTAATTATGTGTTCTTTTGTAGAGTGGTAATGGAAACTAATAAAACGTAGATTGCTGGAAAAACAGGTGGGTGGGCAGGGCTAAGTTTAATTTTTTCCTACAGTCTTTTATAAGCAAGTAATAGCTCCAGCCATCCACCTCCTCTTCATTCCAGTGATTACTCTTAATATTTTTCAGCCATTTATGAAAATCAGTCTTAGTTTAGCAGATACTAGCCCCACCCACCCACCCTGTTCTCATTCTAACGATCTTATTTCTGTTCAGTATAAGATCCACCTTTCATTCAGACTAGATAAAGTGATTATGTTATCCTATTTGCTATAAAATTTATTTCTTGTTTCAAAATGATAAAATGAGAAAACGGGTTGCTGGGCGGCGCTAAATTGAATTTTTTCCTAGAGTCTTCATTCCAGTGACTACTCTTAACATTGTTCAGTCGTTTACAAAAATCAATCTTAACAAGTACTAGCTAGGACACCCACCGCTATTTTCTTAGAGAGTATGTCATTTGCCAAAATCAGTATTATCCAGATGAAATGAATTACTGAAATGGAGGCGTGGTAGATGGGTGGGCAGACTCAGGGTATTAAAAAATGAACAAAAAGCTCTAATCGTAAATTTGTTAAGGGCATATTATATTCTTCACTAATTTCGACTTTCAGATTTTTTTTGGCATTATTTCTTAGAAAATACCCATAATTTTTGAAGAATCTACAAAGTGAATGAAACAAGACAAATTTTGGGATATTTAAAAAATTTGAATTTGAACAGAATATTTAGAAAAGGTTGGACAATAGCACTTTTGAAAATTAGTAAAAAACACTATTGGCTTCAATTTCTATTTTTTTAACTTCATTTTGTCGAAAATCCCTACCATTTATGGAAAATCACCAAAATGACAAAGTAATTTTTGGGATTTGAATTTGATGTTTCGAAAATCTGGGTCTGGAATTAGAGCACCTCCGGAAAATTGGGGGAGGAGGGTTATTTCTTCGAAAATTCCTACGACTTCTGAAGAATCTCAAAAATGAATGTCATAAGGCAAATTTTGACATTTAAAAAATCTGAAACAGAATATTTCGAAAAAATTTATTTTGGCAAATTCAAGCCCCGCCCAGCCGCCATTTATTTTCCCAAAGGGTTATTTGACAAAATCAGTCTCATCATAGCAAGTAATAGCTAAGCTACCTGCTAAGATAACACTGATATTGTCTAATAACATACCTTCTAAGAAAAGAGAGGGTGGGTGGGGCTAGTACTAGTGTCTGTAAAATGGCGGATTAATTCTTCACTACGCTCTTAACAATCAATTGGTGAGTCTGGGAAACATAGTAAAAAAATCCTTCTCGCATTTTGGTGAAGTATAATGATGTCATTTGCCAAAATCAGTTTTATCTTAGCAGCTACTAGCCCCGCCCACCCACCCTTCCTTTTCTTAGAGGGTATGTCATTTGCCAACATCAGTTTTATCTTAGCAGCTACTAACCGCCATTTTCCAGACACCCAGTATAAAAAAAGAACAGCAACTTTTAAAGTTCCTTTAACCTTTTTTACATAAGGGTCTTTTGGATTTTTTAGAATTTTTTCAAAATTAAGAACGGGAACCCTTAAATTGTATGCACATTGATGGAAAAAAGATACTAAGGACCTCAAAAAAAAACACACACACACACACTTCAAATTCGTTCAAAAACAAAACACAAAGGACCCCAAAATTTGTTCCCACTCTTTAAAAAAAAGAAATACAGTGGGACTTCCTAAGGTTGTTTCAAACTCTTTTAAAAAGAAGAAACCAGGGACTCCCAAGATTTTTTTACGTTCTTAAAAAAAGGGAACTAGGAACCTACAAGATATTTCAAACCCTTTTAAAAACAAGACACGAAGGGTCTTCAAGACTTTATTTCAAACTCTTTTAAAAAGAGGACACAAAGGGACTTCCAAAAAAAAGATACTAGGGGCGAGATTCTATATTCTTAAAAAAAAGGCACTAGGAGCCTCCAAGATATCTCAAACTCTTTTAAAAACAAGACACCAAGAGTTTTGAAGACTCTGTTTTAAACTATTTTAAAAAGAAGATACAAAGGGGCTTCCAAAAAAAAAGGACACTAGGGGTTCCCAAGACTGATTCAAACTCTTTCAAAAACAAAACACACTCTTTAAAAAAAATACAGTGGGGCTTCCTAAGATTGTTTTAAATTCTTTTAAAAAGAAGATACCAGGAAGTTGCAAGATTTTTTTAAATTCTTAAAGAAAAAGTTACTTGCTAAGAGAAGACTAACATTGGAAAATGCCATATCTTTTAAGGAAACAGACGCCAGATGGGCGGTGCTAGAATTTGCTAAGATAAAACTGACCACTATTAAGAACAGTCACTAGAATGAAAAAGGGGTGGATGGAAGGAGCTATTGGTTGCTTAAAAAAACTGTAGGTAAAAATTTGACTTAGCCCCGCCCACTCATCCGTTTTCTCATCAGCCTACGTTATATTAGTTTCCATTTTCAGTTTACAAAAGAAATTATCATTAACCCCGCCCAGCCACCTCGCCTCTATTTCAGTGATTCACTTTACCTAGTCCGAATGACAGATGGATCTTATACTGACCAGAAATAAAATCGTTAGAATGAGATCAGGGTGGGTGGGCGGAGCTAGTGTCTGCTAAAATAAGACTGATTTTGATAAATGATTAAATAACATTAAGAGTAGTCATCGTAATAAGGACGGGGTGTAGGAAAAAATTTTACTTTAATTTTACTACTTGCTAAGATACGACTGATTTTGGCAAATGACATGCTCTGTAATAAATAAAGGGCGGGTGGGCGGGGAGTAGTACTTGGTAAAATAAGACTGAATTTGGTAAAATACAAGTGGAAAATTTCATTTTTGAAAAAATCGTCAAAAATTCTCAAAAAATTCAGGGTTATAGATTTTGACAACCTGATTCGAAAAATATAATGTGTTTATGGTCACAGAGTAATATTTTTTCGAATGTATCTATTATCCCTTGTTACTTAAGAAAACTTTATTTTTTTTAATTAAATTAAGGTTTATTTCTTGAAGTTTGTTTTTAGCAATGTATGAAGTTGGTTTAATTATGTGTTCTTTTTAGAGTGGGAATGGGAACTGTTAAAAAAAGAAAATTATATTATGATGTTATACTATTTGCTATAAGATTTGTTTCTTATTTCTGAACGAGAAAAGGGGTTAGTGGGCGGCGCTAAATTGAACTTTTTCCTAGAATCTACATTCCAGTGACTACTCTTAACATTGTTCAGTCGTTTACAAAAATCAGTTTTAACAAGTACTAGCAACGCCCACCCACCCGCTATTTTCTCATAGAGCATGTCATTTGCCAAAATCACTCTTATCCAGATGAAATGAATTACTGAAATGTTTGAGCAGACTTAGGGTATTAAAAAAAACTCTAATCGTAAGTTGTATGGCTTTGTTAAGGGCAGATTCACTGTCACTAATTTAACGATGAAAACTCATTGTTTGTATGACGTTTTGGATAGACAGGGTCAAGTTCATTGCATATACATGGACTTCTCCAAAGCCTTTGACAGAATAAATCTTGAAAAACTCGGACTTTCACGTTCTCTCACAGTTTTGATGGAATCGTATTTAGAAAATCGTTCTCAGTATGTAATGCGGTGAGGAGTACCATAAGGTTCCGTGTTGAGGCCGCTCCTCTTTAATATCTACATAAGCGACATCATAAACCAAGTGACATTCAAGTGTTTAATGTATGCCAATGATTTAACCATTTTTTTTTTAAATTGAAAATGCTACTGACTGGGAAAATTATAACGCAATTTCGTATATATTAGGTTTTATTCGGCAAAATTTTGAGCTGACGTCATCAATTCAAATTTATCATGCTTATCATAACTTTAAAACATCTGTAAGATTACAAAGCATTCGCTTTTGCAGATTCAAAATTAAATTGCAAAATGTTGTTTTATAATTTTGATTTGACGGCAGACAGACGGACTGACAGACAGACGGAAATGGAGAACCTATAGCCCCTAGAAATACATAGTACCGTCATCCATTGTTGTACGAGTGGAGCAAATGCAGTTGGTAACGCAAAAAATTCCTTTGGTTTGGAACCAAATTGTGTCAGCAGAGAGTTGACAGCGCGTCTTTTTGTTTAAATTGTCAATTAATATAACTAATAATTATTAAATAAGATTTTATTGATTAAACTTTATATTTTATTCAAATTAAAACTCCATATTTTGTATATAAACTATAAACTTTAAATCTAACATAAAATCATTTTAAATTTCGCGGTCTGTCAAATGGTGTTTATAATTTTTGTTTTTGTTAAGTTTCTGCCAGGTTTGCTCCACGGTGACGATACTATGTGTTTTTTAGGGGCTATAGGAGAACCTATCTTTTCGTACTCTAGGGGTCATGAAAGGTCGAGAAAACGTAAAAGTAGAGAGTCGGCCGACAGACTCCATTACAATACTTCTTTGGCTTCCGCTCGGGAAGTAAAATTTAAGAGAAATTTTGATTCTAAAACATGACCTGATTAGAAGATAGATAAACGTAATTATAAAAATATGAAAAATCAAGAAAAACAGCCATTAAGAAATTTATTGATGGCATTTTTTATTAATTTTTTCAAAACATACTGACCGAATTTATTGGCCGAAAATTATAAAAAGTTAAAAGGAAATTTTCTTGCATTGCTTCTTATGGTGACATATGTATTAATATATTTGTTTGCATTCTGCTTTCCCTTATTATGTCCTCTAGTACAATATTAAACAAGTCGCTTGACAGTGGATCTCCTTGCCGTAGCCCTTTTCTAACCAAGAATTCTTTTGACATGTTTCCTTCCAAAATAATTTTGTTGCTCGTGTTTTGTAGTGTCATTTTAACTAATCTTATCAATTTTCTTGGTATTTCTAGCTTTTCCATTGCTTCGTATAACATGTTTCGGTCTATGGAATCGTGGGGTTGTTTAAAGTCTATGAAAAGTATGTGCGGGTTTAGGTTTTGTTCATAGCTGCTATTTTGGATCGTTTTTTGAGTAAAAATCTGATCTATGGTTGATCTTCCTGCTCGAAACCCTCCTTGATATTTTCCTGTTGTTTGCGTGGTGTATTCTCTCAATCTAGTTCTCATGATTTTTGCTAAGATAATATAAACTATATCAAATATGGCTATTCCTCTGTAGTTTTCACATTCCGTTTTGTCTCCTTTTTTAAATATGGGGCAGATAATGGCGCTGTTCCATACTTTCGGTGTTATCTCCTCATGCCATATTCTAAGCATTAACTGATATTTTCTCGTGGTAAGTTGTTCGACTCCTATTTTCAGTAGTTTTGCAGGTATTCCATTTTTTCCGGGGCTTTTATGACTTTCTTGTCTTCTTATTTTCACTACTTTTGGCTGTTGTTCTTCCTCCGTCTTGTCACTTAGTGGGTCTTCAAAATATTCCGCCCATCTGTCTAGTTTTTCTACTGTGTCTCCAATCAGTTGTCCTTCTTTACTTCTGCAGTATACTCCTGACTTCTTGGTAGAAGTTTTATATCTCTTTGTTTTTGTAATGTTTTTTTATTGTATCCATTTTTTATAAATATTTTCTCTTTTTCCGTTTGCATATTTGTTTGGCTATTTTCCTTTTTTCTTCATAATCTTTTATTGCTTCCTTGTTGGTTTTTGATCTTTTCCTATTTTTGCAATGCTTCTACTTGTCAGGGCTTTCTTACATTCTTCATCATACCAATCTTCCTTTCTACTTCTTCGTTCGGTGTTGTTCGTGTATTTCTTTGCCGTTTCTACCATTTCTGCTTCAATTTGGCTCCATTCATCTTCTATTGTTTCGTATGTTGTATCTTTACTTCCTAGTCTTTTATTTAATTCTATTTCAATTTGTTGCGTTATTTTTTTATCCTTTAGTATCTCAACATTGACTCTTTTTCTTTCTTTTTTTAGTTTTCTATTGGTTGGTAGTTTTTCTTTTATTTTTGTTGTAACTAGTGTGTGGTCGCTGTTAGCATCTGCTCCCCTGTAGCTCCTGCAATCGTGAATCATCGTATGGTCCCTATTTTCTATTAGCACATGGTCTATTTGGTTCTTTGTCTTGTTGTTCGGCAGTGGCGGCTCGTGATTATTTTGGTTGGGTCGGCCAGCAGTGAGTAACCCAAAGTTTTAAGACATAGAATACAAGAACCAGGGACCTCAAGTCAGTCATTATCTATAATTTGCTTCCTGTATGGTGTTAATTCATATAGTCCTAACAACTTGGTAAAACAAAATAAAAAATATTCTTCAAATAGGTATAAAGTAAAGCATATACTTATACAATATAAGCCATCTATAATAATAAAATAACGACAATAAACTCAAATAAAAATGAAAATAACATTCAAGTTATAAAGTAACACATTCTAACAAAAAATATAACATGAAACGTAAACAACTATTTATTAGTAAAAAACAAAATTAAAAGAGTAAATTAGAAATTTTTATAAACCAATTCAATGCGTCTTTGTTTTGTATTGGCAAAGTGGTCAATTACTTGATTATAGAACTTTTGATCTTCCGTTAAGTTTGTAAGCACTTCTTTTTCTATTGCTAAAACGAATAATTTGGATAATCGATTTTGACTAATGGAGTTTCTAGTAAAATTTGTAATTCGCTTTAAAGCTGAAAAACTGCGTTCAACATATGCTGATGTGGATGGTAGGTATATGATTAAAATTAAAGACAGAAATAATTTCGGAGGCTTCTACATTTTCGTAAGTAGCATCATCAGGAGCAGGGTTGAGAAATTAGGAAGATGGCAAAAGAGCACGGTAACTCAATATGTCAATCGTACCAGACGACCAGAGGCAAAACTCTTTTTCTGAAGTTTTTTTGAATTTATTGTCAACATCATATTCAAAAATTAAACAATATCAACAAAATAGTTTGTTTTTTGACTTGCTCCCCGTCAGCCATTCATAATTTTCATACCATGCTGTATTAATTATTAATTATTAATATGCTATTGCACCGGAGCTGACGTTATTATTGCTCCGTGCTTCGATTAAATGTTGCATGCGCGGCTCCGAACGGGTCATTTCTTTTATATCCCAGGAATTGATCATCGTATGTTAAAAGTCGAAAGTCATTATTTAATAGATGTGTAACAGCATCAAAATTTAAATCAGTTACTAATTCTCTTACTAACTGTTGTCATTGTTACTGAAATTAGAAACAAACCTAAACCAATTTCATCCACGTGAAGACTGCAGAAATTCACAATATACAGACAGCGGCCGGCCGGTGCTGGTAGTGGGGAACCGCATGGAAAAGTGCACGGCAGAAGTGGAGTGATGAAACGTAATATTGTACGGTTTCATCGCTATTGCCTTCTAACTTATACAAACAGAAGGTGATAGCGCTATAACAACTTGATGTACTGCCAAAAGGCCGGCCGATTTTAGCAGACATTTGACCAATCACTGCTGCAGGCGCGTTAATCAGAGGGTATCAGACACGTATCAGTCTTTATAGCTATTTCTCTTTAATTCCGCTAAACAGAGAGCGATAGCAGATATGACATTATTCGACGTTTATTCTTGTAGTCGGCCGGCCTCAGCTGCTGCTCCTCGCAGTAAAAATATTTAAACTTCCCGGCACGATTTGTGCTTCCGAACGAAAGTGAATAAATTAGATAACGCTTTTTGTAATTAAAAAAATAATAACAACAGTAAAATCAGGTGATTTCAAAATAGCTTTAAATTATATTCTTGCGTTTAAAATAAAAATGAATATCGCAAATTGACAAGTTCGGTGATAGACTCGGCCTGGCCTAACTGGCCCCCCCTGACGAGCCGCCACTGTTGTTCGGGGAGGTCCATATTTCTTTATGTATATTTTTATATCAGGTTTAAACATGGCCGACGAGAAAACTTTAACAGAAAAAGTGCTGTGCTCTGTGTGCAGTAATCCTGCTGTAAAAAAACGTGTTTATTGCTCAGATTGTTGTGTCTGGTCGCATATAAGCTGCTATAACAAGAGGAAGTGTTGTGACACAGCAGCATCAGCTACAGCTGCAATTCTGGAGATTAACCCTGACGAGGATGCATCAGATAAGCATAGATCAAATACTCAACTTTCTCCACTACGGGAAAACTCAATTATAAAAGATGCAACTAAGGAGCAAAGGATTTCTACTGACAGTCTGTGTTTGTTTATCAAAGATTTACTCAGTAAAAACTCGGAGCTACAGCAGAAGCTGTACGAAGAGAGGAGGCAAGCGGAGATCAACCAACAGCGGCACAACACTTTGGTACAACAACAATTTTCACTTGTCAATGAACGTTTAGTTTTGCTTTTCAATGAGCTAGAAACAGTTAGAACACAATTAAAAACAGTATCCATCACATCGAGCTGTACAGCCTTGGTAAAAAACTTACCACCTATCGATATAAAACGACAAGAGATACGGATGACACCACATGAAAAAGTTCAAAAAGATGTGGCGGCGGAAGATGGACGCACTCAATTCCAAGCTACAAATAAAACATCTAAGGATAATGATTTGAAACGACATGAACCAGAGTTGTTACTCGGAAAACAGAGTAAAAATGAAAAATGTGCCACTCAGTCTCCTACCGTTGACACAATTACCACTCAGGACTTATCTAAACCAAGAAACATCTTCAATGTCAAATTCTGGAAAACTGACCAATCTCCAACAGTAACGTCTGTAGAGGCTATAGCTTCCGAAACCTCGGCTGATGTTACTCTAATTAACAAAAATAGCAAAGATGGCTTTAAAGTTGTCACCTCTCAGAAAAGGAGGAAATCAAAATCAATCATAGGAACAGGTGGTGACAAAGATACCCAAAACTTCAGTGGCGTGGAGAAAACACTGTGGTTTTGCATTAGGCGTACACATCCCAAAACTCAAGAAGAAAATATCTTGGAATACTTACGAAAAAACTCCTCTGATGGAATAACGTTCACCTGCGAAAAAGTGGAATCCAGAAGTCAATATCCTGTATTCAAAGTAAGCGCTCCCTTCAGCGAAAAGGAACGTATATACGATTCTGGGTTTTGGCCACCTGGTGTGCAAGTAAGCAGATTTTATTTCCCAAGATCGGTTTTTACAGAAACAAAAGAGGATGTAGTGAAAACATAGAACAAAACGTACTTCGGTTATTACACCAAAACATGCAAGGTCTAGGTAACAAAGTAGAAAAACTTGAGGTCGTTTTAGAAGAACGTACACCTGATATCTTATTATTAAGCTAACATCGGCAATGCATCGACCAAATTCAGTTTATAAATTTGGAAAATTATTCTTTATGTTGTAGCTTTTGTCGGGATAAAAATAAACATGGAGGAGTAGCGATCTATACGAAGAATAATATAAGGTCTACAACTTTACTACAATTTCAGAAACAATCGGTAACTAACATCATTGAATGCTGTGGCATAGATATATTGGACATGAACCTTATCGTTATTGCTTTGTATAGGCCTCCTTCTGGAAATTTTAACCTATTCTTAGATCTTTTAGCGGATATGCTATCCATAATTCCCTATAACAAAACAATTATTGTTACAGGCGATTTTAATGTAGACTTCTTGAATGACTCCCCAGATAAAAAGTACTTATTAGATTTATTAATGACCTTCAATTTAGTTCATACCATATCTGAACCGACTCGGAATCATGCCTGTCTTGACAACATTTTCATCTCTGCAGACACCCCCAGTTATTACACACAAGTGTTAAATCTTAGTCTAGCTGACCATCTTGCACAAGAGATAGGTATTTCCAAAAATAGTTCCCCTAATCAAAATAAAAAACCACCTCACTACAAATCTATACGTAATTTCAAAGAAGAAAATTATCAACATTTTTACGATGCACTAAAAAATCAGGACTGGTCCCCATTATATGATATAACTGACACTGAAGCAGCTTTTGATTTTTTCATGTCAATCTTTAACAGACTTTTCGACTTGTCATTCTCAATAAAACAAATTAAGTGCACATCTAAGGAACATAAAAAAAAAGTGGATTACACCGGAAGTTCGTAACTTAAAAAAGACTGTTTCCCTATATGCAGATCTTAGTAAACACTTTCCCATTTTTAAAGATCAATTCAAAAAAATAAATAAAGAGTATCAAGAGGGGTTAATAAAATCAAGGCAAAATTACAACGAACACAGGTTACTCACATCTTCTAACAAAAACAAAACAATGTGGGAGATTATTAGAGAATCTTCAAATAAAGTAAAAACAAGGGGTGAAATACGAATCTCTGAAAATGGACATGTGTTAACTGATCTAGCTTGTGCTAATCTTTTCAATAAAAATTTCTCAGAATTGGCTCTAAATATAATTGACGATAACGTAGTAAATAACTCCGATTTTCTACTTAATAACATTGATTTATCGCCCTATAGTTTAAATTTTTTACCAATCACAGGTTCTGACATTCTTCAGATCATACACAAACTGAAGAATTCTAAATCTGCTGGACATGACGAAATACCTAATAGCGTCTTTTAAAAAGTGGGAAAAACTATTTGCGAACCTATAGCACACATTATCAATTTGTCGTTATTAAATGGTCATTTTCCCAACTCCCTAAAAAAGGCTATAATAGTTCCACTGCATAAAAAAGGTGACGACCAACTAATCACCAATTATAGACCTATTAGTATTTTATGCAGTCTATCTAAAATTTTTTAACACGTTATTAACAATGGTATTACATCTTTTTTGACAACACATCAGTTAAAAGATCCTTCGCAGCATGGCTTCACAAAGGGAAAAAATTTAGACACAGCATTGGCAGCTTATCTTTCTATAATCTCTACTTGTATAGACAAAAACATTCCCTGTCTGGGATTATTCATCGACTTCACGAAGGCCTTTGATTGTGTAAGTCATTCCCTATTACTCAAAAAATTAGAACGATACGGTGTAAGAGGCCTTACAGCTGTTTAGGTCCTATCTATCCGGCAAAACACAAAAAGTGTTGGTAAATAACACCCTTTCGGCAGAAGTAGGCATCACTGTAGGAGTGCCACAAGGATCTATTCTTGGTCCTATTCTGTTTATAATTTTCATTAATGACTTATTAATGCTCATGAAAAAGTCTTTTAACTGCTCAGTAATGTCATATGTTGACGACACTAATTTCATAATCACAGGTGGCGATACCACTGAAGTCATTAATAAGGCGACAAATATTTACACTTTAGCACAAAAATGGGTCACAAAAAATAAACTGTGTATTAACCACGAGAAAACGGCATTTACTTTTTTCTCCAATACCGCAAATTGTGCTGAATTCACACTCAATTTAAATAATATAACCATTGCGTGTTCGCCGTCTATCAAACCACTGGGTATCTCCTTCGATTACCAAGACAGCACAAGACAGCCCACTATCAGAGAAGTTTGCATTTTAATTGCTGCAAATTTTTTAACAGTCTTGACTGCGACATTAAAAATGCGTCTAATTTTCTTGTCTTTAAATCTGAAATAAAAAAAATTCTATTAAAAAAAAATTATTACGCAATTAGCGAATTTCTAACATAGCATATCCGCTATATTTTATTAAATGTATAAGTTTCTAATGTACTGTACCTTTATGTTAATTGTTTTCCTTTGACAATTCTTTCTTAAATCTATTATAATTGTTGTGTAGATTTTCTGAAAGTTAATAAATTATTATTATGGTCAAATTGAGTGCTTATTATTTTCATTTAGTTTCTTCAGCAAACTCTATAAGCATTTTTTCCATTTTCATTGTTTTCTTTATGTAGACTTTTTCCTCCAGTGATATGCCGGAAGTCTTCTTCTTTTCCTACTTTTGTATTTGTGTCCCCGAAAAATATTTTTATGTCATATTTTGGAATTTGTCTTATTATATCTGCAATCGTTTCATAGAATTCATTTTTTATTTCTATGCTTATTTTTTTATATTTTCCTCGGATTCTTATGTAACTTATTCTGTCCGATTTTGATTTGAAGTCGATCACGGTCCTCTGCATCCTTTCATTCACTATAAATCCAAAATACGTTTTTTCTTATCTCCATAACTTCATTTCCTTGCTGCTTTGTTTCTTGTAGGGATAATATGTCCAGCCGATACTTTTCCAATGTGTCTATCAGGTTTCTCAAAGCTCCTTCTTCGTAAGTGTCTCGTACGTTCCATGTTCCCAATTTAATTGTTGTTCTATCACCTTTATTCTCCTTTCCTGCTGCTTTTTTTCTTGTTTTTCCATTTCGTGTCCCTTTATCTCGCCATGTCGTTTTCGTACGTTCCGAGTTTTTTTCCGCCTTGGCTAGTTTTTTAATTCTTTGTTTTTGTCTGTATCAATCTCATTTTCTTCCTTATTCCATCTCCATGATTCTCCCTCTATTATAATCTTTTAATATCCTACCTTGATTCTCTTCCCCTTATTCCTTTCTAGCTATTCTTCTAAATTCCTTTTGTATTATTCTTTCTTCCTTTGTCATGTCATCATTTCTGTAAATTGGTTCGTCATTTCTGCTTTTTAATTTACTTTTGTGCTTCAAAATTTTGCTCGCCAAAAAACATCACTTTTAATCCCAATAAAACAATACACTATTTTTGAAAATTAATTAAGCACTGTAGAAATTTTAAACAATGATCGTAGAATAACGTCACAAATAATACTGAAACAACCAGAATTAGCTGTTTTTTTTTTAAATATCAGCAGTCATGAGAAAAGAAAGAAAAAGTAAATGCAACAACAATGCGTTACATACCCACAGAAAAAAAAAAGAAATGTGATTCAAATGTCAAAGATGCAGCTAGACTTCCTGCTTTTCCAAAGTCTTTTAATCAAGTAATGCACCCACCTTTCACTTTCGTTTGTGTTCATTCACTTCAAATAAACGCTATCTCTAAATAACTCATTCAATCTCGTTACTTAATATTCACATACCTCTTCCTCTAGGGAACATACCTGAAAGCAGATGACGAAAACACAATCGAAGAATCGCACTTCGACCCAAACAAAAGTACAAAATTTATAGTTCATGGCTTCATCGATACGCCCTTGTCGAATTGGGTAACATAGATTACGTTAATCCTACCGCACTTTCATCTCATTTAAGCATTTTAGGTAATAGATATGAAAGATGAGCTGATCAAAGCCGATGATATGAACGTGATCGTGGTGGACTGGGCGGGAGGAAGTCTGCCTTTGTATACACAAGCTACGGCAAACACGAGATTGGTAGGAATGGAGATTGCACATTTAATAAAATTCCTAATGGTAAGATATTAATAAAGAAAAAGTAGGTTTGTTTGATATGGGGTTCACTACTTGAACAGATTTAGTAGAGCATGAGTGGTTCATTTAAATTTAAATACACACTTACTAATTTCAGAAAAAATATGACGTGGATACCGGCGATATTCACATAATTGGCCATTCCCTAGGAGCACATACAGCGGGGTATGCTGGTTCACTTATTTCCAAAATAGGAAGAATCACTGGATTAGATCCAGCCGAACCATTTTTCCAGGTGAGGACACGCATAACTAGAAAATTATATATAATATAATGCACTGTGTTCAATTTTTTTACAGGGAATGCCTGCACACGTAAGACTGGATCCCACAGACGCAGAATTCGTTGACGTCATTCACACAGACGGGAAAGGCATCATCTTTCTCGGTAAGAGAGCACAATATGCAACTTTCTTGGCATTAGTTATGGTACGTTATCCGAAATAATATAAATTGGAACAAAAATCGCTGCATCAAATAGAGCCTAACCAAAAGCGAAATTCATCCAAATAATGAAAAACATTTGTTTTATTAATAGCACTTTAGCACAGTCATCGTTCTTTGTGTAATGGTATGCATTAAAAACTTTCTCATGCACCGACGTGTCAATATGTAATCGTTTTGTAAACCCTGCTATCGCATGTTGCAAAAATTGAAGAAAGCTTGAAATCGACAAAAATATGCGTTCGTTCTCGTTATGGATAAACGGTTTGTAGATTTTTATAAAAAGCGTTAACAATTAGCGGCTAGCCATATTTTGGCAATGAATGTAGGTAATTAAAAAGAGAAAAATAATAAAGTGCGTTGTCGCTGCTTTTCTATTCTGTCGTTGAAGAAAATAGAAAATGTGTAAATTAACAAAACACAAAAAATGTAGAGAAAAACTGTTGTTTGACTCATTTGATTGCATTTAATTTTAATATATGTATATTTCGTATTATGTTGACTGTTGGCCAATCCAGAAGACCAAGTGTCATGATTTTATATATAATAATGTTACAAATTTTATATATAATAATGTTATAATGTTAGAATCTGATCAGTAAACCTCAATTTGAATCATCGAAAAGTCGAAAAATGTATAAATTAAAAAAAAACAAAATTCGAGGAACTGAAAAACACGAAAAGTGGAAAAATTTATCGGAAAATGAAAAATCTAAAAGTCCAAAAATCGAGAAATCGGAAAACTGAAAAAATATAAATCAGGAAATCGAAAAATTGAAAAATCAAATCAATTCTCATGATTTGATTTTTTATTCAAATTTACGAACTGAAAAATAGAAAAATTCGAAAAATCGTGAAATCGAAAAATCGGAAACTGAGTAATCGAAAAATTAAAAAAATCCAAAAGTGACAATCTGAAGAATCGAAAAATTGAAACAACGAAAATGTGAAACATCGAAAAGATGAAAAATAGAAAAGTCAAAAACCGAAAAATCCAAAATTCGGTAAATTGAAAAATTGAGAAATTAAAAAAGTCGAAAAATCCCAAAATCGATTATCAAAAAACCGACAAATTTTTCGACTGTTAGTTTTAAATTCTCGATTTATCAAGTCCTATTTTTTGACTTCTCGATTTTTCATTTTTCCGATTTCCCAATTTTTCGATGTTTCCATTCTTCGATTTCCCAGTTTGCTACTTTTCGATAACTTGATTTTTCGACTTTTTGATTTTCGACTTTTACATTTTGTAGATTTTTGTTTCTCAATTTTTCAATTTATCCAATTTTGGATTTTTCGGTTTTCGATTTTTCCATTTTTCAACTTTTCGATGTTTCAAATTTTCGTTGTTTCAATTTTTCGATTCTTCAGATTGCCACTTTTGCAATTTTTTAATTTTTCGATAACCCAGTTTCCGAGTTTTAATTTTTCGAATTTTTCGATTTTTAATTTTCCGACTCCTGAAATTCTATTTTTCAGTTCGTAAATTTTATTAAAAAATCAAATCATGAGAATTGATTTGATTTTTCAATTTTTCGATTTCCCGATTTCTATTTTTTCAGTTTTCCGATTTCTCGATTTTTCAATTTCTAGATTTCTCGATTTCTATAATTTTCCATTTTTCGATTTCTCGGTTTTTCGACTTTTAGATTTTTCGTTTCATCTTGCGATTTACCGATTATTCGATTTTTCGATGTTCCAATTTTTCAATTCCTCAGTTTTCAGCTTTTGATTTTTGGAAAACTTGATTTTTCGATTTTTCAATTAATTTTGATTTTTCTATTTTTAGATTTTTCAATGATTCAAATTGTTGATTTTTCAACATACCGGTATTATAGTTACGATTTTTCGAGTTTTTGGTGTTACAATATTTTTTATTTTTCAATCTGTCGATTTTTTGATAATCATTTTTGGGATATTTCATTTTTTCGATTTTTCAATTTTTCGAATGTTGTATGCTTCAAATTTTCGATTTATTAATTCCTCGATTTATCAATTTTTCGACTTTTCGATTCTTCGGTTTTTCGATTTTTCAATTTTTTGATTTCCCGATTATTCCATTTTGCGATTCTAGTTTTCTGGTTTCGCAAATTTTTCGATTTTTTGTTCTTTAGTTTTTCGATTTTTCAATTTTTAGATTTCTATAATTTTCAGTTTTTCGATTTCTCGGTGTTTCGACTTTTAGATTTTTTGTTTCATTTTGTGATTTACCGGTTATTCGATTGCTCGATTTCCCAATTTTTCGATGATTCAGTTTTTTAATTTCTCAATTTTCAATTTTACGATTTTTCAATAACTTGATTTTTCCACTGCAAAAGTCGAAAAATCCCAAAATCTATTATCAAATAATCGACAAATTGAAATACTGAAACATCAAAAAGTCGAAAAATCGCAACTATAATATCGATACGTTAAAAACTCAACAATTTGAATCATCGAAAAATCGAAAATTGAAAAAATCAAAATTAATTGAAAAATCGAGAAATTGAGAAAGTGGAAAAATCAAGTTATTGAAAAATCGTAAAATTGAGAACTGAGAAATTGAAAAACTAAAACATCGAAAAATTGGGAAATCGGTAAATCGCAAAATGAAACAAAAAATCTAAAGGTTGAAACACCGAGAAATCGAAAAACTAAAAATTAATATAAATCTAAAAATTGAAAAATCGAAAAACTGAAGAACAGAAAATCGAAAATTTTGCGAAACCAGAAAACTAGAATGGCAAAATTGATAAAACTAGGAATTGATAAATCGAAATATTGAAACATCAAAAAGTCGAAAAATCGCAACTATAATATCGATACGTTGAAAAATCAACAATTTGATCATCGGAAAATCGAAAAATGGAAAAATCAAAATTAATTGAAAAATCGAAAGATCAAGTTTTCGAAAAATCGAAAGCTGAAAACTGAGAAATTGAAAAATTGAAACATCGAAAAATCGAATAATCGGTAAATCGCAAGATGAAACGAAAAATATAAGAGTCGAAAAACCGAGAAATCGAAAAATGGAAAATTATAGCAATCGCGAAATCTAGAAATTGAAAAATCGAAAAATTTACAAAATCAGAAAACCAGAGTCGAAAAATTGTAAAACCTACGAATTTATATATCGAAAATTTGGAACATCTAATTAGTTGAAAAATTGAAAAATGAAACAATCCAAAATACTGAAAAATCAAGAAATCGAAAAACCAAAAACCATGAAATCACGTAATTAAAAATAGAAAAGTCGAAAAATTGAATAATCGAAAAAACGACAAACTGAGGAATCAAAAAACTGAAAAATCTACAATTTGAAACATCGAAAAACGGAAATTTGGAAAAACTGAAAAAACGACAAAATGAAAAATCGAAAAATCGAGAAATTGCAAAAGTTGAAAAATCGTTAAATCGAAAGATCGAAAAGTCGAATTATTATTATTATTATTATTATTATCAAATAATCGAAAAATGGACAGAGTGAGGAACCGAAAAATTAAAACATCAACAATCTATAAATAAAATCGAATAATCGGTTTTAAATGGAGTGAAAAATCTAAAAGTCGAAAAATCGAAAAATCGGAAAACTGAAAAAATAGAAATCGGGAAATCGAAAAATTGAAAAAATACAATTGTCATGATTTGATTTTTTAATCAAATTTACAAACAGAAAAATAAAAAATTTAAAAATTTCAGGAGTCTAAAAATTCGAAAAATCGTGAAATCGAAAAATCGGAAACTGAATAATCGAAAAATTAAAAAATTGAAAAAGTGGCAATCTGAAGAATCGAAAAATTGAAACAACGAAAATTTGAAACACCGAAAAGTTGGAAAATGGAAAAATCGACAACAGAAAATTCCAAAATTCGATAAATTGAAAAATTGAGAAACAAAAATCTACAAAATGTAAAAGTCGAAAATCAAAAAGTCGAAAAATCAAGTTATCGAAAGAAAAGTAGCAAACTGGGAAATCGAAGAATGGAAACATCGAAAAATTAGGAAATCGGAAAAATGAAAAATCGAAAAGTCGAAAAATAGGAATTGATAAATCCAGAATTTAAAACTAACAGTCGAAAAATTGAAAAATCGAAAAAATGAAGAATTGAAAAATCGAGAAACTGAAAAGTCGAAAAATCCCAAAATCGATTATCAAAAAACCGACAAATTGAAATATTGAAACATCAAAAAGTCGAAAAATCGCAACTATAATATCGATACTTTGACAAATCAACGATTAATAAACATTATTATTATTATTATTATTATTATTATAATGATGAATATGTCTTTAGAGCGTCATTTGGCCATTAACGAGCGGTATAGCGCGTCGCTCGAACGTCGCTAAATCGTTGTAAGATCGCCCCCTAAAAGAGTCATAGGACGTCGAAAATTTGCTCTCACAACGTCGACGTGCTAAAATCTCGTAACACGTAAGGTTTAAAATTGCAAACCACGCATTTGAGACATGATTTCTCTCTAGATGGCGCCAAGGGATATTGAATTGGAATTACACTTTGACGGTCGAACTATGTTCTCTGGTCGAACATTGTTAACTTGCATTTTTACAGCAACAATACGTCGCTTTAACGATCTTAGAATTTGTGAAAAACATTTACCAAAGTGTGATCAATTTTTCTTCTTTTACTTTTTTTATATTTTACTCTTACGTCATTTTTGTTATTATATGAAATAAATTATGGTTATTTTTAACAATACATGAAATTCCTTTCACATATTTCTTTTTAATAAACAGCTGGCATGAGATTTTGTTGGGGCTTTTAGTGAATTCAACTAAACCTGATTAGGCCCAGGCAAATGAATTTTCACGTATCGACAATTGCGTTTACGTGTTTGTCTGAAATCTTCAGACGTCTACGCCTGGTGCGCCGAAACGATGCCGAGATGAGCCCTAGCTAAAACATTTTGCCGACGAATGCACCTTTGCATGTGGTTAATTAATCTATCGTTCTTTTCGACTCTAAAAATTAAGGTCAACAATACATCGCCCAAAGAATATAACTGATTTCTTAAAAATTTTGGACGGACACTAGCATGATTACAGTGATTATACAAAAATTTAACCGAGATTTATCTACTCATTCTCTACAAAAAGCAGGTCATGTCTACTCATCGTTTCCTCATCCATCGGAGAAAGTTTGTAACCGATTTCTTAGATATTTTGTAAGGACACTAGCATGAACGCAGG